>CM069078.1:26360421-26960421 GCA_035578085.1 Solanum pinnatisectum | reverse complement strand
GTCAACCCTTAGTCTAAAACCACCCAATCTTTCAACTCAAAGGCTCAAATTCTCAAAACAACATCAGTGACTTCCCTAGACCAATTTCCATCTTTCGGAACTGATAGAACTGACAAAATTCCATTCTGAGACTCCTCTTTTCGATGTGAATTTCATACCAAATTCAATGTTATAACTCACATGGTCTTATATTTTGTTAACGGTAAATATCCCACAAATTAAATATGTTTTCTTCAAAGATTTTATACAAGCTTTTCAAATGGTTTCCTAGTGTTCATGATTTAAGATTCCTCTTTAAAGGCTTTTATTACGTTTTACCTGGTCATAAATATCATGTTTAAAGTTCCTCACATCATCATGCCTACATTTTATGCATTTCTCCATACTTAGTACATTCATAGTACTAATACATGTTTATGCCTGTATTGTCTCATGTTATAGAATTTGATACTCCTCCTTCTGGACGCGCTTAGATCGGAATTGCTTAACTTGGATCATTTGATTGGTGAGTCCTCATGGTTCAAGGGCAACCCATAGACACTACTTATTGCTTTTATGGTCATTTTTTTTTTAGACTTGTAGGTGGTGTATGACTTACATCACCACTCCTATGATGTTAGAAAGGCTTATGTCAGACTGAGTAGTATTCCGCGTATTTCTTATGTACTCTATTGATATCGTTTATGTCATCTTATTATTATAGACATAGTACATTCATAGTACCAATGCATGTTTGTGCCTATACTGTCTCATATTATAGGGTTTGACGCTTCTCCTCTCGGACGTACTTAGATCAGGATTGCTCAACTTGGATCATTTGATTGGTGAATCCTTATGGTTCAAGGGCAAAGCCTGATGAGTCCAAGATTTGGACTTATTTAGGGCTTTATTTGGATAGATTTAGTCCATTGTTGGCCCCAAGCGAACCCTTGGCCTGGCTCAATACTCAGCGGAAGACTTACTCGACATAAGATAAACTCAAAGGCACAACTTTAATTCAAAAGTCTCAAAATAGTACACTCAGAAATGTTTAAAGAAACATTCAACTAGCCAAATAAGGCAACTCAATTCTAGAACATTAACAACTGAAAATGAAAAGACTCATGAGCTACTGTCTATCAAAATATAGAGCCTCTGATACTATGAGGGATGTCGAGACAAGACCCCCGATCTTCCTAAAAAACTAAAATAACTGAAGATAAATAAGGGATCTTTCGGAAGCAACGAGGCTCACTAAACAACTGTAGAACTCAACTGAATCAACGAAGTGCTGGTTGATGATCATGGTTACCTATATTTGCATCATGAAAGATGCAGGCCAAATGGCGTCAGTACATTGTATTGTACGAGCATGTACTGAAACTGAAGAAACCACTTACCTCATCTCAACTCAACTCAATCTCAACTCATTTCAATATAAAAGCAATAATAATAATGTGATATAAAGAAAAGCTTCTAAAATAGTAGATAACAACTCAATGTATTGGAAAATACTATATAACTCAGTTTGTATGTAAAAATACAAAATAAACTCTATTTGGGAGATTCTTTAACCGAAAACCATTACTATGAGCTATATGATGATACAACGTTAGCCCATGCTGCCAGAACTGTCCTATAACTTGCTGGGGTATAGAACTCCTCAATTAAGTGGATCCACTAATCTATGCTTAAAAAGCAATAAGAAACCTACATTGGGTACATGGTTTATGGGGGGTGTGAGTTGTTTGAACTCTCCCCCATATCAGTGATCAATACTACTCCCAAAATATAACTTAGCTCATATGTTTTAAAGAAAACATTTCCTCATCCTCAACTTTGAGATTATTACTCAAAAGTTTTCTCTTAAAAGAGATAGTACTCAAAACTCCTCATGAACTCTTTTAGAAATCGGTGTTTCCTCTCTTCTTAAATGTAAAAGTATTTACTATTGGGAATACTTAGTTCCCATATATCATTTTTTTTAAAATGAACTCTACTCTCCTCGTCCTCAAACTCAAATACTCAAGTCTTAAACAAGTTTTAAAAGATTCTAAAAGACTTCTCAAAATGACTCGAAAGAACTCTCAAGACTTAACTCTTAACTCTACCTTGAATTTGAATTATGAATTATGAATTCAAGGGTTATGATTCACGTTATGAATGATTTCTCGATGTTTAGATATAGTTTAGAGTAATTAGAATCAATAAGGAGTAAAGGTACCCTTTGAAAGAACTTAGACAAGACAAACGACGGAGAAGAGGTGGGGGCAGGCGACCCTGGCGCACTGAGTGGCGCAGGGCGCCTGCCCTAAACTACATGACAACTTTTTTGGCACATTGGTGTGGCGGTGCACCGGCCTCTGCCCAGAACTCCGCAAAAAATTTTCTTTCCTGTTCTCGAACCCTAATTCACCTAGAATCGAGTGGTTTCTTCCCAACTCACTTAAATTCAAATACCCAACATATGTGCACAATAATCTACTCAAAGCATTCCTCAAATTACTAAGTCTCATCTCAAGAATTCATCAAAACACCAACAATCACGATTAAGAATGAAATTTCAAGAAAACTCATCAAGAACTCAAATCCTTCAATCTCAAGAATGAAATTGCATTAAAATAGAATGATTGGCGTGTGAGTGAACGAACCCAACACTATGAGAATTGACATACCTCTAAGGGATCAAACCCTTGGTGAAACGACCCTCGATCCGCAAGAAATCTCAATGAACGCCTTGAACCTTCCCTCTTTTCTCCTCTTTTCTCTTATTGAACACTCTTCTAAAACCCTAAGCGTATTTGGGATTATGAAAACTGACCCAAATCAGATTTTACCCCAAAAATATTATTTAATTCATTTTAAGCTGATAGGGTAAGGAAAAGACCAAAATACCCTTCATTAATTCGGGTAACTTTCCTTAACTGGACAGGCTAACTTCAAATGGCATATCTCCCTCATTTGAACTCAAAATTTAGCAAACTCGGTGGTGTTGGAAAGAGGATTCCAATAACTTTCATTTGATATCTTATGGGCCACCTAACTCATCCTATACCGAAAGTTATGGTAGTTTGAAGTTGACCCAAAACTCACAACTTAAGTATAACTTGCAAAAAAATTCAAATTAGCTTCCAATTTAGCGCTTTCTAAATTTAGCTCTTTCTAAGGCTGGATGTTACAATATCTCCCCCTTGAAAACATTCGTCCTCGAATGAGATCACTCTAAAGTAGAACTAAGGGTGGTAACATCTAACACCCAATATGCAATTTCACATAACATTTTAACTTTAAAAAGTACCAAGAAAAGAGTTAGTACCTTCATGGGGAATTTCTCTGGGCTCAAAAAGATGTGGATATCTCTTCTTCATATCCCCTTAGCCTCCCAAGTACAAATTGGTTCCTCCATAAGACCTTGGCTGATGCAACCTCCTTTGTTCTCAACTTGCAAACCTAATGATCAAGTATCTCAACGGGAATCTCCTCATAAGATAGGTTGTCATTAATACCAATATTTTCAGTTGGTATAATAAGTGAGGATCGCCCATACACTTCTTAAACATTGAAATGTGGAATATAGGATGGACGTCTACTAACTCTGGTGGTAGCTCCAACTCATAAGCTACACTGCCAATCCTCTTGGATATCCCATAAGGACTAATATACCGGGGACTAAGCTTCCCCTTCTTGCAAAACCTCATAACACCCTTCATGGGTGAAACCTTCAAATAAACACAATCATCCACCTCAAACTCTAAGTCTCTTCTCCTAACATCGGTATAGGATTTCTTACGACTCTGTGTTGTTTTCAATATCTCTTAAATGATCTTCACTTTCTCCATAGCTTGATGAACCAAGTCTGGTCTTATCAACCTAGCTTCACCGACCTCAAACTATCCAATAGGAGATCTACATCTTCTCCTATAAAGAGCCTTATAAGGAGACATCTGGATGCTAGAGTGATAACTGTTGTTGTAAGCAAACTCAATGAGAGGTAAGTGATCATCCCAATTACCCTTGAAATCGATCACACACGCCCTGAACATATTCTCTAAAGTCTGAATTGTATGCTTTGCTTTGACCATCAGGCTGAGGATGAAAAGCAATACTAAAGTTCACCTTTGAACCTAAACCCTTCTAGAAAGACTTCCAGAATTTTGCAGTGAATTTTACAGCTCTATCTAAAATAATGGACACTAGAACTTCATGAAGTCTTACTACCTCTTGAATATATAACTTAGCATAATGCTCTGCTGAATAGGTAGTCTTTACGGGTAAGAAATGGGCTGATTTGGTTATCCGATCTACAATTACCACAATCGAATCATACTGCCTGCAAGACCGCGGTAAACCAGTAATGAAATTCATATTGATCATCTCCCACTTCCATTTTGGAAGGTTTATGTTCTGAGCCATACCACCAGGCCTCTGGTTCTCTACCTTGACTTGTTGGCAATTCGGGCACTTAGCAACGAATTCTGCAATACACCTCTTCATACTATTCCACCAATAGACTTCTCTCAAGTCACGATACATCTTTGTGGAACCCGGATGGTTAGAGTATCTGGAGTTATGAGCTTCCTCTATGATCCTCTCTTGAAGCCCATCCACCCTTGGCACACATAATCTACCTTGATACCTCAATATACCATCTCCCCCTTGTTCAAAATCCATCACTTTTTGCTTTTGAACATTTGCCTTCAATTCAAGCAAAATAGGGTCTTGGTCTTGTTTCTTTTTCACTTCAGACACTAATGATGATTCAGCCCCATTCATCACCACTACTCCTCCTTCATTGGAATCCATTAACCAGACTCCCAATCGTGCAAGTCTATGCATATCTTTAGCTAACTCTTTCTTATTTTCCTCAACATAGGAAGTACTACCCATAGATAATCTGCTCAAAGCATCAGCAACAACATTAGCCTTACCTGGGTGATAGAGAATACTCATGTCATAATCCTTGAGTAACTCTAACCATCTCTTCTGTTTGAGATTAAGCTCTTTCTGACTGAACATATACTGAAGACTCTTGTGATCGGTGAACACATCAACATGAACACTATAGAGGTAATGACGCCATATTTTCAAAGAAAATACTACAACAGCCAACTCTAAATCATGGGTTGGGTAATTATTCTCATGAATCTTAAGTTGTTTGGAGGCATAAGCTATAACTTTGTCATTCTGTATCAATACACAACCCAGTCCAACTCTAGACGCATCACAATATACCACAAAACTTTGCATACCTTCTGGTAAGGTCAATACTAGGGCAGTAGTCAACATAGTTTTCAATTCCTGAAAGTTTTTCTCACAAGCTTTAAACCATTGAAGCTTTGTTGTCTTCTGAATCAACTTAGTCAATGGGGATGAAATAGATGAGAACCCCTCGACAAACCTTCTCTAATAACCAGTCAATCCCAAGAAACTCCTAATATTAGTTGGAGATGTAGGTCTAGGCCAATTCTGCACTGCCTCAATCTTCTGAGTGTCAACTCGAATCCCATCACCAGAAATAATCTGACCTAAGAATGCCACAGACTCAAGCCAATATTCAAACTTAAAGAATTTAGCATACAACTCTATATCCTTGAGAGTTTGGAGAATTACTCTAGGATGACTACCATGATCCTCCTCATTCCTCGAATAAATCAGAATATCATCAATGAATACGATAACAAACATATCAAGATAAGGCTTAAATGTTATGTTCATAAGGTTCATGAATGTTGCAGGAGCATTAGCCAAACTAAATGACATGACCAGAAACTCATAATGACCATAGCGGGTCCTGAAAGTTGTCTTTGGGATATCACTTTCTCTTACTCTCAACTGATGATAGCCATATCTGAGGTCTATCTTAGAAAAACAAGTGGCACCCTGAAGTTGATCGAAGAGATCATCAATTCTGGGAAAGGGATACTTATTCTTGATATTAACCTTATTCAACTGGTGGTAATCTATGCACATTCTAAATGAACCATCTTTCTACCTCACAAATAAAATCGAAGCGCCCCAAGGTGAGACACTTGGTTGAATAAAGCTTTTCTCAAGAAGGTCTTTCAACTTCTCTTTTAACACTTTCAACTCAGCTGGAGCCATTCTATATGGCGGAATAAAGATAGGACGAGTATCAAGAAGGAAATCTATACCGAAGTCTATTTCTCTCTCAGAAGGGACTCCATGAAGATCATCTGGAAAGACCTCTGGAAACTCACTCACAACTGGAACTGACTGAATAGGTGGTGTCTCAACATTAGAATCATTAACTCCGACTAAGTGATTGATGCACTCCTTGGAAACTAACTTCCTCGCCTTAAGCAACAAAATAAAACAACCCTTAGGCACCGCTGAACTGCTCCTCCTCTCTATAACTAGCTCATTAGGAAACTGGAACTTAACTACTCGAGTTCTACAATCAACTGAGGCATAACAGTCATGAAGCCAGTTCATACCTAGAATAACATCAAAATCTACCATGTCTAACTCGACTAAGTTATCCATGGTGTCCTTGTGATTGACAGAAATGACACAATCACGATAAACTCTCTCAGCTAGAATACACTCACCAATAGGTGTGAAAATACTGAAGGGCTTAAGAAGTTACTCAGGAAGGATATCAAAATTCATAGCAACATAAAGAGTCACAAAAGATAGACTCGCACTTGGATCTAGCAATGCATGAACATCAAAAGTAAAGACTCTGATCATACTAGTGACAATATCTGGAAAATTCTCTTGCTCTTGGCGAGCAGTGATAGCATACAAGCGATTTGCTCCTCCGCCTGGTCTTGAAGTAGTTCCTATAGGTGCAGCTCTTTCTGGCGAAGCCGTTGAAGAAAATTGGGCTTTATTGCCCCCATTACCACCTCCCTGCATGTTCTTTGGTCACTCTCTCATGAAGTGACCATTCTGACCACACTTGAAGCAATCGGTGGAGCCATCAAGACACGCTCCTGGGTGGTTCCTACCACACATAGCACATGCAGAAGTCCCATTACCTCATTGGACTACACTACCTTGAGATTGTGCAGGTCTAGCTCTGAAGTTCTGAGAATTCTGATTCTTAAACTCACTTTTGTTCCTTGGTACAGGTGCACTAGCAGATGATGTAATAGTTTTATTTGGTTTTTGCTGAAAGGATGATCGGTCGACATTGCTCTTCTATTGCCCAGAGTCATTTCCTGTTGTCTTAGCTTTCTTGATCCAGAACTCTTCTCTATCCCTCAGCTTATCTTCCTCAACCTATTGCACATGGATCATCAACCTTTCTATGTCCATGTCCCCTATCAACATTGCAGCATTACCCTCTTTGCTTGACAGACAAGACAATCTAGAAACAAACAAGCTCATCCTGCTTCTCATGTCAGCAACTATCTCCAGAGCATAGCGGGACAATTGAGTGAACTTGAGGCTATACTCATACACTCTTGGATTTCTTCATGAGAGTGAGGAATTCTCTTACCTTGGCTTCTCTCAGCTAACGGGGAAAGAAACGCCCTATGAAGGCCTCTTTGAACACAATCCAACTCACAATTAGTGCACCCTCAACTCTACTTTTCTTTCATTGGTCGTACTATACTCTAGCAACACCCTTCAGTTGGTATGCAGGTAGTCCCACACGCTCACCATCCATAACATGCATACCCTTAAACACTTTCTGCAACTCTTCCACAAAGTTTTCCGAATCCTCAATGACACTTGAACCGATGAAGTTTGGAGGATTCATTCTTAAGAACTCACGGATTCTGGATGTATTAGCCACATCCTGTCAATTCCTCCTTTGTTTCCCATCTTGGTTGGCCACCACTTGACTCAACATCCAGATAGCATCCCGGAACTCAGCATTAGTGACCTCTCATTGGGGTCGCACTTCTAGTGCATTAGGGACCCCTTGATCCTGAGGATCAACATTCCTCCTAGCGGGACGACCTATGACAGCTTTTCATCAAGGCATGATCTGAAAGATACGCGCAAACACGAATTAGAAAGAAACTTTATAGAGTCAAACTCTATTGCACGAAAAAAGTATAAAAGAAGTGAGATAGTTCCTAAATGTAGCAGCCTCCTAATTATAGATGTGGCGTTCTTCATTACGATAACTAGGACTCTACAGACACAACTTCATAGACACTTTAGGACTCTTGGACTCTGTGCTCTGATATCAAGTTTGTCATGCTCCGAGCTTACACCCTGGACGTGGTCGACCCTCGAGAACTATTTTTGGACCCAAGTGAACCCTTGGCCTGGCTCAATGCTCAGAGAAAGACTTACTGGACATAAGATAAACTCAAAAGCACAACTTTAACTCAAAAGTTTCAAAATAGTACACTCAGAAATGTTTAAAGAAACATTCAACTAGCCAAAAGAGGCAACTCAAGTCTAGAACATTAACAACTGAAAATGAAAATACTATCGAACTACTGTATATCAAACTATGAAGCCTATAATACTATGAGGATGTCCAAATAAAACCCCCGATCATCCTAACAAACTAAAATAACTAAAGATAAATAAGAGATCCTTCGAAAACAAGGAGGCTCACCAAACAACTCTGGAACTCAATTGGATCAACAAAGCGCTGGTTGATGATCTTAGTTAGCATTATGAAAAATACAGGCCAGATAGCGTCAGTACATGGAATGTACGAGCATTCAAGGGAAAATCTAAAACATGACATAAGCTTGAACTGGAACTGAAGAAACAACTTACCTTGTCTAAACTCAACTCAACCTCAACTCAATCTCAACTCATTTCAATATAAAAGCAATAACAATAATACGATATAAAGAAAAGCTTTCAAAACAGTAGATAACAACTCAATCTATTGGAAAATACTATATAACTCAATTTGTATGTAAAAATACAAAATAAACTTTGTTTGGGGGATTCTCTAACCGACAACCATCACTATGATTTATGTGATAATACAACATCTCACCCACGTTGCCAAAACTGTCCTATACCTTGTCCAGGTATAGAACTCCTCAACTAAGTGGATCCACTAAGCTATTCTTAAAAAGAAATAAGGAATCATCTAAAAAGTATGACCCTTTCTACCTACGTTGGCTATACGGTTTATGGGGGCTGTGAGTTGTTTGAACTCTCTCACATATGGGTGCTCAATACTACTCCCACAATATAACTTAGCTCATATGTTCTAAAAAAAAACATTTCCTCATCCTCAACTTTGAGATTATTATCAAAAGGTCTCTTAAAAGAGATAGTACTCAAAACTCCTCATGAACTCTTTTGGAAATCGGTGTTTCCTCTCTTCTTAAATATAAAAACATTTACTCTTGGGAATACTTAGTTTCCATATATCATTTTTAAAAAAAAATGAATTCTACTTTCCTCATCCTCAAACTCAAGTACTTAAGTCTTAAAAACAAGTTTTAAAAGATTCTAAAAGACTTCTCAAATTACTCGAAAGAACTCTCAAGACTTAACTCTTAACTCTACCTTGAATTTGAATTATGAATTCAAGGGTTATAATTCACGTTACGAATGATTTCTTGATGTTTAGATGTGGTTTAGAGTAGTTAGAATCAATAGGTAGTAAAGGTACCCTTTGAAAGAACTTAGACGGGCCAAATGACAGAGAAGGGGTGGGGGCAGGCGACCCTGGCGCATTGAGTGGCGCAAGGCGCCGAACCCTGAACTACAGGACAACATTTTTGGCGCATTGGTGGGGCGACGTGCCAACTTCTGCCCATAACTCCCCAACGAATTTTCTTTCTCATTTTTTGACCCTAATTCGCCTATAATTGAATGGTTTCTCCCCAACTTACTTAGATTTGAATACCCAACATATATACACGATAATCTACTAAAAACAACCCTAAAATTACTAACACTCATCTCAAGAATTCATCAAAACCCCAACAATCAAGATTAAGAATGAAATTTCAAGAAAACTCATCAAGAACTCAAATCCTTCAACCTCAAGAATGAAATTTCATTAAAATAGCATGATTGGCATGTGGGTGAATGAACTCAACACTATGAGAACTCACATACCTCTTAGGGATCAAATCCTTGGTGAAATGACCCTCGATCCGCAAGAAATCTTGATGAATGCCTTGAACCTTCCCTCTTTTCTTCTCTTTTCTCTTCTTAAACTCTCTTCTAAAACCCTAAGCATATTTGAGATTATGAAGACTGGCCCAAATCAGATTTGACCCTAAAAATATTACTAAATTTTTGTTAATTGATGGGGTAAGGAAAAGACCAAAATACCCCTCATTAATTCGGGTAACTTTCCTTAACTGGACAGGCTATCTTCAAACAGGCATACCTCCCTCATCCAAACTCAAAATTCAGCAAACTCGGTGGCGTTGTAAAGAGGATTCCAAGACCTTTCATTTGATATCTTATGAGCCACCTAACTGATCTTGTACTAAAAGTTATGGTCGTTTGAAGTTGACCCAAAACTCACAACTTAAGTATAACTTGCAAAAAAATTCAAATTATCTATTTCTAGTTTAGCGCTTTCTAAATTTAGCTCTTTCTAAGGCGGGATGTTACAGTTTTGTACCAATTCGAATAATTGAGGGGTATTTTAGGCCTTTTTTGAGTTTATAAATAGTTGCAACTTTATTTTGCATCCAAGTGACACAGAGTTCTAATTTCACCTTTAATTTTTTCTCCCTTTTATTTACCCCTTTTCTTAATTCACAACCACACTTTTAAACAGCAATCTAGAAATTAGGCCTAAGGTTTAAATTTGAATGATCCACATATCAGCCTATTAAATATGTTTGTTTTTAAAAAAAATTAAAAACTCTTAATGGAATGTAATAAGTCTTGGGTCTCATTTGTTTGCACTTAATGGGAGTCTGAATCTTGATCATTAAAATTCGCCTCATTAAGTGTGTTTGTTTTTTAGGACTCATTCTTAATTATTCAGATTCAATTCATTAAGTTTGTTTGTTTTATTTGCTTATAAGTCGTTTGGTAGGAGGTATTAATTAAAATAATCCTTGGATTAAAATTTAGTCCACCCAATACAATGTTTGGTTGCACAATTCAACTCAAGCACACCTAATACATGGATAACTTAATACATCATATGTGGTCTTATCTAATACCAAGGATATCTAGGGATTATTTGGATAACTTAATACATCATATGTGGTCTTATCTAATACCAAGGATATCTAGGGATTATTAATCCAAGGTTTACTAATCCTTGGATAAGGGATCAAATGACTAAATTGCCCCTCAATTATTTTATACATCCTTTAGAATTGGCAAAGATATTCACGCTATTCTGCTCTTTGGAATCGTTCGTCCTGTTTTCATCAAAGTTATAGGATTTCGTTCGTATTCAAATTTTAACTGAAAAGGAATTTTCTCTCAAAACTTTTGCTACTATGTTCATAACAGTAGCTGGAGCTGGAGCTCTTGGCCTTCCTTACAGCTTCAAGAAAACAGGATGGGTAATGGATTCTCATGATTTTATAGTAGCCTTCCTTACTATTATATGATGCTTTTGATCTACTCTAGGCGTAAGCTTCAATCCCATACCAAAGTTGTCAAGATTTCATCTTTATGGTTTCATAGGTAGATGTATTGTGATACTATGATTGTTCTTTTCCAAGCTTGTTTTTGCATCAGTTACTTGATTTTCATAGCCAATACTTTAGCACACTTGTTCAATTATTCAAATCCTAAAATCTTGTTCCATGTAGTCTTTTTTAGCATTTCTTGTTGTCTTTATGAACCTGCAAGTTCTTTAGTTTTATTTTATTTTAATGTTATTAGGTTAGAAGATTATTACATTTGAAAGCAAAGTAGATCTCGTTGGCTACTGTTTTTTCCTATTTTGTTAAGAGGGAGGGAGGTAAGCCTAGGTCATGGGTACTTAAAATAATTTAATCTCGTTTATGATGGAGACTTCGTCAAGTGAATTAAATTTGTTAAGCACTTAGCATTCAAGTTTTAAACCACAATAAATATGGTAATTACATGAAATATGTAACATAATAATTCAAGGGTAAAATTGGAAAAAAAGTATTTTTTTAGAGTTCTAAACCAAACACCAAATTAGGTTAGAAACAATGAACCAAAGACTTGATAAAAAATAATTCCTGCAATGCTAATCTCTGCATTACTAATCCCTGCATTGATAATCCCTACATTACTAATTCCTGCATTATTAATCTTTGTACCAAACGACCCCTTAATGGGTCTGAATAGATCTGAATGAATCAGATCTCTAACACAGTCTTAACACCATTCATACTCAAAAATAAGACTTCTATCTTAATTCAACTACATCACAAGAAGGCATAAAAGTCACGTTGTTTTCTTATTTAATTAATGTTAATTACATGATTATCGTTATAATTTCCTTTATTCTTATTAACTTAATATACGCCTTTTACGTTCATAAATTAATCAATATATTTGAATTGATAAGCACTCCCATGATATAATATTTAGCACGGTTCTAGAAAATAAGAAAGTATTAATTATTTGATCGATAACAATAACAAATGTCTATTATAAAATAAAATGTTTTTCATAAACAATATATTACTATTCTATATAAACTATTTTACATTGCATTATATTAGATTCTCAAAGTTTTGGAGTGCAAAGAATAGTCATATTAATTATGTGACTTAATGTTAAATTCTTAAAAGATAAATCATATTACCTTGTTACAGTAAAAATATTCAAAGTATTATTTTCTATAAAAAAAAAAAAAAAAAAAACTATTTTACTAAAATGGGGTTTTTATATTATTTTATTGATATAGCATTTAATTTCATATGCATATTCAGATATTGAAAACAAACAGTCCTAATAATTTAGTGTTCAAATTCAGAAACATCTTAATGTTCATATGTGTATTCAGATTTATATATCTAGATCTCAATGCACATCTTAATATTCAGATACACATTCAGATTCAGATGAATAAGATACGTGTTGGAATCTTAATAGCATTCAAACTGTTCATATGTGTGTTCAGATTTATATATCTAGATCTTAATGCATATCTTAATATTCAGATACACATTCAGATTCAAATGAATAAGATATGTGCTGGAATTTTAATAGCATTCAAACGCTTTTAATAATACTATTTTTTTCCACATAAATTATGCTTCATATTTTCAACAAATATTTCCCGCTTCTTCCTCTTTTTCCAACTATAGAACCCTATATGTATTCATATTCAAAAGTCTTAAAAAAAAAAAAAAAAAAAAAAAAAACTTCGAAGCTAATGAATTAACACGTTAACTTTAGATCTTCTTCCATATCGAAAAAATATAATATAAGCTCATTAAGTACAGAAAACTAAGAGATTGGTCCATAGGACCTTTAGAAGCAATTGGACTAAAATGAGAAGTGGTGTCAAATTTTATGTTCATAATTTGATGTCTAAGAAACAAGATTCTCTTAGTGCCTCATAAAATAAATATAATAACACTAGACTTACTAAAGCAAAAAAGAAAATGCAAAAAAGGTTTTTGCTATGAAACACAAGTCAAGTTGATTCACATTTCACACTAAGTCAGCAATTTCCAAGATCACTTGTTTTGTCTGAAAATTAAATCATCTAAAATAATTCACAGAAAAAAAATCACACAAACAGGGATACAATCCAGGGAGAACCACATTAAGCTAGCTATTAAGGTGGGAGAGCACAATGTTATATAAGCCCCACATTAACTACCCATTTAACCGATGTGGGACTTTTTGCATTAGGATTGTTTAACACCAACTCGGACAACCACTTCTTTTGCGTCAAGAAGGCTCATTCACAAAACCATGGCAAGTTTTTACCAATTCTTTCCACAATGGGGTGAGCTCATGTTCGTTGCTCATCAATGTGGGGTGTTAAGCAGTAAGAAATTTTTTATATGCAAGATATTGCCAATGTATTATTTATGTTATGTTACATAGAAATGTGAACTAATAGTAAAAACAAAGTTTTTTCATGCAAAATGTGCCTACAGTCACTTAACTCTCATATTCGGTTAAATTTTGCGGATCAGGTCCTGCCTCCAACCTTGTTAGAACCTCAGGTTCTCCTGCAGTATTCCTTATGATCTGCACCCAACCAGCCGATTAGTAGAGTATGTTAAAAAAATTGAGGTTCAATTCATCGAACTAACTTTTGATCTTGTAATAGCAGCAATGCTTGATTCATAGTTTCTTTGCAAGCATTCGAAGGCACAACAATCTCAGCTCTATAAATAATAACTTACAACTTCTACAGAATTTAGAATCAAAACCAATTTTCCTTGATGTTACAATAGTCTAGATATATGAAGTTCAAAAAATCTATGTTTTAAAAGTAATTTCAATATGAATCTAGTGAAAGCTAAAAGGTTACTTAAAACAATTTCCAGTACTTGTGTGGAGATATTGTGGTGCTATATATGAACAGTGTATGAAAAAATCAAGTAATGGTGCTAGAAAGAAAAAGAATGTAGCAAGAGGACTCACCAGGATCTCGTCATCAAGGTAGGAAATCAGAATAAGTCTCTGAAAGGTCCCGCCTGATATCATAACAGCCCAGTGTGAGAAGCAACATAAATAAATGCCTAAACAGTAGCAATATCATATATCTACAAAAGTTATTTTCTTCAAGCTTCTATCTTTCTTATCTACTTTAGTTTATTTTTTGTTTTTTAAGAGATTCGGATATGTCCTAGGAACTAAAAACAAGAAGCCTTTGAAGAAGCACTAGTAACCAAAATAGATGTAATATGGCAGTTCAAGCAACATTAATGTGCTGAAGTACAAACTAGTTATCAAAAGGCAGAAGCTGATGCAAATGAGAATATAAGCTGAATAAGATCAAAGAATCAAAATAACCAAAAACAAACCTTGCTTGAAGGACAGATCAGGCAGAAAATTAACTTCGAATTGCTCTTACCAATGTTAGATTTGAACATTTGAAGATTTGACACGATTGAGAAGCTTCAAATAGCCAGCACATCAAAGAGGTTTCAAACAGAATTGACAGACATTTGAAGTGTTGAAAATTACTTCAGTTACTGCTAATTTGAATAATAAACAGTTTTGTTGCAGCAGTAGTCTACTTTATTTAAATTTGAATTTCTTTACTATAATTTAGGTTATTGAGATGTTTGTTTCTTGTACTTCGTCTGTCGTATTACTTTTTTGTGGTATTATTCTTTTATTATCTATTATTTTTGTTACTATCTGTTGGTTCTTGTATTGCCATTACTATCTGTAATTTTTTTTTATTGAGCCGAGAGTCTATCGAAAACAACCTCTCTACCTTTGAGGTAGGGGTATGGTCTCCGTAGACTCTACCCTCCCCAGATCTCACTTTGTGATTTTACACTAGGTATGTTGTAAATTATGCAGATTTTGTGTGTTTAATTTTAAGTCCTCCTATGCTTAATAAAATTATTGAGAGACCATTTAAAACCCTTTTTTTGGCACTATCTTTTAAAAAGCCAACAAAGTGCTACTAGGTTATCATACTAGAAAAGAGTAAGTAAATATGTCAATACTTCAACAATATTTGTACACCATAGATACAATATATTTGCATCGAGTATATTGAAAAATACTGAAATCTTACTAAGAGGAACTTTCATGCCACTGGACACAGCATCTCTAATGGGGACAGGAAGTTGTTGCAGAGTATTAAATGCCTGGCCAAAAGCACCTTTTAGTTGTTCAGGTACAGCTTCCTCATTGACCTTTGGAGATTCAAATGCCCCTTCAACATACTCTTCTTTCATACGAAGAGGCCCTTCAACACTATACTTGGTGGAGATGATAAATTTATTCTCAATCTGCATTTCACAAGAAAGCACTTTCACCTCTTCAGATACTTGTGATCAGATATACTAATAAATTCATTAACATTTCACAACATCTCAACCAATAAATTGAAAGATGCAACACCTTGAGTCCTTGTGTAAGACTCAATATCAAGAATACGACTCAACTGATATTGACCAGCCTAGAACTAATTACCAGCCTGAAGAAACAGTGGCCAAGGTGTAAGTGATTACGAGGCAAGTGAGCATGAGCCTCTAAGTTTCAAACTGAGTATAAATCAAGAATCAACACATAATCAGGCCCAAATTCACGTTTGCTTCATTAAAATAAGAATATTAAGTAATGTTGACCCTACCTTATTAAAACACTTCTCATTTAGAGTTTCCGAAACAACGAGGTGATCTCTTCCTATTTGTCTAAGCGTTGGTGAGCAGGAATTACCAGATACCTTCTGGTTGAAGGTAGTAGATACCTGGTGAAATAGTTGAGGTGGAACAAGCTAGCATTGTTACCGCCGTCATAAGAACAAATGCTTTTCATTTAGAGCTTATTAAGACCTAGTGAAATTAGAGTGTTGAACTTCCCAAACCAAACTTGCAAAGACTATTTCATTTCAGACCATACAGTGACTCACATAATCGACATACAAGGCTACTAAACTCCTCCTGAGCAACACAGTGCTCAAAATCTAGTATAAAGTATATGCATTGTGTTAGAATCAATAGATCAATCGATATTAAACAAGAAAGTCACCGAAAAATTGGCCGGAACATGCTCATACGCCGGAGTATTAGATTTGATGGCTGAAAGTCGTCACAATCTAAGAAATAAAATTATATGGGTAGGGTCGGAATGATGGCACGACCCAACTAGAAAATAGAAATCATATAGGAAAGGTCGGATTGATGACACGACCCTATTGAAAAAGAGAAATAATATGGGTAGGGTTCGAATGATGGCGCGACTCTACTGAAAAAGAAAAAATATATGGGTAGGGTCGGAATGATGGCACAACCCTACGCAAATCAGATTTGAGGAGTCATAGGAAAGACGAATGGAACTACGCAAATCAAATCTGAGGAGTCACCAAAAAGACACACGGTGCTATGCAACTCGCAACTCAGATATGAGAAAGTAGTTTGGAAAAATCCACGGTACTATGCAAATTAAATATGAAAAGTAGTCCGAAGAGATGTACGGTGCTACGCAAATCAGATATTCAAAAAAAAGGTAGTCACCGGAAGGATGGCTCGGTGCTACACAAATTATATATGAAAAAGTAGTCACCGGTGCTACACAAACTAAATATAAAAATAGTCACCGGAAAGATGGCACGGTGCTACACAAATTAGATAAGAAAGTAGTCATCGAATTGATGACACAGTGCTACACAAATTAGATATGAGAAAATAGTCACATGAAAGATACACGGTGACCCAACTTTTGCTAACATAATCATTGGTCAGACGGGCAGCACATATGGGTAATAGCCACCCGCCGGCGGTGGAAGCTCTTTGATTTTCTACCAAGATCGTAGAGGCTTTGATAACATATGAGAAATATAAGAAAAGAATATTATTGAATTGTTGTTGTGTCTACATTATTACATTGAGACCCTATTTATAGACCCTAGAATACAATATTTTACCAATTAGGATACCATTTACTACTCCTATTTCTATTTGTATTCCTATTCTAAATAACATTGTATAAACCTATTCCTATTCTAATAGGATTGTATAACCCTATTCATGCTCTAACATAATTACTAAGTTTCTGTTATTAAGTTGTTTTCTTATGTTTCAGTAAGTTGGTATTGTAATAATGTCAAAGTATCGAGCTATGCATCTAGCGCTTGTTATCTCGTCCCACCTATTTTTCTAGGTAACATGACCAAAACGTCACTTGCCGTCAATGTGTCTTTTGGTGTACCAATTATCAACCAAATGTGAGGCACTAAAGGAGGAAGAAATATCACATAAGAGTAATAATCTCAATTTCTCATAACTAATATAACAGTGATTAGCAACACATAACTCTGTGTTATTAATATAATCTCTGCATAACTAATATACCGTTTAGTTTCCGGTACAAAGTACAAACTCTACATAACTAAGGCAGGATTCCGCTTGCACTATTAAATACAAAAACGGAAAATTTGGTTATCAAAAAATAAAAAATACAAATGCGGCACATTTATGCAGGAATCTATTTATAATCTCGTGGAGGAGAGATCGTAGAATGGCAATTCTGTATTAGCAATACCTGGATAAAAGTATCTAGGGATAAAACCGCTGTTGAAGTAGACAATCCTTATATTATTATTCATTGTATAACAGTCCATAGATTATTACTTACTGTGAGAAAATCACTACACTATGATTCACCGCATGACGATCCCTATGTTATTGCCCTGCATGACTAGTTTGTGAATCAAATGACTCTTGTTTGTAGATAACATAAACAATAGTATTGTTTTATTTCCAACTCTATAACTAGAAGAGGCAGATTACTTTCTACATACTAGAGCATGGGATGTACATATCAAATTTTCTGACAAAGATAAATTACCGAATTTAGTATTTTGACTTGTGCGGTAGCAGTCCCACATCCATCTTTGATCAGCACATCCAATTTTGATAAATTTGCCAACGTTGGAGGAATTCTCCTGCAACAGCATGTTTCCGGTAGAAATATTATAAACTGACATTCATCGAACTAAACTCAAAGCAAAACTACGATCATTCACCACAATGTTAAGAAGATAACAACTGAAATTAGCATATTGACTAAAAGTGAACAAGCATGCATGCTCAGGCCTCTTAAGTATGGTGCCTGTGAGAAGTATAAGAAAAATATATTATTGAATTATGTCTCTACATTATTGCACTATGCCCTATTTATGGACACTACATTGCAATCCTTATCCAATTAGGATTCCATATACTATTTCTATTCTTTTTCCTATTCTAATTTTAACACTCCCCCTCAAGTTGGTGCATACAAGTCATATGTAACGACCTTGTTATAGATGTAACTAATACGAGGACCGGTGAGGAACTTGGTGAAGATATTTGCAAACTAATCACTCGACTTCACAAATTTTGTAACAATATCTCCCGAGATTACCTTTTCTCTGACAAAGTGAGAGTCAATCTCAATGTGCTTAGTCCACTGATGAAATACCGGATTTGATGCGATATGAAGGGACATTTGGCTATCACACACAACCATCTGACCGATCTCTCCAAATTTTGGTTCTCTCAACAACTGTTTAATCTAAATTAGCTCACAACTTGCTATAACCATTGCTCAATATTCTACATTTGCACTAGATCAACCACACTTTGTTTCTTACTCTTCTAGGACACTCCTACTAAAACACAATATCCGGATACAGAAATCCTATCAAAGGGTGATCCTGCCCAATCAACTTCTGTATATCCAATGATATGCTCATGGCCTCGATCCTCAAAGAGTAGTCTTCCGTGGGCATTAAACTTCCTTGTACTAAAATACTTTGCCATTTAGTCCTTCATAGTTCATTCTCCATCTCCTCACAAGATTCTTGTTGTCGTTTGAGGCTTCTTGCAGGACAAAACAAATCCATTCCATCACTTTTTTGCTGAGATTTATTCTTCTCATCATGTTTATACTACGCTCCACCCAATCAAACCAAACTTCCTCGCCAGATGTCCATGTGGTAATATTGAATGACTTGAAACCAGCGTGGAAATAAATCATATTTTCCTCCATGTCTGTGGAAGGGAACTGAGGTAAAGGGAGAGAGAAAGCTATCGCAGAAGGAGATAGCTGAGGGGAAGGATGAGGTTGGTAGTTCTCAGGCGACCTACCAAAAAGAGGGTACTCTCTCACCTAGAAAGTAGGAGAGAGAGAGTTTTGGGGAACTGTGCCTGAGAACATTTTTCAGGTCAGTTTTTGTTTCTCCATATTTATTCCTGAAATTGTAATTCAATCTTTGGTTTCCCGTGAGGCGTGCTGTAAGGCTCGATGTCAGTTAACTTATTGTGTTAGAGTTGTTTCTATTTGGAAAGCACCATATATCTTTCACTCGTCCAATTTTTTTACAGTAGTAGGGGACAAGCGTGCATCGTACGTTCCCAAAACTAGTTCGGCTAAATGGGAGATAGCACAACTTAGCAGAGATTTGGGGGGGTTTGGGCATCAGGTTTTGTTGAAGTGGCTATGGAGATACAAAGGACAGGGACAAGCCTTATGGAAGGATGTTATTAAATGCAAATTTGGTGAGTCCAGCCCTTGGTGCAGCAATAAGAGCTCCAGTACCTACAGTGTTGGGGTATGGAGAACTATCAGAGCTTTGTAGCCCAAGTTACAAGTGAACATGTAAGTTAAAGTGGGAGATCATAGAATAATAATATTTTGGAGGGATGCTTGGAATGAACAGACTCCTCTAAAGGAATCCTTTCCTGATCTGTTTATCTTGTGCAATAATCCTGAGGCTACTATGAATTAATGTTGGACTCCACAAGGATGGAACTTATCCTTATATAATCCTGAGGGTGTTGTGAAAAGCGACAAAAAGTGCGCTTAAAGCGTGAAATGAGGTGAGGCGCAAGCACTGCGCTTTTATGCTCTGAAGTGAGGCGCTGCTAATTAAGCTAGTGCTTCAGTAGGCGAAGCGAGAAATGCACTTAAAGCAAAGATGACAAAAAGCGCGTTTAGGTTTTTTTTTTTTTTAACTTCTGTATAACACACTTGTCTGCTGGGACTCAAAACAGTTCCCTCTTCTTCTTCTTCTGTGGCTCAAACATCTCAACATCTGTTGCTGCAACTCAAATGATAAGTTCCTCCTCTCTTTTCATCTTCTTCTCTGGACTCTCTTCCAGGCTTTCAGTGACTACTTCTAGGGTTTTCTTTCCCCTGTTATGCTCTGCTTTTTTGCTTATTTGGTTTTGTTGTTTGCATTTGCTTAATATGTTATCATTATGAGGATTATTGACTATCTTTTATTTACCTTTTAATTGAAGAACTGAAAGATTTGCTTAATATGTTATTTCTGTTGAGTTCTTGGTTATTTATATATGCAAATTTAATATTTTTTATTTTTGTACTAAATAATGCTTTAGTAGAAAAAACCGTGTGCTTCGCTTCACGCTTCAGTGAAGCAAGCCCTAGTCGCTTTTTTCCGCTTCTCGCTCTCCAAAACACTGCCTGAGACTACTATGAATTAATGTTGGACTCCACAAGGATGGAACTTATCCTTTAGGAAGTTATTGAATGACTGGAAGGTGGATAGAGTGGCCAATTTTCTTAAAGGGATAGAGGATTTCAAAGGTACCACTTCTGATTCTGACATTTTTGAGGTGGAAACACAGTTAGGATTGGATATTAACTGTAAACAGGGCTTATAAAAAAAAATGTTCAGCAAGGTAGAGACCGTCAAAAAGTGTGGAGGAATATTTGGAAAAACCTAGCATCAACTAAGGTAAAATGCTTTACATGTTTGGTAGCTAGGAGATATTGCTTGACACATGAAGTTTTGAAGAGAAAGAGGTTAAATATTGGATCCAGATACATACTATGCAGAGAAGCAGACAGACACCTATATTTGCACTGCACATAGACAACAGAGATATGGACTCAGTCTCACAACGACAAAGTGAACCATGCCTAGGCAGATTGTAGATTTGTTGAGTTGTTGGATCAGAAGAGGAGGTAACAAGAGCCAGCAGAAATGGTAGAGGATAATTCTACATTGCATCAAGCGGACTATTTGGAGTGAGAGGAATAGTAGATACTTTGAAGATAGGTAAGTCAAATGGAATTGTACTGTATTATTTTATTTTTGGTGTAAAGAGAAAGGTATAGAGGAATCAAAGCAGCTTGTAGATTTGTTAGGATTTTTGTAAGGAATACTTTTATTACTGTTTTCTCCTTTTTGAAGGTTTCCAACATGTCCTTAATGTTGAGGAATACAACATTACTAGTTTCAAAATAACTTGTGTCAAATTTTCTCCCCAAAAACTCTAGAACCCCTTTAAAAGTTGCATTGTGGATGCTACCAAGTGAGAAGGAAAGGACCACAATCTATAGAGGTCCAAAATTATTTTCTCCAAGAAAAGATTAACCAAATATGAAAGATCTTTACTTTCAATTTTTGGGAAGGAACTTTCAACCAATTATGGTAAATGTATTGTCTTTCCTTCAAAAGAAAAATCATGCAAATACCTAGAAGACAATAATGTACTAGAATAGTAAAAACCTAACTGAAGGGAAGAAATTGGCCTCCATGAATGGGGGTTTAGTTTGGTCATTCGCCAAATTTCAAAATTCAATGTAATAAAATCAGTTGCATTCCTTAAAAAGGTTGGACCTATTTTCTTATTCCCATACCTTTTCTTCCCAATCAGAATTTTTTTCCCAGTGAGAGCAAAGATTATTCCTTTACCTTTATCTAGTTTGGTGGACTAAAAGAGTGATTCATCTCGTCACTTTGTGGGATTTTTTATTTTTTTGGGGAATAACCATATCCGAGCAAGCTAACACGTATCTCAACTATTTCACTGGGTACACACATCTTCCCACTAATACAAGTAATATGAATAAATCTCCCATCTTGGCTTAACTTTCTAACTATTCATAGTACATTCACACAAAACAAATCATAAATTTTATTTTTATCTTGGATAGCCAGAAGATAGCTGACAAGCAATTTTGTTGATTTTATAAAGTGGCCCTGACAAGCAACTTTGTGGGCTAGCTGTGACTTCTAAGCTTAAAAACAAGTGCATGTAAAAAAAAAAGTAATTCAAATATTTTTTCATCGGAAATGAAAGAAAGAAAATGAAAAGATAAAGGGAGGGCCCTCTAGTTGGATGTAAGAAACTAAAAGCATTTCTTTTAGCATTTTACTTTTTTTCCTTATGCAGGACACCTCAGAAAAAACCATTCTATCAATATCTGACTTCTTCTAGGAAATTATCAGGTTTAAAGATGGAAATGATTCAAAGTCCTAAGCAAAAGCTCTGGCATATAGTGTAACTCTATCAAATTTCAGCCTCAGATAAAACTATTCTACCAATTTCTGACTTCTTCTAGGAAATTATCAGGTTCAAAATGGAAAAGATTCGAAATTCTAAGCAAAAGCTCTGGCATATAGCGTAATTATATCAAATTTCAGTAGGAGCAATTTCCCCACTCAACTGTCACTTAATTTGCCACTGGTGCAAAGGTATGGAAGGGAATGATTAGATGTTTAAACATTCAGCATGCACTTTAGATAATGGAAGGCAACCATCATACCCATGGTTCAAACTTTCTTCTCTAAATTGTTAGTCTTCAAGAAATGGTCTCCATTTGATCTCCAGTATGACAATTGTTTATTAGTAGCACAATGCAAGTTTCAGAAAAAGGATAAACTACTCCACGTACAATTGATTTACTATTTGCACAACTACTTCATTTCGTTTACTTAGGTCATACACTAATGAGTTTATGTAAGTTGGAATAGGAAAAATAAAAGTGAATGCTATCCCAAAAAATAGAACTTACCCAAACAAAAATTTGGCAAAAAGAAGAACTGGGCTACCAGCTCCAAACCACTCAAAATTCCATCGTCCTTCCAAATTGGGAGACCTGGGAAATGAACCACCAATGAGTACCTTGTCAAGAATCTTGAAAATTAAGCTTGTTGGTAAGATTTAACACCTTACGTTGAGGGACGAGGTGTCGGATTGAGCTTCTCAAGACTAATGATCCTCTCATTCACATCAATGCATTGTACATCTGTTGTCTTCCCAGTGACCAATGCTTCAAATCCACCTGCATCTTTGAACTATAACAGAGTAATTAATTTCTTTTAGTGCTTAAGGGACACAAAGAAAGAACAGAAGTGCGACTTCTTGAAAATAACCATTGCAATATCATCAATAATATTGTTCTCTAAACCTCCCGGCCCCACCAAGTTAACCCTCCTGCAGACCTGCACAACTTTGTGTCTCCCGTGACACTCTTTCCACTATTCCCTGAGCCTTTTCTTAAATTGAAATGGGATATATAAGAACATTTAGTTTACCCAAGGCCGATTCTTTGATGGTTCAATCATAGAGAAACAATGAAAGGAATTAAACAAAGGAAAATTATGAATTGCAGGAAAAATGTAAAGAGACAAGAGTATATATAATACCCACGTTATTTTATGTGAACCTGTACATGAAATTTATAAAAGAACAGAGTTATGGAACATGTGGCCTTAAACATGTCATGACATCTATGTGGCTACAAAATCATGTTATTTAGGGTAAATGAGAAGTTTAAAGTTAAATGTGCTTTTTTGAAACTGGTAACGACTATATATATATATAAATATCAAAAGTTGCACCATGACAGTGCAAAAAGGCTTTACAACCCAACCAAGCTTAGGCTACTGCTTCACAAGAATCCTATCATATCAACTAGTGAATCATCCTTCTTAGCATAGCTTTCTTTACACCAAAAATAAAACAAAAGTATACGGTTCATCTTGATTTTCTCCACAAAATTGTATTTTTCTTTCAAAAGCTCTATAGTTCCTCTCCTTCCAAATGGTCTAACCATATGCAAGCAGGGACAAGTTTCCACTAATTTTTCTGACTAACTGCCCCATCATTCTGGTTCCAACATTTCAGTAAATCAGCACTCGTTGCTGGCATTGATCGTCTGATCCTACCATGTTCAAGAATAGTTGCCATAATTGTCCAGTAACAAGACAATGAATGAATAGGTGACTATTATTTTCCTTAGCAGCTCCGCACAGAAAGCATCTAGAACACAGTTGGAATCCCCTTCTTTGAAGTTTATCCTGTGTGAGGCAAGCATTTCTTGCTACTAGCCAAGAAAAGCATACCACCTTAAAAGGAGCCTTCATCTTCAAAATGGATCTCCATGGCCACTGATTAGTTGACTGTCTGTGCCTAATCAGAATGCTATAAGCTGAGTTAACAGAATTAGTTCCTTTACCGGTGGGCTTCCATATAAGTGAGCCTTCAATATCTTTGAACCCTTGGAATGATTTCAAGGTTTTAAAAAAATTCAACAACTCTTTCCAGCTCCCAATCATGCAGTAGCCTTCTAACAGTAAATTCCATCGCTGTACTCCTTTTGCTGATTCCAGATTAATGTCTGGCATAGTGGCAATGCTAAAGAATTCAGGGAAGACTTCCTTTAGAGGTCCATGCCCAAGTCAATTATCACCCCAAAAAAGAATTTTCCTTCCATTGCCCACTCTTAAACTAATTTTTCCAGCCATCAAAGACCAAAGGGATCTGATTGCTTTCCAAACTCCTACACCATGGGGGCTCACAACCACCTTTGAACACCAGTGGTCATCTTGACCATACTTGTCATGAATGACATTTCTCCATAAAAATAGAAAGATGTCATTCTATTTTAACATACTAAAAAAGAAAGTGTCAAGTAAAATGAAATAAAGAGAATAGATCTCTTCTGTCAGTCTACACCACCATTCTTGATTTTTCTTTTAGTTCTTCTGTTTATGTACTGTTATGAATTCTATCATTTAAGTTGATCAAAAAGAATGGGCCATTAAATAACAAGTAGACATGAAAATAATCTACAAGTGGCACAGAGAATGTCCATAAGAATCCCAAAAGATACCTATGATTACCTAGTACAAGTTGGATTTACAAACTACTCTTAAATTAAAACAAGCAACTCAAACATAAACATAACAACTGTTAAGAATATAGACCTTAAGCGTAATTCAATTCAAAAAGTTAACTCACGAGGTGAGGAATGCCTTCCCCCCAAAATCATATAAGTAGACAACAACTCATTCACATAACTAATGTGAGACACTCTAACACTCCCCTCACATGTAGGGCTGGATATCTAAAGTGTGGACAACCGAACATGGGGGCCAACATTGAGTAAACCAAAAGAGCAGGGATGACTCTGGCAATAATACAATGTTAAGAAAATGAACTCAAAACCATGTTGTGAGACACCAACAGGTACAGGGGTGAAGAATCTAGGTATATTCCCAAAATTAATGTGAAAAAGATGAAACACAACAACCCAAAGTTGTACAAGGCAAATGTTGATGAAATTGTGATCATTTCCACAATTTTAATGAGTTAGTTAAATTTAAATAGGTAAACCATGGATTCTTGTATTGGTTCATACAGAAAAGAAAAAAACAAATAAATTGGAGTAAAAAGAGATAAGGACTGACTGCAAGAAGCAGAGACTCCTTAGCTGAAAGCCTTTCCATTTCCTTAGCAAAAGTAGAAGAAGCCCCTTGTACTGTCTTCTCAACAATAGCTCTACAGACCCTCAACGTCTTTCTTGCATTTCTTCTTCTCCCTCCCCGGAAAATGGCGATAGGAGTAGAAGGGGATGTATAGCTCGGACGCCGGCTAGAAAATGGTGGTACCAAATTTTGAAGTGAAGTAGCCATTAGAATGTGGTTGTGCTGGAATCTTGTTCTCAACACTCTTACCTCTATTCTTTTTTACTGCTTTTGTCCAAGGGCATTGTTGGAAAATCAAAAATTGAACATTGGTCCCACTTCTTGCCTTCTTCATATAAATATTCATTTATTTGGAGACCATTTTTTAGTATCACCATTTAATTTGCTGTTGTGATATAATAGGCAACAGTTAGGTGTTTGAGTTGTTTGTTTTATGGTCATGCTTGTTTAAGCATTAAGGGGTTGTTGGATGGTTGGGTGGATCTACGTGGACAGGTGAGGTGTCACGGCACCCAATGATGTCAGAAAAAACGTTGTATATATACGTATAATAATTCAATATATATTAACTTTACCATCTAGTAACTAAAATGCTGAACAGTTCAATTGGCAAAGGAGACAGCTTGCCACACAACCAGCACGAGTTCAAACTTCACTGCCAGCACCTATTTTTTTGCTTGCTCATTTTTTTCTTTTCTTTTCTTTTTTGTCTCTTTCATTAACTAGTTTTTTGTGACGTGCGCTGCACGTGATTACCAATTCCAAAAATATATGTTATAGTAAATAGTATTGCTTATTTAAGCGAAAATTTGAATAATAAGCTTAACAAAAAATAATATTTTTTTGATGAAGTAGCTTAACAAAAAACAATATTGCAGATTTTTTTGTGAATGTTCAACGTGGATCGTCATATATATTTCTTATTCACGCAAACCTATGAAGATGGTCAATGAAAAATTTTATTAGTTAAATGCAATAATGTATATATTTATTTCAATTTGATGAGGTTTATCATGTAATTAGTCTTATCTCACTAATATTACCTTATAGACAATATTTGCTTTGTATTTTTCTTGACATCTAACCAAATGTGTTTTGCATGTGTATTCTACGTTAAATTGTTTAGATGTCATACAAACATGTGAAGAGAACAACTACATTTTATATATTCACATATTTTCACATTGGTTGTGAGTTTTTTTTTTTAAACTCGGAACATTTCAAAATAATATATTTTGAAGTTAGAAGATCTTGTTAACTTGATAATACATTTGTGACATATATAATACTTTAATTTAAATAGAAATACCTACCCAAATATAAAAAAATATTTGCATTAATGAAAATATTTATCTCATAAAATTAACTATTAAATAAATGATAAAAATTGAAATAATACAAACTTCAACTGTCGTTATTACAAGTCATATGAACTTTTTTTCGTCTAAAATATTGAAATATTAAGAAATAGTAAATAAGTAAAACAAAAGGGCAATGTTTATATAGTAATTACTATTTTGAAGCAAACTTCATGAGAGTCTAAATCACATAAGTAGTATTGATAAATAAAGTCATTCTTTTGTCTTGAGCATCAAAAACAAATTGTGACAATTTTCTAAATTTTGAAAAAGATATTCAGAAGCATACATCTACATGAGAAGAAAATTGTTAACAAAAACAAATGAATTTAGACTACATCATGTTAACTTCATATATTGGAACATTACATACTAATGAATATATTAAGTAAGAAATTAATTATTATATCATCAAAATTATTTTTGTCAAGTACTCGAGGTTATGGAATATACCCTCTTAGGATAGAACCACTTACTTCATCAGAATTGTGGTACCTCATATTTCGCTAAACTTCGAACTCACTCAATGACAATAAATCACACAAAAAAAAATCAAAATGCAAGAAGAAGAGGAGTAGAAGATTAAAAAAATTGTGGTTGAAAAATGAGAGGAAGTCCCTCTATTTATAGTGAACAAAGGGTAATATGAACAAATACTTTTTGTGTCTAATCTGAAAAGTCATGACATTTTTGAGAAGTCACAACCCTTTGGCAAAGTCGCAACTTATTGAAAATGTCACAACTTTTGGAAAAGTCCCAACTTAATGAAAAAGTCACAACTCTTTGGAAAAGTCACAACTAATCGAAAAATCACAACCCTTCGAAAAAAGTCACAACTTATCGAAAAAGTCACAACTCATCAAAAAAGTTACAATCTAAGTTAGAGATATTATAGTAATTTAACATTTAGGTTAGGAGTTCATGCTTTTAAAGTAATATAGATATAGATAGATAGATGTGTAAAGGGCTTTAATTTTTTTTCTCCATTCATTCTTATTTATTAACTATTCTTTATTAATTCAAATTGACTCCTTTTCATAATTAATGTTTAGTTTTTTATTCTTTCTCTTGCACTAATTATTAATCTTTTGGCATGAGTGTTACGTGTTTATTCTTTTTCAATTAATGAGTACTGAATTATGAACGTCAAATAAATATTATTAAGAATATATTTAAATAGTAGTTTTAAAAAAAATATAAGTTTTAAAAATGATGAATATTATTATTAGAGGTTTTTTTTTTAATTTAAAGGTTCTTTCGATCTTCATCGACGTTCTTGCTAAGTAAGATGACTAGGCTGAAACTACAATTTTTATTCTTTCCCTACTATATACCTCCAACAACATATAAAGTCAATGGATTATGAATATATTAAGTTAATACTATTATATGGTTTATACAAGCTCAAATTTTAATGTAAGAAATCTTTTTTTCCTCAAAGTTTTAGCGAATAAGGCATCTAATTCCAAAAAGGAAATAAAAATTGAATTGTTTATTAGTTATCTCTAATCTCAAAATATCTTAAAGAAAATATTACTAACATGCATATTTGATCAATTTGTTTATAAAAATAAAAAAAGATTAATAATCCGAATTGTAATCCAAAATTAAAGCAACTGATCATTTTATCTTACTTGACCGATGCGACACCCACGACATCCAAATTCTAGATCTGCCTCTGGTTGGATGTAGTTGGTTATGAGAAATATTAGAGTTAATAACTTTGATGGCCACTCAACTATTAACGTTTTTCATAAAAGTCATTCAACTTTCATTTTCAACTCAAAAGTCACTCAACTATGACTTCTTTGCACAAAATGTCATTCAACATATTTAATTATTTTTTTCTCTAAAAATTTCTAACATGAAATTTTTATTTTTAACCAAGATTTTAAGAACCAAATATATATCCATTTAAACCATTTAATGACTCGCTCCATTTAACCCAACCTGCTAAAAATATAATATTGAAATTTTTGTTTTACCATTAATTCCCTAAATCATTCTCTTGTTTCCTTCTTTCTCCTAGTGTTCTTCTTCTCTTTTCTTTTCCTTTTTAATTCCTTAATTTCAATCTCTTCTTCACATATCAATAATATATCAACCTCTCTATTTTTTTTTTTTTTTTTAAGTTTCCATAACCTCTCTGTTCTTCCTAAGGATCAAATTATTGTTTCCCCAATTTAAAAATAATAAAAATTACAACAATCTCTTGGGTTACGATTTCAACGGAAATTTCTAAGACGACAAAACTTTTTAAATTGCTATACATTATAAGAGAATTGCAAGATGTCCTGCTTTTGCTCTTCTGAAATTGAGAAATTTTAAAAAAAAAAAAAACACGTAGGATAAAGAAGAAGACAAGAGAGAATGATTTAGAGAATTAATGGTAAAATAAAAAGTTCAATATATATTTTTAACGGGACGGATTAAATGGGGTGGGTCATTAAATTATTTAAATGGATATATATTTGGTTCTTAAAATTTTGTTTAAAAATAAAAATTCCGTGTTAGAAAATTTTAGAAAAAAAAAGAATTAAATAGGTTGAGTGACTTATGTGCAAAGAAGTCATAGTTGAGTGACTTTTGGTGAAAAGAGTTGATAGTTGAGTGATTATCAAAATTATTAACTCAGAAATATTATATATGTATAATAATTGATATAATAATAATACTCTGTGTCCCAATTTATTTTTCTTTTTAGTCAATTTAAGTAAAAATGACACATTTTTATATTTAGTACTCCCTTTTTCCCAGTTTATATAACTCACTTTCGTTTTTAGTCAATTCCAAAAAGAACATATTTCTATATTTACTAACAATTTAACTTTAAAATACTCATTTCATCCTTAATGAAATAACTTATAGTCACACAAACATCTTTCACTTATTTTAGACCACAAGTTTAAAAAAAAAAATCTTTTCTTTCTTAAACTTTGTGAATGTAACACCTCAGATCTCAAAATGAAGAAAAATCCTAGTTTGCAAAAAAATTGGTGCCAGTACTGACGGAACCACCCACGGACCATAGGTGGGACCACAGACCGTAAGTAGGGTTCCATCGTAAGGCCCAAATCTTTATAGTCTCTGATCCCACCTACTATCGACCAGTACGGTCCGTGGTTGGACCTACAGACCGTAGCTGCGGGTCAGCAGCCAGTTAGAGGGAAATTGTTGTTGGGTCAACTTCAAATGGTCATGAACCTTAGCACAAAAGGAATAAGGTGTCCCATGACCTACCAAATGATAGATAATTGAATCCTCTTTCCAACGCCACCAAGTTTGCTAAAATCCCATCTTCGAGTAAAAAGTTATGCTTGTTTAGTGAAGCCCTATCGAGCAGATCATGAACGACGACCCCAAACGACGGCTGGTAGGTCAAACAACGGACCATCGTTCCCTCCGTGGATGGGCCTCTCCAGAATTAAGTTAGGGTCATTTTGGTCCTTTCCCCTATGCGTTGGGAACTTAAACTACGTCGTTTGATGCCTAAACTACGTCGTTTTACTCAAAATAAGTCTAATAACTTAGTCAGACATACTCAGAACCTTTATTCACCATAAATCATCCAAACTTGAAGAAAAAAGAAGAGGAAAAGTTGACCAAACCCTTCCAAGAACGCAACAAGTTTTCTTCAGCTCCAGCCCCGAAATCGAAAGATTTCTCCCTGAATTTTGTCACCAGGTATATGGGATTTCACTGGTGGATTCCTTTCATCCACTAGGTCCCTAGAATTCAGTCAGATTCTTGATTCCTATATCTTGCTTAGACCTAGGCTTTCTAAAACCTTAGATATTGGTTGCGATTAGTTGTTAGAATATTCCTAGTCAGATTATCATGTTTTCGTGGAATCATTGCTTAGTTCTTTGCATGAAACTCAGAACCCTAGTTGTGTAGATTCTCTTAGTTCATGAATTACACATGTTAGGTCAGTTAAATAGATATACATGCTCCAGTTTCGAATGTCACATTATCAGTATATAATTGTTACATTCTCATATTTGCATGTTAGTATTTTGAGCTATTCAGTATTTCAGTTATAATGTATCATACATATATTCAGTTGGGAGTAGGCTTAGCACCAAGTGGACTAGGGTTTCAGTTTACCCTTATAGTCCCAAAACTACGTGCCCTCGTAGGTTTATAAGTCCCCTCTGTTGGGCATTAACTTTAGTGATCATGTCATTCATGCCTTTATACCCCTGGAAAGGTATATTGGATCCTATCGATGGGGCATATACATCGAACAATCATACCTTTATACTTCTGGCAAGGTATATTGGGTCTTCTCGATAGGGCGTATGCATCGAACTCCATGTTTAGCTCACATGGTTTTATGTCGGTTAATAGTAGCTCCCATAGTGAGACTTTACTTCATTTGACCAGGTCTTCCATGATATTTCAACATCCAGTCTCAGTAGGTCATGTTCAGGATTAGTACTTGGTCATTGCATTTAGCTCAGCCTTCAATATATTTCAGCATTTACATTCAGCTCAAGTTATGTTATTGCTCAGTATGCTTTGTTCAGTTATGTATTTTACTCTGCTATACTCTATATCCTGCATGCTCAGTACACTCCAAGTACTGATGCATACTCTGTGCTGCATCCTTTCATGATGCAGGTTCAGGTACTCAGCATCCAGATCAAGCATAGATCGGTTCTCGATCTCCAGTTCAGCAGCTTCAGCGGTGAGTCCTCATACTTCGAGGACAATAGACATGCTTTATACTTTAGTCTTTTTATTCAGTTTTCAGTTTTGCTAGAGTTAGCTGGGGATATGTCCCAGTAACTTTAGTCAGTTATAGGCTTTTTCAAACATAGTACTAGATTTAGTTTTGAGTTTGATCCCCCAGTTGTTATTAAACTCATACTCTTTTATATATTCAGATCAGTATTGGGTATTTCCCACTTTTAGTTATCACTATTTAAGCTTCCGCATAGTATATTTATTCATTAATCTTTTCGTATGCTTATGATATCACAGCTCAGGCTTAACTTGGGGTCACTAGTGATCCTAGGCCTCGTGTTTACGTCTACGGGGTAGCATCGGGGCGTGACAAAATTGGTATTAGAGCATTAGGTTCAAGAGTCCTAGGATGTCTGAAAGCCGCACTAAGTAGAGTCCTTTTCATGGGTGTGAAGTTCACCACATCTAATGAGAGGGAGGCTACGAAGTGTTTTAAGAAAAAATTCACTTTCTTGCTGTTCTTATCATGCATGGGTATGATCTCCTTTCTAATCCATTGTTATGCGTTTCAGATCATGCCTCCTCGTAGACCTTACCCAAGAAATGCCAATGCATACAATGCTAATGCAGTCCTTCCAGTCCCAGACCATGAGGTTTCAAATGCAGGGTTTCGGAATGCTATCTAACTTTTGGCTCAGAGTATGACTAATCAGAACAATCAGCAGATTCCAATTCCTACTAATAGAAATGTTGGATCAGTGTCAGCTAGAGTTCAAGATTTTGTTAGGATGAATTCGCCTGAGTTTCTAGGGTCGCAAGTTGGTGGGGACCCACATAATTTTATCGATGAGGTTAAGAAAATCTTTGGAGTGATGTAAGTAACTGGCAATGATAGGGTAGAGTTGGCATCCTACCAGCTTAAGGATGTAACTCACATTTGGTTTACACAGTGGAAAGAAAATCGGGGTACGGATGCAGTTTCGATGACTTGGGAGTGTTTATTGGAGCTTTTCTGGATAGGTTCTTCTCGAGGGAGTTAAGAGAGGCTAAGGCTCAGGAGTTTATGAATTTGAGGCAAGGTACTATGTCAGTCCAAGAGTAAGGACTTAAGTTCACCCAACTCTCTAGGTATGCTCCACATATGGTTGCCGATCCAAGGGCACAAATGAGTAAGTTTCTATTTGGGATATCCGACTTAGTGAAGACAAAGTGCATGAATGCTATGTTGTTAGGGGATATGAATATCTCTAGGCTCATGACTCATTCTCAACAGGTTGAGGGAGATAAGCTTAGGGAAATAGCTAAGGTCAACAAGAAAGCTAGAACAGGGAACTATGAGTACTCTCAGCAGAAATCGGGTGGTGGAAATCACTCACAATTTTGACAAGATTAGAATAGTAGGGCACCAGGCTCTAAGTCTCAGGGAAGTGTTTCAGGAAATATGACCTACCTAACTTGTACAAAGTGTGGTAAGAACCATCTAGGCGAGTGTCTTGCAGGCAAGGAAGGATGCTTTGGATGTGGTTAGTCTGGTCATAGGGTGAAGGATTTCATACGCGAGCGAGGGCAAGGAGGTAGCGATAGTAGGGTGTGTCTCTGATCCCAACAAAGACGGCAGCGGGTCGTCCAACTCAGCAGGGTGTGTCATCTAGTACAGGTGGCGGTTAGCACCAAGGCAGGTTCTAAGCTCTACAAGCTCGCTAGAATTAGGACGATTCTCCTGATGTGGTCACTGGTACGTTACGAGTCTTTCATTTAGATGTTTATGCACTGTTAGATCCAGAGGGATACTCTTACCTTTGTAACTCTCTTTATAGCAGTAATCTTAGGTGTCAATCTAGAAATTCTTTTAGAACCCTTCTTAGTCTCTACTCCAGTTGGTGACCCAGTTATAGCTAGACGGGTATACAAAAATAGCCCTGTCACAGTCTCTTAGAAAGTCACCTTAGCAGATCTTGTAGAGTTAGAAATGGTAGATTTGGATATCATTCTAGGCATGGATTGGTTACATTCCTGTTATGCCTCAGTCGATTGTAGAACTAGGATCATTCGGTTTCAGTTTCCAACGAGTCAGTCTTATAATGGAAGGGTAATAGCTCAGTGCCTACATGTCGAATTATCTCTTACCTTAAGGCTAGAAAGAAAGGTGATCTAGAGGGTGGTGTAGCACATGTTGAGGAAAAAGGGAAGGAATTAGCAAAATATTTTCATCATCTTGCTGGCTTAGGAGTTAGTCTTACGGACACATCATATGGTGGTGTGATAGTCCAGAATAGATAAGAACCTTCATTGGTAACGGAGGTTAAGGGACAATAGGACATTGATCCTATATTATTTCAGTCGGAAGGTGCAGTTCAACAGTAAAAAGTAGAGGTTTTCTCCCAACGGGGAGATGGTTGCTTATGTGTTCCTAAGGTGGATGAGTAGTTGAAGTAGTCATGAAGGCCAAGTATCATCATCTATTTCCTTCTGATTTCATTTCAGCTTGAGATAATAGTCTCCTCTTTGGTCTTTGAGTTTACTCAGGCTTAAATTCAGTCTTAGTACATTGTTCCTTCGATTGTTCTTGCATTTTTAGCATATTTGCATGTCCTTGGAACTCAATCTAGTTAGATATCAGTTTCTAGTACTTAGTGGTAGAGATTGCAGCTCCTTCCCTCCACTTAGCTAGTTTAGACTTCATTTGAGAATGAATGTTCCCAAGGGGGAGATAATGTAACACCTCGGATATCAAAATGTAGAAAAATCCTAGTTTTCAGAAAAACTGGTGCCAGTACCGACGGAACCACCCACGGACCGTAAATGGGACCACGAACCAGAGGTAGGGTTCTATCGTTAAGGCCTAAATCTTTATAGTCTCTGATCCCACCCATGATCGACTAGACTAGTACGGTCCATGGTTGGACCTACGGACCATAGGTGAGGGTCAGCAGCCAGTTAGAGGGAAATTGTTGTTGGGTCAACTTCAAATGGTCATAACCCTTTGCACAAAAGGAATTATGTGTCCCATGACCTACCAAATGATAGATAATTGAATCCTCTTTCCAACGCCACCGAGTTTGCTGAAATCCCATCTCCGAGTAAAAAGTTATACTTATTTAAGTGAAGCCCTGTGGGGCAGATCACGAACGACGAACCCAAACGACGGTTAGTAGATCAAACGATGGACCATCGTTCCCTCCGTGGATGGGCTTCCCCAGAATTAAGTCAAGGTCATTTTGGTCCTTTACCCTATGCGTTGGGCACTTAAACTACGTTATTTGATGCCTAAACTATGTCGTTTTACTCAAAATAAGTCTAATAACTTAGTCAAAATACCAAAACCTTTATTCACCAAAAATCATCCAAACTTGGAGCAAAAAGAAGAGGAAAAGTCGACCAAACCCTTCCAAGAATGCAACAATTTTTCTTCAGTTCCAACCCTGAAATCGAAAGATTTTTCCATGAATTTCATCACGAGGTATGTGGGATTTCACTGGTGGATTCCTTTTATCTACTAGGTCCCTAGAATTCAGTCATATTCTTTATTCTTATATATTGCTTAGACCTAGGGTTTCTAAAACCTTAGATATTGGTTTTGATTTAGCTATTAGAACCTAATTAGATTATCATGTTTTCGTGGAATCATTGCTTAGTTCTTTGCATTAAACTCAAAACCTTAGTTGTGTAGATTCTCTTAGTTCATGAATTACACATGCTTGGTCAGTTAAACAAATATACATGCTCTAGTTTCAAATGTCACATTATTAGTATATAATTGTTACATTCTGAGATTTGCATGTTAGTAGTTTGAGCTATTCAATATTTTAGTATTTCAGTTATAATGTATCATATACATATTTAGTTGGGACTAGGCTTAGCATCGAGTGGACTAGGGTTTCAGTTTACCCTCATAGTCCTAGAACTACGTGCCCTCATAGGTTTATAAGTCCCATCTATTGGACATCAACTTTAGTGATCACACAATTCATGCTTTTATACTACTAAAAAGGTATATTGGGTGCTATCAATTGGGTGTATACATCGAATAATAATGCCTTTATACCCCTGCAAGGTATATTGGATCCTCTTGGTGGGGGCGTATACATCGGACTCCAGGTTTAGCTCACGTGGTTTTATGTCGGTTAATAGTACCACAGTGAGTCTTCACTACATTTGACAAGGTCTTCAGTGATATTTCAGCATTCAGTCTCAGTAGGTCATGTTCAGGATTAGTACTTGGTCATTGCATTTAGCTCAACCTTTAGTATATTTCAACATTTACATTCAGTTTAGATTATGTTATTGCTCAGTATGCTTTGTTTAGTTATGTATTTTATTCAGCTATACTCTATATCTTGCATGTTCAATACATTCCAAGTACTGACGCATACTCTGCGCTACATCCTTTCATGATGTAGGTTCAGGTACTCAACATCCGGATCACGCATAGATCGGTTCCCAATCTCCATTTTAGCAGCGAGGACAATAGACATGCTTTACACTTTAGTCTTTTTATTCAGTTTTCAATTTTGCTAGAGTTAGCTGGGGGCATGTCTTAGCAAATTTAGTTAGTTAGAGGCTTTTTCAGACATAGAACTAGATTCAATTTTAGTTTTGAGTTTGATCCTCTAGTTGTTATTAAACTTAGTCTTTTATTTATTCAGATCAATATTGGGTATTCCCCACTTTTAGTTATCACTGTTTAAGCTTCCACATAGTATATTTATTCAGTAATCTTTTAGTATGCTTATGATATACCAGCTCACGATTAACTTGGGGTCATTCGTGATCCTAGGTACCGTGTTTACGTCCAGGGGGTAGCCTCGAGGTGTGACAATGTCATTTCAAACTAACTTATATATAATTGGATGGAGGAAGTAATAATTTAAAAAACTTATGGTCACGCCATATCTATAATTTATTTTAGACCACAAGTTTCAAAAGTATTTCTTTTTTTCTTAAACTCCGTGTTAAGTCAAACTGAGTCATATCAACTGGGACAGAGAGAGTACCATATTTGGTAGTTGGTTAGGACTATGCATAAACTAATATGTTATTTGATTGCAATTGAGAAATTAGGATAACTATACATGTATAAGTTATGTGAGAATCTATGTATAATTTTATGCAAGATAGAAGATGGAATATAGAATAATTATTATATGAATAAATAATACATGAATAACTAAACCCTGCATAATCAATCCATGTATAAAATAATACATCAATTTTTTCATAACTAATTCATGTATTACTAACACTTGCATTACTTTAACCAATTACCAAACAACCCCTTGAGAGCTTGACTGTCATTTCATATTTTTTTTGAGTTCATAGGCAACAAGCGTGCAACACTTCTTTTGTTTTTTCTCTTTGGTGATGATGTGTGACTATCAACAACAATAATAACATATTCAGTGAAATCCCAAAAATGAGGTGTAGAGAGGGGAGAATGTATATAGATCTTACCACTAACTTGTGGAGGTAGAGAGGTTGTTTTACGAAGGCACATATCAGGGAATGGAAAAGCCTTTGGATGAATGAATTTAGGTATCGAAGTTTGACTGTTTGACACTCTATCTTTCAATGGTGCTATCATTTTGGAGAGATAGCCAGAACAAATGCTCAAGTGCAACGAATTCAGGATCAAAGAATGAGACAATGAAGAAAATTTAGCAAGTAACAAGTAAACAGTGCAAAGTCTACCAATAAGGAGCAAAAACAATAACATAACAGTGCAATAATAAAAAAATAATCAACAACCTAATAGGATAGATTATTGAAAACAATAATAAACAAAGATAAATATCAAAAACAAGAACTATAATAACACTACTAGTTGTCATATCCCAAACTACCCCCTATGTCACGCCACAAGCTACCCCCGAGACGCGGACACGGGACCTAAGATCACAAGTGACCCCAAGCTAACCCTGCTGGCATGACATGAGCATACTAAGAATAATAATAACTGATGATGAAGCTAAATGAAAATCAAAGTGATGGGGAATACCCATATACTAAACTGAATATATCAAATCTGAGAGTTTTAATACAAAAGAAATATCAAACTCAAATACTAAGCTGAATCTTACAATGTATGAATATAGCCTCTAACTGACGGACATGCCCCAGCTAAGTCTAGCAAACCTGAAACTAAAACAATGAAAACTGAAAGATAACATGACTATTTTCCTTGAAGAATGAGGACTCACCACTGATGCTGCTAAACTGGAGATCGGGAACCGATCTAAGCATGATTTGGATGCTCAGAACCTGAACCTACATCACGTATACTATGCGTCACTACTTGAAAGGTACTGGGTATGCAGGATAGAGTAAAACTAAAATAAACACATAACTGAGCAGGCAATAAAGCAAGAGCATAATCTAAACATGATATAGATACTAAATACTGAGCTAACTGAATGCAATGACCAAATTTATAAAATGTTGAGATTGAATACTGACTGTACTGAAATATTGTCAATGCAATGGAGTCTGACTGGACTGTGGGAGCTACTAATAACCGATAATAAAACAACATGAGCTAAATGTGGAGTCCAATGTATACGCCCCATCGAGAGGACCCAATACACCCGGCCAAAGGTATAGAGGAATGTTGGTGTGATCACTAAAATGATGCTTACAGAGGGACTTACAACCTACATGGCTCGTAGTTCTGGAACTATATGGGTGATTGACCCTAGTCCAACTCGGTATTATAATACTCCCAATAGATTAAATGATCAACATATTTTGAATTAATTTCTGTAATATACTGGATAGCTCAAAACTGACATGCAAACTGAGAATGCACATTTATATACTGAGAATGATACATTCAAGACTGAGGCATGTATATCTGAAATACTAAAATATCTGACCAAATTTTAGAACTAAATAAATATATAGCTAGGGTTCTGAAATTCATGCGATAAACGAAGTAATAACATGATAATCTGATTTGGAACATGTAAATAACCAATTCATGATAATCTGTCTAGTGAAATCCCACATACCTGGTGACGAATTCCATGGAGAAATCTTTCGATTTCAGGGCTGGAACTGATGGAATCTTGTTGCGTTCTTGAATTAGGGTTTGGTCGCCTCTTTCTTCTCTCTAGCGTTCAAATTTTCTAAGTTTGATGAAAGATCAGACTTAGGTAAGTTCTAGTTTTGCTTCTAGGCTAAAATTGACCAAAACCACGTAGTTTAGGGTTAAAACGACGTAGTTTAGGGGTCCAACAAAATAGGAAAAGACCAAAAGACCCCTGACTTGAATTGCAAACGGGGCTAACCATGGCCACTTTCATGGACTATGAAAGGGACCACGGACTGTGAAAGCCTCGTGGTCTTCACTTGGTCTTGTGGTTTTGAAGGCTTGGTCCACGAGCCACTACCACGGGTCATGTGGAGGACCACGAACCATGAAGGCCGCTGTGGTCCTTACTTGGGCTGAGGTCTGGAGGCTCAGGTCTGAGGGCCTATTGGCTGGCCTTCACGGACCCTACCACGGGGCCTTGTGGAGGACCATGTACCGTGAAGGTCCCCGTGGTCCTCACTTAGGCTTGAGGGTCTGAGGGCTAGTTTAGGGGGGCTACTGCCTAAGTCTTCATGGACTCCCCCACGACCCATCTTCAAGACCATGGACCGTGAATGTCCCCGTGGTCCTTACTTGGGAGAAGGGTGTGTGAGGGCTAGGCTTTGGGGCCTATTGGTTTAGCAACTACGGGCACCACCACGGCTCGTCATCAAGACCACAGACCATGAAGGTGCCCGTGGTCTGATGCCTAGGCCTGGTGACTTCCAAGTCATGATCACGGGCAAGTCAACGGACCGTGGACCCTATCACAGTTTGTGAACCCTGTCGTGGTTCACTAGTTCAGGTATAATTTTTGCAATTTTTTCTAGGTCTGGTTTTCGGGTGTTACACCCTAGACGTGACTGGCACCCGCTAACACCACTTGCTGGGCATACCAAATATCTATATAAAATCATTTAAGCATAAAGATAAAACATGTACTACTTCAAAACTCATTAAAACAAAATAATGATCCAACTAAAATTGTATATCTATCAATGAAATGAAAAGATCATTTAAATAATATTTCTCTAGCCCAAATCTCACAATAAGACCATAGAACATCCATTAGAGTTACATGAGTTTAACTGTCGGGCATGCAAACCCCAAGAAAAGAAGTCATAAGCTATAAATAGATAGAGCTGAAGCACTAGCCTCCACGAGCAATGCGAAGGCTCACCTCAGTAACAAAATCCACGTGAATGAACTCGTCAGCTACTAGTCTCACCCTATATAATGGTATCTGCATAAACATGCATGTAAGGAGTGGGCTATATATAAATATAGCCTAGTAAGATCCTCGATCCGCTACTTTAATACCCCTGAAACAAGTGTTAGAAAATATATCTCCACAATAAACACATAATGATATGAACACAACTTTGTTGCATAATATAATGATCAATATGTCCAAACAAATGTGCAAAAAGGACACTAAATGTCTCAAACTCAATCCACACTCAAATCATAAATGATAGTGGAGGAGAGCAGTGTAGCACCCCGACAAGTCCACGACAACATATATAATGCCCTAAAGTATACTACAACAGCATGTACAAGGCCCCCAACATATTACGACATCATAAGTATGCCCCTAACATATTACGACAACTATGTATGCCTCTAGTATCTACATCACGAAACTGAAGATAGAGTATCCAACGTCACACCACATATCACTTATAAAAAAATTATTTAGTATTCTTAAAAAAAAAAAAAGCATTTCAACTGCTAATCAAAGACCACAATACTGCCAAGCACATGCTTGTCCCAACACATGGACCAGACAGATAAATAATATTTTTAAAGTAAGTTTAAAAAACAAGCACTAAATCCTAAAGTCTCACTTACCTGGAATTCTCAATCCAAGCACCCTTTTTGATAGATCAAATAGTATGCTCCTGTAAATTCAAATCACTTCTGAATCAGCAGCAGCCTCGTGCAATTCATCCAACACAGCTCGCAAAGCTTGATTACAATTTTTTATAAATTTTATGATGAGTAATGATCAGATTCTTAGCAAGTGACCCTAAGAATGAAGTAGCGAATTTTCAGTTGCCTTTTCGGGGTATATTGCATAAATTTCAATCATGCACTGAAGATTGCTTGTTGCTTATTATTTGTTTACACATTCGATAAGTTCTTCACCAATTCACTAAACAATTATATATTATTATTATTATTATTATTATTATTATTATTTTCTCAAGTTTTCATCTTATCATTGATCAATTACTTAACTATTATTATTACCTCTTTTCAACAACACACATCGGCATATAGTTATTCTATATAATTGAAGACATAACATAACTCCCAAATTCCTAGTTGTTATAAATTCTTAACTGTTTATCTGCTATTTGTGTGCGCCTCAAACTTCTCCTTTGAAGTTACATAATTTCTTCCCAAAATACTTGAGATTTGCCCTAATTTGGTACTACTTCAATGACTAAATGTGATGCAACTAATTAAGATAATGGGCTATGCCCACTTCTCTTTATTCCATTATAATTATTATTAGTAAAAGTTTTAGGAATCTCATAGTGTAAGGAGAAAATTACATCCTAACTCTATTCTTTTTCAATTTACAAAAATTCCCTAAAACTGATGTCATTTGGATACATCTCATTCTTCCGGATACATCTCATTATTTCAGATACATCACATTTGATAAATTATACAACTAGTTTGTTGAGATTAAAAAGGAAATTAAAAATAAAATTAAGTGTCAGTTCCCCAAATCATGCAAATCAAATTGATGTCAATCTCTTCCAATAACAACTCCAAACAATTCAAATTTTAAATTTTCTTCTCTCAAATCTCTCCCAAATCATAACATATTTTTAAAAAAAAATCGATAATTTCATATATTTATGTATCATACAAAATAAATTATGAATATGATAAAATAATGTTGAAGATACTTAACAACATGTGATACATCACAACAATTGATACAAAACTATGTTATGTACATAATAAAGTTACGTTATATATCATATACATAATGATATTTTGCACATGATAAAATTGTATGTTGTGTATCATAAAGGTGAAACAAATGAATTATACATTGATTTAAAAATCAAAATCAACTAGATACATTAAAAGATCGGTGAAAGCAACAAAAAAATCAATAATTTGATCCTTCCACACTTTCTCCTTTGTTGTGTATCAACTCTTGTAGCTTTCACTTTCAACAATGGCATCACCCATGGATCATGACCCAATACCCTTACCGGGGCCACCACCAACTCTCGATAAATTTGTAATGTATCATAATATTGAAACAAATACATTATACATTAATTTAAGAAACAAAAAACAATTATATACATTAAAAAAGGGAACCCATATGTATCAGAAAAAAGATGAACAACAAAAATTCGGGAAAAAAAGTCATTAATCAGGTCTGTTGAAAGCAAAAGAAATTGATGAATAAATCCTTCTACTTTTTCTCTTTTGCTCTATATCAACTCATGTCACAACCCAGGGGTACACCCTAGATGTAACATGGCATAGAAGACCCCGAGAGGCCTTATACAAGCCACTTAGCATATCATAACATAAAGTAATAGAAATGAGCGGGAATTTAAAACATTTTCAACAACATCAAAGCTTCATAAAACGAAGCGGAAGTCTATTACACTTGTCTCAAACAATCTAGAACATGAATATCTTTGGTACATAGCCCATACAATAGTTCTAAACATAAAATGAAAGACATAAGGAAATGGTAGTCAAATCCTCGAATACTATAAGGACTCACCATCTTCAAATCTCGATCTACTATGATCCTAGTCACGGGGATGAGACTCGATATCGCTGGACCCTACATTTGGATAATAAATGTAGGCAAGAGTATGCTTTAGTACAAAAATGTACTAAATATGATAGCTAGCATAAACATCAATATATGCATAACATAGGCATTAATCAACATAAGACATATACCATAAGCATAAGAGATAACACATAAGTCATAAGCATAATCAATGCACATAAATCATCATAATAAAGGAGGAATACTTCTCAAGTAACCTCAATGTATCCTTAGTCAAGACTTGCGTCATCCACCTCTAGTCATGCATATCAAGAAAGGAAACTCAAGCAATAATCCAAGCTAATCATTTATCATCATAACAAGCAAATCTCATATTAAAACATACTTACGATACTTCCTTGAAGTAACCTTGTTTCATCATAACTATGCTACTTTAGTCAGGGACTAGTCTCACTTTATCTATTCTTACTATTCATGAAAGATTACTTCTTTACTAGTCCAAGACAAGTCATTACCTATGAATGGTTACTATTTGCCAATTCAAGGCTACCAAGGAAAAGCACCTCATTATGCTAGACCAAGCTATCATGGAAGACATCCTCTCATGCAAGTCTAAGCTACTCAAGGAAGGGTACTATTGCTCAATTCAACCTACCAATGAAATGGTTTGGCCTTACCAAGCCAAGCTATCATGCAAGCATCCTCTCATGCTAGTTAAAGCTAACAATTGGAAGGGTAATATTGTTCAATCCAAGGCTATCCATGATATCTACTAACTCAAGCTACCAAGCATGCTCTTGTCTTACCAAGTCAAGCTATTCACGAAGGGATCTCATATCTCTACTTCAAGCTATCATAGTTCATACTTGCTTTGATTCATTTTAGGTGAGCAAGCCTTTCAACCTAGAATCATTCTATGTGAGAAAACCTTTCACATTATACATTCATAGAGTAGATTATGTGGGTAAATCCTTCCACAATAATTCTATCTACTATCAACATCATATATATTTATATTCGAAGAATGATATAGTAATATTGTCATTTTATTTATTGCTCCTTAAGGTATGTGTCAAGTAAATACCGAATAAGTAAAACTGAAGGAAGGGAGTACAAATTAAGATATATGAAAATGACAATTTGTTTGTGGACTATTATAATATTTTATATTTTAAAGAATATTAGATACATTTAAAATTAAAATTGAGTAGAATTTTTTCTTAAAGAAATAATATTTCATCTACGAAACTCAAATAGTTAATATTATAAGAGTAGGATTATTATTTAGCCACATGACTATTCAATTCCATTATTCAGTTACATGGATTGGCATATCATTAATGGTTTTGGATGATTAATAGTATTGCATTGTCAATGCTTACTTTAAAAGTATTGAATTTCATAATTAAGACTTATCAATGATAATATCATTCTAAGTCACGAGTTAGTTAAAGTTTATGTTCGAAAGAAATATTTTATAGATGTATGCTCAAGATTGATATGCAACATGGATACGACTCAGTGAAATGACTCTTCCTTGAACAAACTCTTTCTAGTTTAAACATCACTACTACTTTCGTGAACTGGATTATGAGATGTTAACTATTGTATCATACGCTATGACCATTAATGGAAAGTTGTCTAAGTCATTTCGGTGTTTACATCCCTATTTTTACAAATAAGGTGCAACGTCATGGTAACTCAAAAATTAATAATTCATTCAATTAAATTAAATTAAATTTACAAGAATTTTAAGAATAAATTTTAGGATTTTACACCTACTTTAATAATAATTATGTCCAGACCCAAGGGTACCCCTAGACGTAACACGACGTACTTGACCCCGAAGGGATCGCATACAAGCCCTTAGCATAATCATAACATTCAAGACATAGAATAATGCGGAAAAATTTAAAACTTTTACAATCGAAGTTCAACTTCTTTTTCATAAACGAAAATATGGATCTAGACTTGTCTCAATCACCATCTAGTACATAAGGAGTACAAATAGGGTCAAAAGCCCTTTACATCAATAGTAGTCTCAAAGTAGAAAAGTACAATAAAACTAGAAACAATAGCATCTTGTCCTCGAACTTGAGGGCTCACCAAGCTTAGGGAATAGTCAACCCAAGCTTCTCTTGAAGAAAGTAGAATGTATCAAAGGCCGGAACCTACACTCATAAAATGTAGAAAATATGGGTTAGCACAAATAATGTACTAAGTATGGACACCATGCACAAAATCATTAAAACATGCATAAAAGGGACATTTAGTTGAAATCATGCCTTTATCAAGTTTAAAACCCATTATGCACATTTATGAAGAAACATAAGTCATACCAACATACAAGTAACCCAAAGCCACACTAGTGCAATGCAAAGGTAAAGTCCCATAACCTCACCAAATGCTAAGTGTCACCCTTAGGCTACCAACATCATACATATCTTACTTTGCCTTATTCATAGTCAACATACATGAGTAAAGAGTCATACATGTTCATAACTTACAACAAGTGAAATCAACTTTAACATTCATACATATCTTTCATACATAATCCATAAGTCATCATAACATAAGAGAACCTCACCATAACCTCTCTTAAGGTCTACTTGTGAAATATGTAAGTGAAGTCCCATACCCCCACTCATACTAAGTAGTACCCCTTAAGAAGTCATAATTAAAGTCCATGTTCTTACCATAGTTCATATTCGTATCATATAGGGGTATAGCCTTAACCAACATAGACCATGTGAGCTACATGGAATCCGGTGTTCTACCCCCACACTGAAAAGAGGTATCCTACTTGCCTATGGTAGGACGTACATAATAGCTTTTAGGTGGATCCACTAGCTAAGACCTATGTGGACACATAGTTATGGGATATGGGGATTGCTACTAGAAACCCGAACTTGCTAAACGTAAAAGGTTTCCATCCCATGAGACAACATACATTGGAAAGCCAGACTTGCTAAATGTAAAAGCCTCCATCTCATTTTCATATCCACTCGGTGCTCAACATAATTCCCTTTAAAAGTCACATTAAGTATTTACTTAAGATTCGGTTCATGAAAGAATGCACTAGGCACTCAAACCAACATACATCATAATAGCTCATAGATTCATTAGTTGAGAATGCCCTTTCAACCTTAGAATCATCAACATGTGAGTAAACCTTTCACGTCATATTCATAGTGTTCATGAGAATGGCCTTTCATTCAACACAACAATACTACCATAGTCATATCATATCGTACATAGTCATATCATATCATACATAATCATGTGTAGGGGTATAAGGAAGAAGGATCTCTCATCAATACCACAATGTACACAATAATTAAAACACCTCCACCTTTCAAGTGGATCAACATGATCATATACATTTGTCATAAATTCATCACTATCTAAGTGAATCATAAGTTATATACAATCTTCATCAACATACACAAACCCTAGTTATTGGCCTTCAAGGCTAAGAATCAAGATCAATCCTAATTGCAAGAATTACAACACTAGATAGGGAAATTTCATGATTTAACAACATAATAAACATAAACATAATCGATTGACAAGCTTACATGATCAATCAAACCATACCCTAGTTCGCAATTTAGGAAGAAGGGGAAATCATGGGTCCAAGGGAGATTTTCATCAAAATCCAACAATACTTCAACATTCCCATCATAAATAATCATAATCAACCAATATGAACCATAATTAAACAATGGAAAACATTTTGGAAGAAGACCCATGTTATAGATTGAAAACCCTACGTTTGGGGAATTTGAAAACATAATTTGAAGGGGCTTCTTGGGTGATAGGTACCCAAGAATGAAGAGCATCCATACCTTGACTAAGAATCACCACGAATTTTGGGGAAGAACCTTGAAAATCTACAAACCCTAGCTACAATGACTTTTTCTTCTTCTTCTTCCTTGAGCTTAGAGAGAGAAATATTGAGAGAGGAGATGATTTTTGGGAATTATTTGGGTGTTTGAGTTTATGAATTGAAAATAGGTGAAATTGACTTAAAAACAATATATATATATATATATATATATATATATATGTATGTATATGTATATGTATATATATATATATACTTCATCTAAAAATACCTAAAACACCCCTCATTTAATTGGACTAAAATAGAAAATGACCCTAAAGACATTCATTAATTGACCCCGGTCCAGGTTTACGACTCACTTCACGAGCCGTGGTGAGGACCGTGGTCCTGCCCGTGGAGTTGAGGCAGTAGCTCCTTCTTTGGAGCTCAAGGCTCTATTACCTAAGCCACCATCACGAGCACCTTCACGATCCGTGAAGTTGACCACACCCCGTGGTCATGCTTGTGGAGGGTGAGGCAATAGCTAGGCTAGTCCTTTCCCCCATGCCCGCATGCTCAAGTCTCCTTCACGAAGGGCTCCATGAGCCGTGGTCCCTTCCGTGAAGTTGAGGCAGTGGCTAGCCTTTTGGGTGTCCATCTTTCCATGGCCAAGGGACATTTATGACCACCTTCACGAGCCGTGGAGTGGACCACGACTCGTGGTCCCCTTCGTGAAGATTGGGGCAGTAGCTCCAAGCTAGGGGTAGCCTTGGATTGGCTCCTTGGCCTTGGCATTTGCCCCTTGGTCTTGACTCAATAAACCCCGTTTCAACCTTAAATGACCTACTAAAAGTTCGGGGAGTTGTTTTATGACTTTTAACTTTTCATTTAGGCTCTAGTTTAACGTACCATTTTTTGGGGTGTTACAAATTAGGACATCAGTTAATTAGTTAACGAAAAATAGTCTGTGAAATAAATAGATTTTAGGTAAGGGTTCAAGTGATTCAGAAGGGAAAGTATTAGTAACCTTTAACCTTTCAAATTGAGAAGGATAAAAATAATGTACAAGTATAATAAAAATGAAATATATATAAGCTATAAATTAAAACAGTAATACGAGAAACGATCTAATGTTTGTCTATCGTTAACAATATACATAAAAAAATATTATTCAAATGTTATTCGAATATCCACCTTGAAAAGCAACTTTGGGTACTTCCAACAAAACTCGTGGCCGATGTCATGGATTAGTTGGTTGTGTGAGCTACAAGTTCACTAGCTCAATGGTGGAGCTGAGGTGGATTTTGGAGCTTCCTCAGAGCTTCTCTAGAGTTGTTGGTTCATCAAAGCTACACTTGAGGTTCTGGTTTGCATGAGACTTACAAAACAAAAGAAAAAAATGTGAAAGGGAAAAAGGGAAGGGGACTAGCACCGATATTTGTGGTTGTTTTTGGTGAGGTTTTGGAAGCTTTTTGTGGTGGTTTGGGTTGGAGAAGAAGGGAAAATAAGGGTCGTTAGGGTTTGGTTTTGGTGGTGATAGGTCTAGTTTAGGTATGTTTGGTTGTTTCTATAGATCTGGTGGAGGTCTTTCGATGGTGAAGGAAGAGGGTCTTCGAGTTCTGGTGGAAGTTTGGAGTTGTTGTTTAGCATGAGGGGGAGAGAAGAGAGTGACGATGTCACGCCCTAAGCCTACACCCTAGGTGGGACTGGCACTCAAGAACCATTTTTGGCCCCAAGCGAACCATTGGTCTGGCTAGAATCTAAGCGGAATACTTTAAGAATTAATAAAAGAAATCAAATACAACTCTACTCAACTGTCTCCAAATAACTTAGAATGTTTTAGAAATAAACATTCAGCTAGCCAAACTGGCATACCAAGTCTTGTAACAAAACAACTTAAATGCAAAGACTAACAAACTATAGTTATTTGTCTATGAAGCCTCTAAAATTATGAGGGATATTGGAACAAGACCCCCGATCATCCTAATAATTGAAAATTCTGGAAACCAATGTAAAAAAGGATCCTCCGAAAAACAAGGAGGCTCACCAATTGACTCTGAGTGCTTAACTGGATCAAAAAACGCTGGATGCAGACCCTGGTTACCTGTATCTACATCATAAAATGATTCAGGCCAAATGACATCAGTACATCAAATGTACGAGCATGCGAGGGGAAAACTAAACATGACATAAGCTTGAACTAAATTCTGAAAGAAACACTTACCTCAGCTTTACTAAACTTATGGATACTCAACTCAATGCAGAAATAAACAATAGTAAAGATTCAGTTTATATAAAGCATTTAAACAGTAGGTAGCAACTCAATGTATAAAAGAAATGCAATAACAACTCAATTTATATATAATAAAGTAATATAATTCTGTGGGAGTTTTTATAACCGACAACCATCACTAAGAGCTATGTCGTGATACAACGTCTCTTCCACGATGTCGAAACTGTTCTATAACTTGATGGGATATAGAATGCCTCAACTAAATTGATCCAGTAGTCTATGCTAAAAGCATTAAGGAATCATCTAAAAAGTATGACCCTTTTTACCCACGTTGGCTACATGGTTTATGGAGACTTGAGTTATTATTAACTCGTCCCCATATCGGTGCTCAATACTACTCACAGAATATACTCAGCTCATATGTTCAAAACATAACTCTTTCTCTGTGGTTTGAGGTTATTACTAAAAAATCTATCTATTAAAAGAGATTGAACTCAAAACTACTCATGAAAACTCATTTGGAAATTAGTGTTTCCTCTCAACTTAAATGTGAAAATATTTACTCTTTGGGAATACATAGTCCCCATATAACATTTTAAAGAAAATGAACTCGGCTCTACTCTTTATCAATCTCAATGCTTAAGTCTTAAAACAAGTTCAAAAGATTTGTAAAAGACTTCTTAAAATGACTTGAAGAACCCTGAAGACTTGACTTTTAACTCTAACTTGAATTTGATTTATGAATTCAAAGTTGTGATTTGTGATATGAAAGATATCGTGATGATTAGGAGTGTTTTTTGGTGGTTAAACATGACAGACGATCAAGAAATCACTGTCAGGAAGCAAGTCCATGATTCAGAGATGCATTTTAATATTTGGTCGCAAAATAAATTTTGAGGCAGAAGGTCCGCAACCTCTCCGTGAAGCAGAGAAAAAAGTTCCACATCTGAGGAACAGGTCCGCGACGCGGACCTAGTGCCCAATTTCTACCCGACTTTTTCCTTCTTCATATTCTAACCCCAATTCGCCTAAATTAGATTCTTTTTCTCAATTCCTCTTTAGATTTAGATACCCAGTACGTGTACACAAGAATCTACTCATAAACAACTCTAAAATTGACACTATTTCATCAAGAACTCAACAGTCCCATTAAATCTAAAGAAGGAAAGCCAATTTCAGGAACACAATTCAAGATCATCAAACTTTCAACTTTCTAGAATGAATTTAGCTGAAATAAACATGATTGGCGTGTGGCTGAACGAACCCAAATCTATGAAAGTCTCACATACCTCTTTAGGGATCAACCCTTGGCGAAATCCACAATGAAATCTTATGATCTTGACGAAATCTTGACCTTTTCTCCTCTTTTCCCCTTTTTATCTTCTCTCAAAGCCCTAGCGTGATTTTAGAATGCATAAACTGAGTTAACTCGGTTTATACCCCAAATAAATTCCTAAAAACGAAATAAATTATTTGGGTAATGAAAAGACCAAAATACCCTTCTAAAATCCAGTTAGTTCCTTATCCAGATAGCCCAACTTCAAATGGGCATATCTCTCTCATACGAACCTCATACGAACTTGAAAATTAGCAAACTCGGTGGCATTCAAAAGATAATTCAAAGACCTTTCATTTGATGTCTTGTAGCCCACCTAACTCATCTTGTACCAAGAGTTATGGTTGTTTGAAGATGACCAAAACTCATACTTAACATACTTGCCAAGTTTCAAATTTTTATTCTTTCAAAAAAAAATGGTTCTTTCTAATTATAACTCTTCCAAATAGCAGGGTGTTACAATATCTTCCCCTTGAGAACATTCGTCCTCGAATGAGATTACTCTTAGTACGCTAAGGGTGTAACATCTAACATCCAGCTCAAACACCTAACAATCAAAATGTAAACACTACAAGTCAACTTAAAGTAAATGCTAAGAAAATGATTAGTACCTTAAATTGGAATTTCTCCGAACTCGAAGAGATGTGGGTACCTCTTCTTCATGTCCTCCTCATCTTCCCAAGTAGCTTCGTCAACAAACTGATTTCTCCACATAACTTTGACCGATACTATTTCCTTGGTCCTCAACTTGCGAACTTGATGATCTAGAATCTGAACAGGAATCTCCTCATAAGATAAGCTATCCTTAATACCAATATATTCAGTAGGTATGATAAGTGAAGGATCGCCCATGCACTTCTTCAACATGGAAGTATGAAATACCGGATGGACTAGTGCTAACTCTTGCGGTAGCTCTAATTCATAAGCCATATTACTGATCCTCTTGGATATTCTGTAAGGACCAATATACCGGGGATGGATCTTCCCTTTCTTACCAAATCTCATAACACCCTTCATAGGTGAAACCTTCAAGTATACCCAATCATCTACTTCAATCTCTAAGTCCCTTCTCCTAACATCAGTGTAGGATTTTTGATGACTTTGTGCTGTTTTCAACCTTTCTTGAATAACTCTCACTTTCTCCATCGCTTGATGAACTAAGTCTGGTCCTATCAACTCAGCTTCACCAACCTCAAACCATCCAATAGGAGATCTTCATCTTCTCCCATAAAGAGCCTCATATGGAGCCATTTGGATGCTAGAGTGGTAACTATTGTTGTAGGCAAACTCAATAAGAGGTAAGTGATCATCCCAATTACCTTTGAAATAAATCAAACAAGCCCTCAACATATCTTCTTAAGTCTGAATAGTGCGCTTTGCTTGACCATCAGTCTGAGGATGAAAAGCAGTACTCAAATTCACTTTCGAACCCAAACCTTTCTGAAAATATTTCAAGAATTGTGCAGTAAATTGTGCACCTCTATCTGAAATAATGGACATTAGAACTCCATGAATTTTGACTATCTCTTGAATATATAACTTGGTATAATCCTCTGCTAAATTGGTAGTCTTTACCGGCAAAAGTGGGTTGATTTAGTCATTCAATCTACAATCACCTAAATAGAATCATGTTGCCTGCGAGATCGCGTCAAACCAGTAATAAAGTCCATGTTGATCATCTTCCACTTCCATTCTGGAATCTCTATATTCTGAGCCATACCACCGGGCCTTTGGTGCTCTACCTTAACTTGGTGACAATTCGGGCACTTAGCAACAAACTCTGCAGTATTTTTCTTCATACTACTCCACCAATAAACCTCTCTCAAATCATGATACATCTTTGTGGAACCCAGATGGATAGAATATCTAGAGCTATGAGATTTTTCCATGATCCTCTCTTGGAGTTCATCCACCCTTGGCACACACAATTTACCTTGATATCTCAATACACCATCTCCCCCTTGTTCAAAATCCATCACTTTTTGCTTATGAACATTTTCCTTTAATTTAATCAAAATAGGATCTTGGTCTTGCTTCTCTTTCACTTCTGACACTAAGGATGATTCAGCCCTATTCATCACCACTACTTCTCTTTTGTTGGAATCTATTAAACGAACTCCCAATCGTGCAAGTCTATGCACATCTTTTGCTAACTCTTTCTTGCCTTCATCAACATGGGCGGTAGTACCCATAGACAACCTGCTCAAAGCATCAACAACCACATTAGCCTTTTAACTTGGGTGATATAGAATATTCATGTCATAATCCTTAAGTAACTCTAACCACCTTCGCTGTCTGAGATTAAGCTCTTTCTGACTGAACACATTCTGAAGGCTCTTATGATTGGTGAACACATATACATGAACACCATAAATATAGTGACGCCAAATCTTCAAAGCAAACACTACAGTGTCCAACTCTAGATCATGGGTTGGGTAATTCTTCTCGTGAACCTTAAACTATCTGGAGGCATAAGTTATAACCTTGCCATTCTGCATTAAAAAATAACCCAAACCGACTCTGGACGCATCACAATATACCACAAAACCTTGTGTGCCTTCTAGTAAGGTCAATATTAGGGTTATAGTCAACCAATTTTTTAATTCCTAAAAGCTTTTCTCACAAGCTTCAGACCATCGAAACTTAACTGTTTTCTAAGTTAACTTGGTCAAAGGAGATGAAATAGATGAGAACCCCTCGACGAACCTTCTATAATATCCAGCCTACCCCAAGAAAACTCCTAATATCCGTTGGAGATGTGGGTCTAGGCCAATTCTGCACTACCTCTATTTTATGAGTATCAACTCTAATTCCATCATGAGAAAAAATATGGCCTAAGAATGCCACAGACTCAAGCCAAAATTCACACTTAGAAAACTTAGCATATAACTCCCTATCCTTGAGAGTTTGGAGAACTACTCTGAGATGTCTAGCATAATCTTCCTCATTCCTCGAATAGATTAGAATGTCATAAATGAATACACTAACAAACATATCTAAATAAGGCTTGAATACTCTGTTCATAAGGTCCATGAATGCTGCTGGAGCATTGGTCAATCCTAAGGACACAACTAGGAACTCATAATGACCATAGTGGGTCCTGAAAGTTGTCTTCGGGATATCACTTTATCTTACTCTCAACTGATGATAGCTAGATCTGAGGTCTATCTTAGAAAAACAAGTGGCATCCTGAAGTTGATCGAAAAGATCATCAATTCTCGGAAGAGGATACTTATTCTTGATAGTAACATTGTTCAACTGATGGTAATCTATGCACATTCTAAGAGAACCATCCTTCTTCCTCACAAATAAGACCGGAGCACCCCAAGGTGAAATATTTGGTCGAATAAAACCTTTCTTAAGGAGATCTTTCAACTGCTCTTTTAACTCTTTCAACTTTATTGGTGCCATCATATATGGCGGAATAGAGATAGGATGAGTATCGGGAAGAATATCTATATCGAAGTCTAGTTCTCTCTCAGGAGGGACTCTGGGTAGATCATCTGGAAAGACTTTTAGAAACTCTCGTACTACTGGAACTGACTGAATAGAAGGTGTCTCAACACTAGAGTCATTGACTTGGACTAAGTGATAGACACAACCCTTGGAAACTAACTTTCTCACCTTAAGGTACGAAATGAAACGACCCTTAGGCATTGCTGAACTGCTTCTCCACTCAAATACTGGCTCATTAGGAAACTGGAACTTAACAACTTGAGTTCTACAATCAATTAAGGCATAACAAGCATGAAGTCAGTCCATACCTAGAATGACATCAAAATATACCATGTCTAACTCAACTAAATCATCCATGGTGCTCTTGTGATTGATGGAAATGGTACCATACATAAAACAACTAGTGGAGCTATCGCGACAAGTACCTGGGTGGTTCCTACCACACTTAGCACATGTAGGAGCCTAATTACCTCATTATGCCATACTACCTTGAGAATGTGTAGGTCTAACTCTGAAATTCTGCGAACTCTGGTTATTGAACTCGCCTCTGTTTTTTGGTACAGGCGCACTAGCAGATGATGGAGAAGGTCCCTTATGTTTCTATTGGAAAGAAAACTGATTCACATTACTCTTTTACTGCCCTGACTCATTTCCTATCTTAGCTTTCTTGTTTCTACATTCTTCTCTATCCCTTAGTTTGTCCTCCTCAACCTGCTGCAAATGGATCATCAATCTTGCTATGTCCATATCTCCTATCAACGTAGCTGTCTTGCCTTCCTTACTTGAAAGATGAGACAACCCAGCAACGTACACACTCATCCTACTTCTCATGTCAGCAACCATCTCCGAAGCATAGCGGGAAAGTTGGGTTAACTTCAGACTATACTCATGTACACTCATAGATTCCTGCTTAAAAGTAAGGAATTATCATATCTTTGCTTCTCTCAGTTCACGAGGAAAGAAATGCCCCAAGAAAGCACTTTCGAACACAACCCAACTTAAAATTGGTGCACCCTCAGCTCTACCCTTCTTCCATTGGTCAAACCAGATTCTAGCAACACTCTTCAGTTGATATGCAGCTAGTTCCACTCGCTCAACATCAGCAACACGCATAACCTCAAACACTTTCTATAGTTCCTCTACAAAGTTTTCTGGATCCTCAGTGACACTTGAACCAGTGAAGCTTGGAGGATTCATCCTTAAAAAATCACGAATCCTAGAAGTATCAGCTAGTTCCTGTCAATTCTCTCTGTGTCCAACTTGATTGGTCACATCTTGACTCAACATCCGGATAACTTCCCAGAACTCATCATCGGTGACCTCTCTTTGGGGTTGCACTTCATGTGCATTTAGTACCTCTTGTTCCTCAACATTTCTCCTACCAGGACGACCTCAGATAGCTCTTCATGGAGGTATGATCTAAAAGATACGCGCAAGCACGAGTTAGACAGAAACCTTTTAGAGATAAACTCAATCACACGAAATAAGTATGAAAGAAGTGAAGTAGTTCCTAAATGTTTCAGCCTCCTCATTATAGATATGGCACGCTTCACACCAATAACTAGGACTCTACAGACACGCCATCATAGACTCCCTAGAACTCTTGAATTATATGCTATAATCAAGTTTTTCATGCCCTGATCCTACACCCTGGGAGGGACCGACACTCGAGAACCATTTCTGGCCCCAAGCAAACCCTTGGCCTGGCTAGACTCTCAGCGGAAGACTTTAAGCATTAATAAAAGAAATCAAATGCAACTCTAATCAACTGTCTCAAAATAACTTAGAATGTTCTAGAAATAAAGAGTCAGCTAGCCAAAGTGGCATACCAAGTCTTGTAACAAAGCACTGAAATGCAAAGACTAACAAATTATAGTTATCTGTATATGAAGCCTCTAAAACTATGAGGGGTGTTGGGACAAGACCCCCGATCATTCTAAAATGCTGGAAAACAATGTAAAAAGGGATCCTCTGAAAAGCAAAGAGGCTCACCAACTGACTCTGAGTGCTCAACTGGATCAACGAAGCACTGGATGTTGACCCTGGTTACGTATATCTGCATCATAAAATGATGCAGGCCAAATGGCATCACTACATTGAATGTACGAGCATGCGAGGGGAAAACTAAACATGACATAAGTTTGAACTGAATTCTGAAAGAAACACTTACCTCTTTACTCAACTCATGGATACTCAACTTAATGCAGAAATAAACAACAGTAAAGATGCAGTTTATATAAAGCATTTAAACAGTAAGTAGAAACTCAATGTATTGAAGAAATACAATAACAACTCAATTTATATATAATAAAGTAATATAATTCTGTGAGAGTTTCTCTAACTGACAACCATCAGTTTCAGCTATGTGATGATACATCGTCTCGCCCACGCTGCCACAACTGTCCTATAACTTGTCGAGATATAGAACGCCTCAGTTAAATGGATTCACTAGTCTATGCTAAAAGCATTAAGGAATCATCTAAAAAGTATAACCCTTTCTACCCATGTTGGCTACATGGTTTGTGGAGACTTGAGTTATTATGAACTCGTCCCCATATCAGTGCTCAATACTAGTCCCAAAATATACTCAGCTCATATGTTTAAAAACATAACTCTTTCTCTATGGTTTGAGGTTATTACTCAGAAATCTATCTCTTAAAAGAGATTGAACTCAAAACTACTCATGAAAACTCATTTGGAAATCGGTGTTTCCTCTCATCTTAAATGTGAAAACATTTACTCTTTAGGAATAAATAGTCCCCATATAACATTTAAAAGAAAATGAACTTGGCTCTACTCGTTCTCAATCTCAATACTTAACTCTTAAAACAAGTTTAAAATATTTGTAAAAGACTTCTTAAAATGACTCAAAAAACCCTCAAGACTTGACTCTTAACTCTACCTTGAATTTGATTTATGAATTCAAGGTTGTGATTTGTGATAAGAAATATATCGTGATGATTAGGAGTGTTTTTAGGTAGTTAAACACGAGAAACGATCAAGAAATCATTGTCTGGAAGCAAGTCTGTGACGCAGAGATGCATTTTTATATTTGGTCGCGCAATAAATTTTGAGACAGAGGGGTCCGTGACCTCTACACGGCGCGGAGAGAAAAGTTCCATTTTTGAGGAGAAGGCGCGGACCTGGAACCCAGTTTTTTCCCGACTTTTTCCTTCTTCATTTTCTAACCCCAATTCACCTAAATTCAATTATTTTTCTTAATTCCTCTTTAGATTCAGATACACAGTACGTGTACACACAAATCTACTCATAAACGACTCTAAAATTGACACGATTTCATCAAGAACTCAACAATCCCATCAAATCTCAAGAACGAAAGCCAATTCAGGAATAGAATTCAAGATCATCAAACTTTCAATTTTCTAGAACGAATTTCGCTGAAATAAACATGATTGGCGCGTGGGTGAACGAACTCAATGCTATGAAAGTCTTACATACCTCTTTTGGGATCTACCCTTGGCGAAATCCACAACGAAATCTTATGATCTTTACGAAATCTTGACATTTTCTCCTCTTTTCCCCTCTTTCTCTTCTCTCAAAGCCCTAGCGTGATTTTGAAATGCATAAACTGAACTAACTCAGTTAGACCCCAAATAAATTCTTAAAAATGGAATAAATTAATTGGATAATGAAAAGACCAAAATACCCCTCTAAAATTTGGTTGACTTTCCTTATCCAGACAGCCCGACTTCAAATGGGCATTTCTCCTTCATACAAACTCAAAAACTAGCTAACTTGGTGGCGTTGGAAAGATAATTCAAAGACCTTTCATTTGATATCTTGTAGCCCACCTAACTCATCATGTACCAGGCGTTATGGTCGTTTGAAGTTGACCCAAACTCATACTTAACATACTTGTCAAGTTTCAGATTTTTATCCTTTCCAAAAAAAAAATGGTTCTTTCTAATTCCAGATCACTCAAATATCAGGGTATTACAGACGAGGTTCGTTGTGATATCATAGAGAGAGAAAGACAGGAGGAGCGATGGAGTAAGGGTTGGTGGTTTTGATGGAGCTTGTTGGGTTGTCTTGATGGTTAGAGTGGTTTTAGCGGTCTAGTTTGGAGATGGAGCAATAAGTGAGATGAGGGAGAAAGGAAACCAGCTGCTGGTTAAGAGAAAAAATTAGAAGAGAGAAAAAATAGGGTCTTATCCACCACACCTCTTACTTTTTGACTAAATAAAACATTATATAGTCAATTTAAAATTATTTATGGCCTATCAAAATCATGTGATATATATATATATATATATATATATATATATATATATATATATCTGTGTTTTAATTAATTAATAGATTGTGCTCAAATAAATATAATTAATAACATATAAAGATGTAATTTAATGAAAAATGATGGTTTAAACAAACAAAACAACATTTTATATTCAATGGACTGTGACAAAAACATAACAATCAAAATTAACCTAAATTCAAAATTAAATAATAAAAATCCTAATATTTTGAAAAATAAAGATAATTATCGATAAATTATTGTCACACCCCTATTTTTTCCCAAAATGATTTTGAAAATAGAGTTTTTCCAATTAAAGTGACATTTTGAAAAGGGATTATTTATTTTAGAGTCGCCACTTGGAATTGAGTTTTGGTGTTCCAAGTCGCCTTACTTTTATCCCTATTCGAAAGGAAGTTGACTCTAATTTTTTATCGGTCTGCGAACTAGAAATCTGGATAAGAAATTCTATTGACCGAGGGGTAGGTGTAAGACACCCCTCGAGCCCCATGGTTCTAGCACGATTAATTTATTGACTTATATCTTGACTTGACTTAGTTTTTGAATACATTATGTTTATTATCTTAATAAATTTACTTATGCCCCGCTTTATTTGATTTATTTTAAACTATCTTATTTTATTAGTGTGAACCTTGCCACAAATTATTTTATTTATTTATATTTCAAAACTAATTATACTCTTTGGATCCTAATATTTTCCTAACATTATTATCGATCTAATCATGTTCTTATTATTTCAATTGAATAAAATCAAATTATTAAAATTAGTTTTTCAAATAAGAAAGATCAACATAACCTATTAATTAAAAACTTCTTAAGGTTTCACATTAAAAGAAATGCAAAGAAATTTGTAGATTTGATTTCTTTTACTTTTATTTTAAATCTTCTAAAAAAATACAATAAACACAATTTTATTAAATATATAAAGTGGGAAGGTAACTTAACATATTAGAACTAAATTTCATCAAAATATTATTAACTACATAGCATAGAATATTAAGCTTCGTACTTTAATCAAGAGCAAGATAAAAATGAGACTTTGAAGCATGCAAGAATAAATACATGTTATATAAATTTTACTCTAAATTTAATGATATAAAATTCTCAATCTATTTCATATCATGATGCAAAAATTAAACATACATAAATTTGAGCAACTTCATAATATTGGAATCACATCTTGCATAATTATGAGATCAAATAAAATAATGAAGATCAAGTGTTACCTTTTGCAAAAATTAATTCACAAAGAAAAGACCGCAACAGAAACCACGAATTCAAAACCACGAACAAAGACATCAAACTAAACTTTTTTGTTGGTGTTGTATTATTCTTTTTGTTCCAGATGTGGAGAACTTTTCATTTTCTTCAGTTTGTGCGTAGGTGTTCCTCTTAGTTGAAAATGTTTTTTTCCTTGTGTGTTAATGTGCAAAATTTGTGCGTGTGTGTTTTGCCTTTTTTTGTGTATGTAGTGTTTGTGTATGGTTGTTCTTCCTCCTTCATTGTGTGCGTCCGTATGTCTCTTATATAGGTAGTGTTGGTGTTTTCTTGTGTGAGTGGAGTGGAAGATTAGGGTGTGTTGTGGGTAGAGGTTTAAGGAAAGTGGGGTAGTGTTAGTGTAGGTAATGGGGGATAAATGGGTAGTTTAAGTTAATTTCTTTCAAATAAAAATAATTAAAAATATAATAATAAAAATATTAGCTAACAATTTTGAATTAATAAAAATATAATAAAAATCAAATAGCTTGTCTAAGAATATAATTAAGAAATACTAGCTTATTTATTAAATCTAAATTAAAAAAAATATATATAGTTTTTTTTTTTTTGTTCTTTTCAAATCTTTTAAATTAAACTTACTAAAATAAGACGAAACTTAAAACATCTAACTTAGATATAAAAGAAATATTTAAGGAATAAAAAATAGTGTAAAAGCTTATGTTCGGTCAAAAGCTACGTGTCTACAGTTTGCCCCTCTTTGACTGGAAACACGAAGCGTTTGTAGAAAAAGAAGTAGACAAAGCGACAAGTTTTGACCGGACTATTATTTGAAAAATATGCGACCGAGTACTTGTTTTGGACAGCCTACATATCCCGGGTTGTAAGGGAATCAAGTCATGTGTAGTTCAAGTGGGTATAGAGATGGAAAATGAGTTGGAGAGTTGAGTAATGTCCCGTCGAGATTCCGGTTTGTGGCTCCTGTTATTTCATCAAAAATGATAAGACTAAAAGGATTAATACAAAATCTTATCTAATGTTCCTTTCTTGAATCTCTATCGTCAAGTCTTCCTTTGGATTTTCAGTTATCACCTCACCTTCTTTTAGAGGGTACCTTAATCTCAAAGTTTGATCTTGAAGTTGAGATTTGATCAGACTTGAACTTTAAACTTGAATCGAGGTTTTGACACTCCCCCAAATGACAGTTTGTAGAATATTGTTGAATGTTGTTTTCTTAATTAGAATGCTAAGAAGATGATTCTTGATATGTTATGGTGTTACATGGGTCGAAAGAGACTCTAGATGTCATGGACATCTATAATTCATCGTTTCTCTAATTAAAATGAGCATTTTATCCTTGATCTTCATATTTGTGTATTGCAAAGAGACCTTCGCGACAATTATCTCTCGCAAACTGCTTAAACGATTTTTCTTGTACCTTACCACTTATAGTAAGATTTTGACATTCTTCAAAATGACAATTTGAATATGTTCTTGAATGACTGCATGTTTTCTTGATCAGTAGCTTAATAGAAATAGATGTCAGGTTGCTACATGCATTGAAGAAGCTGATTCTGGCTATCATGGAAATTGAACATTCTGAAAAGAGTTGAAACATTGTTCTTGAATTTCAAATACATGTTTCGCTTGAAGAAATCTGAAAACCATCACAAACAAAAGAAATAAACAAAAATTTGCCCTAGTTTTAACAGGAAAAATTTTGTGACATATGAATATATATATATATATATATATATATTAGAAATAAACTCATAGTAGGAAGTGCTTATCCTAGGATAAAATAAAAAATTACTAACTTAGACTAGGAAGCGTTTATCCTAGGAGAAAATAACTAAATCACATTATGTAGGAGGGTCCTGCTAATCCCATTATCCAGGAGGGTCCTGCTAATCTAAATCTCATTATGAGAAGGGTCCTGTTAATCCCAATATGAGGAGGGTCCTGTTAATCCCGGTGAGGAGGGTCCTGTTAATCCCACTATGTAGGAGGGTCCTGCTAGTCCCATTATGACGGATAATCCTGTTAGTATCATTGTGAGGAGGGTCCTGCTAATCCCATTATGAGGAGGGTCCTTCTAATCCCATTATGAAGAGGGTCCTGCTAATCTAAATCCCATTATGAGGAGGGTCCTACTAATCCCATTATGTAGGAGGGTCCTGCTAGTCCCATTATGAGGAGGGTCCTGCTAATCCTATTATGTAGGAGGGTCCTATTAATCCCATTGTAAGGAGGACCCTGCTACTCCCATAATGATGAGGGTCCTGCTAATCTAAATCCCATTATGAGGAGGGTCATGTTAATCTAAATAACATTATGAGGAGGTTCCTGCTAATCCTATTATGAGGAGGGTCCTGCTAATCTAAATCCCATTATAAGAAGGGTCCTGCTAATCTAAGTCCGATTATGAGGAGGGTCCCGCTAGTCCCATTATGAGGAGGGTCTTGCTAATCTAAGTCTCATTATGAGGATCCTGCTAGTCTAATCCCCCTACTTTTTCCCAAAATGATTTTGAAAATAAAGTTTTTCCAATTAAAGTGATATTTTGAAAAGAGATTATTTATTTCAGAGTCACCACTTGGAATTGAGTTTTGGTGTTCTTAGTCACCTTATTTTTATCCCTATTCAAAAGGAAATTGACTCTAATTTTTTATCGGTCTGCAAACTAAAAATCTGGATAAGGAATTGTATTGACCGAGGGGAAGGTGAAAGGCACCCCTCGAGTCCCACGATTCTAGCACGATCGCTTTATTGACTTATATCGTGACTTGACTTAGTTTTTGAATACATTATGTTTATTATCTTAATAAATTTACTTATTCCCTACTTTATTTGATTTATTTCAAACTGTCTTATTTTATTAGTGTGAACCTTGCCACCAATTATTTTATTTATTTATATTTCAAGACTAATTATACTCTTTGGATCCTAACATTTGCCTAATATTATTATCGATCTAATCATTTTCTTATTATTTCAATTGAGTAAAGTCAAATTATTAAAATTAGTTTTTCAAATAAGAAAGATCAACATAAACCTATTAATTAAAAACTTCTTTAAGGTTTCACATTAAAAGAAATGCAAAGAAATTTGTAGATTTGATTTCTTTTACTTTTATTTTAAATCTTCTAAAAACATACAATAAACACAATTTTATTAAATATATAAAGTGGGAAGGTAACTTAACTTATTAGAACTAAATTTAATCAAAATATTATTAACTACATAGCATAGAATATTAAGCTTCGTACTTTAATCAAGGGCAAGATAAAATGAGACTTTGAAGCATGCAAGAATAATTACATGTTATATAAATTTTACTCTAAATTTAATGATATAAAATTCTCAATCTATTTCATATCATAATGCAAAAATTAAACATACATAAATTTGAGCAACTTAATAATATTGGAATCACATCTTGCATAATTATGAAATCAAATAAAATAATGAAGATCAATTGTTACCTTTTGTGAAAAATAATTCACAAAGAAAAGACCGCAACAGAAACCACGAATTCAGAACCACGAACAAAGACCTCAAACTCAACTTTTTTGTTGGAGTTGTGTTTTTCTTTTTGTTCCAGATGTGGAGAACTTTTCTTTTTCTTCAGTTTGCGCGTAGGTGTTCCTCTTAGTTGAAAATGTTTTTGTCATTATGTGTTAATGTGCAAAATCTGTGCGTGTGTGTTTTGCCTTTTTTTTTTTTGTGTATATAGTGTCTGTGTATGGTTGTTCTTCCTCCCTCATTGTGTGCGTCTGTATGTCTCTTATATAGGTAGTGTTGGAGTTTTCATGTGTGAGTGGAGTGGAAGATTAAGGTGTGTTGTGGGTAGAGGTTTAAGGAAAGTGGGGTAGTGTTAGTGTAGGTAATAGGGGATAAATGGGCAGTTTAAGTTAATTTCTTTTAATTAAATATAATTAAAATAATAATAATAAAAATATTAGCTAACTATTTTGAATTAATAAAAATATAATGAAAATCAAATAGCTAGTCTAAAAATATAATTAATAAATACTAGCTTATTTATTAAATCTAAATTAAAAGAATATATATATATATATATATATATATATATATTTGTTATTTTCAAACCTTTAAAATAAACTTACTAAAATAAGACGAAACTTAAAACATCTTAACTTAGACATAAAAGAAATATTTAAGGAATAAAAAATAGTGTAAAAGCTTATGTTCGGTCAAAAATTACGTGTCTACAGTTTGCCCCTCTTTAACTGGAAACACAAAGCGTTTTCACACAAAGATGTAGACAAAGCGACAAGTTTTGACCGGACTATTATATGAAAAATATGCGACCGAGTCCTTGTTTTGGACAGCCTACATATCCCGAGTTGTAAGGGAATCAGGTCACGTGTAGTTCAAGTGGGTATAGAGAATGGAAAATGAGTTGGAGAGTCGAGTAATGTCCCGTCGAGATTCTAGTTCGTGGCTCATGTTATTACATCGAAAATTAAAAGACTAAAAGGAAGAATACAAAGTCATATCTAATTTTCTTGTCTTGAATCTCTTTCTTCAAGTCTTCCTTTGGATCTTCAGTTATCACCTCGCCTTCTTCAAGCGGGTACCTTAATCTAAAAGTTTGATCTTGAAGTTGAGATTTGATCAGACTTGAACTTGAAACTTGGACCGAGTTGTTGATACTCCCCCAAATGACAGTTTGTAGAATATTATCGAATGTTGTTTTCTTGATTAGAATATTGAGAAGATGATTCTTGATATGTTGCGTTGTTACATGGGTCGAAAGAGACTCTAGTTGTCATGGACATCTATAATTCATCGTTTCTCTAATTAAAATGAGGATTTTATTCTTGAACTTCATATTTGTGTACTGCAAAGAGACCTTCGCGACAATTATCTCTCGCGAACTGCTTACAAGATTTTGCTTGTACCTTACCACTTAGAGTAAGCTTTTTGACATTCTTCAAAATGACAATTTGAATATGTTCTTGAATAACTGCATGTTTTCTTGATCAGTAGCTGAATACAAATAGATGTCAGGAAGTCAGGTTGCTACATGCATTGAAGAAGCTGATTCTGGCTATCACGGGAATTGAACATTCTAAAAAGAGTTGAAACTTTGTTCTTGAATTTTAAATCCATGTTTCGCATGAAGAAATATGAAAACCATCACAAACAAAAGAAATAAATAAAAATTTGCCCCAGTTTTCACTGGAAAAATATTGTGAGTTATTAGCATATGAGAATATATATAGGAAGTTCTTATCCTAGGATAAAATAAAAAAAAAAAATAACTATCTATCTCAGACTAGGAAGTGTTTATCCTAGGAGAAAATGACTAAATTCCATTATGTTGGAGGGTCATGCTAATCTCATTATCCAGGAGGGTCCTACTAATATAAATCTCATTATGAGGAGGGTCCTGCTCGTCCCATTATGAAGGAGGGTCCTGTTAATCCCATTATGAGGAGGGTCCTGTTAATCCCATTATGAGGAGGGTCCTGCTAATCCTAGTGAGGAGGGTCCTGTTAATCCTATTATGCAGGAGGGTCGTGCTAGTCCCACTATGAGAAGGGTCCTGTGAATCCCATTATGTAGGATGTTCTTGTTAATCTCATTGTGAGGAGGGTCCTGCTAATCCCATTCTGAGGATTGTCCTTCTAATCCCATTATGAGGAGGGTACTGCTAATCTAAATCCCATTATGAGGAGGGTCCTACTAATCCCATTATGTAGGAGGGCCCTGTTAGTCCCATTATGAGGAGGGTCCTGCTAATCCCATTATGTAGAAGGGTCCTGTTAATCTCATTGTAAGGAGGGTCCTGCTAATCTACATCCCATTATTAAAAGGGTCATGCTAATCTATATCCCATTATGAGGAGGGTCCTGCTAATCTAAATCCCATTATGAGGAGGGTCCTGCTAATCCCATTATGAGGAGAGTACTGCTAATCCCATTATGAGGAGGGTCCTACTAATCTAAATCTCATTATGAGGAAGGTCCTACTAATCTAAGTCACATTATGAGGAGGTTCCTACTAATCTAAGTTCCATTATGAGGAGGGTCCTGCTAGTCTAAATCCCCCTATTTTTTCCCAACATGATTTTGAAAATAGAGTTTTTCCAATTAAAGTGACATTTTGAAAATGGATTATTTATTTCAGAGTCACCACTTGGAATTGAGTTTTGGTGTTCCAAGTCACCTTATTTTTATCCCTATTCAAAAGGAAGTTGACTCTAATTTTTTATCGGTCTGCAAACTAGAAATCTGAATAAGGAATTCTATTGACCGAGGGAAGGTGTAAGGCACCCCTTGAGTCCCATGGTTATAGCACAATCGCTTTATTGACTTAGTTTTTGAATACATTATGTTTATTATCTTAATAAATTTACTTATGCCTGCTTAAACTGTCTTATTTTATTAGTGTGAACCTTGCCACAAATTATTTTATTTATTTATATTTCAAGACTAATTATACTCTTTGGATCCTAATATTTGCTTAATATTATTATCAATCTAATCATGTTCTTATTATTTCAATTGAATAAAATCAAATTATTAAAATTAGTTTTTCGAATAAGAAAGATCAACATAAAGCTATTAATTAAAAACTTCTTAAGGTTTCACATTAAAAGAAATGCAAAGAAATTTGTAGATTTGATTTCTTTTACTTTTATTTTAAATCTTCTAAAAAAATACAATAAACACAATTTTATTAAATATATAAAGTGGGAAGGTAACTTAACATATTAGAACTAAATTTCATCAAAATATTATTAACTATATAGCATAGAATATTAAGCTTCGTACTTTAATCAAGACCAAGATAAAAATGAGACTTTGAAGCATGCAAGAATAGTTACATGTTATATAAATTTTACTCTAAATTTAATGATATAAAATTCTCAATCTATTTCATATCATAATGCAAAAATTAAACATACATAAATTTGAGCAACTTCATAATATGGGAATCACATCTTGCATAATTATGAAATCAAATAAAATAATGAAGATCAAGTGTTACCTTTTGTGAAAATTAATTCACAAAGAAAAGACCGCAACAGAAACCACCAATTCAAAACTACTAACAAAGACCTCAAACTCAACTTTTTTGTTGGTGTTGTATTTTTCTTTTTGTTCCAGATGTGGAGAACTTTTCTTTTCTTTTTTTTTTTTCAGTTTGTGCGTAGGTGTTCCTCTTAGTTGAAAATGTTTTTGTCCTTGTGTGTTAATGTGCAAAATATGTGCGTGTGTGTTCTGCCTTTTTTTGTGTATGTAGTGTCTGTGTATGGTTGTTCTTCCTCCCTCATTGTGTGCGTCCGTATGTCTCTTATATAGGTAGTGTTGATGTTTTCTTGTGTGAGTGGAGTGGAAGATTAAGGTGTGTTAACTACAAGAAAAACACTCAGTAGAGAAGGGAAATATTATCCCTAAAAGTTAGATTTTGGTCCCAAAAGGTTAATAGAGACCAGAAAATCTGGTCGCGACCCCTTCTCTATAGCCTCCGTCGCTAAAGGTCATTAAGGACGGGATATTTTATCTGGTCCTTAAAGTATTTTACGACCGATATAAAATTGGTCCTTAAAGTGTTTTTAGGGACTGTAATTGTGGTCCTTATTCTAAAAAATCTAGTACTAAAATTACTGTTTAGGACTTTCTTTCCGGTCCTTATTATCAAAAATCTAGTCCCAAAAATACTTTTTGGGACTACATTTACTTGTCCTTACACATAAGATATATTGGTGCTTATAAATTTTCAACCACCAGTTCACAGGGCTTTTTAGGACCAGTAAATTGTTGTCCTTATTATTAGATAGTTTTACTGTAATAATCAAATGCATATAAAAAAACTGCTTTCATTTATTTCTGGATAATGGTACACACCATAATACATCAATAAAGTTATTGTTTATAGAATTACTTTACAGAAAAAAGAAGGTAACAACTAACAGCCTCTATCCAATAATAATATAAAAAAGAAGGAAAAAACTCTTATTGGCTTATCCAGATACCTAGGCTCTTCTGAGTTCCTTTACCAACAATTCTCATGTATGGAAAGTGCCAAGTTTAGTAGTTGGTGGAAGCAATCCCCAGCTCCAATTTCTGTCAAGTCCATAAAGGAGAGATGAGCTTCATGCTAAGTCAAACCATCTAGAAATGGGGCGAAGTCCATATTTTCCTAGTGTAAGGTCTTGAAAATGCCAAAGTCCAAGCGCGTGTGAAAATCTAGCGTCTGATATTACACTTATCGCCATTGCAAAGTCAACATGTTGATGATAACCAGCAGTTTAATGCACCTCAATGGTCAAGGACATATAAAATTTAGCCAATGTCCTCAATTTAATTTCAGCATCAAGGGAGCTACTTTATTGACAACCAATATGACATACAAGCATGTTCATAACAAATGTTTTATGCAAAATGCAAAGGGTCAATGATGTGAAACTTTAATTAACCTAATGGCAAGTACTTACAAAGAGGATTTCAATTTTCACAATACAAGGAGCAACATATTTTATAAGTGAACAGATGATCTAATCCTGTAAAGAGCACACGATAAATTCTCAAAGTAAGCAAGTTCTAAAGCTTTAGATTAAAAAAAATGAAGAGTTCCAAGTTCTTAATTTTGTCTCATCTTCATTGCTCTAAAGTACCATATCTTGCAAAACTGGATCAACTATTTTACTAGTTCTACAGAACTTACTAAAGAAAAAATGTAGCATTAGTATATGAGTACATTCTATAGTTAGAGGATGCAGAAGATTCTTATGCATTTCAAAATGGATAAAGTGGAACTCCAATGAAAAATATTTAAAAGATGTATTCAAAAAACTCTTAAAGAACTAGTAAAAATGGTTTAATTTTTTATATTATTGAAAGTTGAAGATCCATAAAAAATTTCACATTGTTTAAGCAAGATGCAACTCCCATAAATATTAAAAAGATGTGCAAGTAACTATTATCTTGTCTTTCTATCTTAAATGACCAAATAGTAATTTCTAGTTGTTTCAAGTTGGTCAATAATTATCATGATACATAAATAATAAGGTAAAAGGTTCCATAGTAATTGACTTTGAAGTAGGTACTTGCCTCAAAACTCTTAAGAAGTGATGTTAAACGCAATGGATCGTCCCTTTTTTTTATGATTGCTACTAAGAAGAGAAACAAGATTAGAAAAATTGCCTAATAGTGCTTCATTAATTTATTAAATGAGAAAAACAACATGAATAAAAATAAAAATAGTGTAGCAAACAACCTACAAAAACATGAATAGTTCTAGGACTATAACCAAGAATTGAACAAAAATATAAATTGCCAGCCTCTTACAGTAGTGCCACGATGAAGAGAAGAAGCAGAGAACACATGCTATTAAAGTGCCCTTCTGCTCGTTGTACTCATTTTTTAAAAAAAGAGTACAATTTTAAATATTAAAACAAAAATGTCTACACTTCTACTTATCTCGTGCTTGTGATCACTTCGCTCTTCAACTCCTGAAGCGCCTACTTCTGCTCACCTCTCTCACTTCAAGGCATTTAAACACAATTACTTTATATTTAGTAGTGAAGCTACCATTTTCCTAAAAACTGCAACGATCCGATGATGATACCTACTAAGTTGCCATAGATAACAATAAAGAAAAACAAATAATTTCTACTATAAACCCTCTTGAAAAATACTAGCTCATACTCTTAAAAGAGAATAAGAAGTGAGAGGTAGTAAATAAAAAGCAAGCTTGAATCTCAAAATATGAATGGTAAAGCTCGTAGTCTTTGGAAGAAAATAAGAGGTACTAAATGGAAAGTGAAATTATTTACCTTAAAAATAAAAACAGAGATATTAAAGAAAAAATATAAAGCCATAGATGATGAAGAAAAGCTTGTTAGAAAACAGGGTCCATGATCAATTGGTAGATGCACAATATTATCAGTAACATCTTCAACTACCCCATACCCAAAGGTTGTGCGTCCACATTAACAAAAACAAATACAAGAAAAGCTTATTTTATCAAATCTTACCATCTACAAATAAACAAAAGGAACATGTTTACATAATAGATAGCAACAAATTCACTCATGGAGTTATAAAGCATGAAAATTAAATGTTTAATTCAAAATGATTGAAAAAGAAAATTCTCAAAAGATTATCGTACACTAATTGAGCTTGCCAGGTAATTTCAGAATACATTAAGTTATTAATAATATCCAGCAGACTAAGCATGGTATAAGAAAAAAGGCAGCTTAAGGGGCATATATACTTTATAGTGAATCAGTATGTGAGCTCTTAATTGAGAAACTATGTCACCATCCCATCTTTTGGTGTAATATGAGCCCTGCCCTAAAATAAGAATAACATAGTGAGAAATTATTCTCTTATAGAAAAACATATTTCCTTCATCCCAAAATAAGTGTAACTTTAGCAAAAAAATTGTCTCAAAATAGTGTAACCTTAGAAATTCAAAACAAAATTTTATATATTTCTCAACTTATACCCTTATACTCCATTTTCTTAATAGTACTGTTCAATCAATTCTCCTGATATATTTATTAAATAGGTGTAGTATAGTAACTATACATTATATTTATTGATTTTTTCATGAAAATGATATTTTCTAAAGTGACACTTATTGTGGGACGAAGGAAATCTATTTAATGTTTACAAAATCATACCATTGGACTCTTTCATTGAAAGTATCAAATAGTCCAGAACTGATCCATGTATAGAATAAGAAAAACCTGAATAATTAACACATTGCTCAATAGAAGAACTTAAGCACCTTAAATTTTAACAATCCAACTTCACTTGAGAAAAGATGCAATCAATACTCCTGAAAGAAGGTAAGAGATTAAACACATAACTAACTCAATCCTTTAAACATTAACACAAAAGGATACAGGAACAAGCCTGCATCTTAATGAAGTAGAAATATTTTGTTTATAGAAATCACATAACACCATTAGTCAAAAAGTATCAAACAACTAAAGTCTAAGCTACAATCTAACTAATTTATATGGAAGAAGAAACTAAGGACACTAGAACTCCTCTATTTTTTCTCCTTTGCAGGTTGTCTATGTGCAAGTTTAGCAACAGAAACTAAGGGAGATACATCAAGCTTTTAATTATACATAAGAAGAAACTAATAACAATAGAGCACCTCTGATTTTTCTCATTTTTCAGCTTGTCAATAAGCAAGTTCAGCAATTAAAAAAAAAAGGCAAATTAAGATTGCAATTATACATTAGAAGCAACTAAGAACAATAGAACACCTCTGATTTTGCTCATTTAGTTTGTCTATGAGTAAGTTAAGCAAAAGAATTTAAGAGAGGCACATCAAGCTAGTACACTACTAAGCACTTGTTCACTAACTCATCTTCTTTTTCTTCTTCAATTGTTTTGTTTTCTCTCATGGTTTGATATTATATTACATTCTTTCTTTTCATCATTCTATTCGAGTCATTGCTAATTATCTTTGTAACACCCAAAGGTTTCATTCATCAAAGGAGTTAAAAAGTACAAGAGTCTACTTAAAGAAAAAAAAAGATTCATGAAAATAAGGACATTCAAGTACTAAGGTAGAGAAATTTGCTTTCTTGAAATGAAAACTTGTTGAAACAGATGAAGATGAATTTGAAAGGCTTTGGTGTGTATATATCATGTTTCTAGACAGCAGCTTCTTAACCTTGTTTTAATGTCCTTTTCAAATATGAAATATGGTATCAATACATTTCCAACTTTTTTTGACTTGACAATAAAAAATATAAATTCATATAAGATATCTATTGTTTTGACAGGTACATGAATTTTAATGTAAAGGAGAACTACATTTATTATAAGGAAGACTAAATTGAGCAAATTATAAAAGAACACAATCCTAATTAATATTGCTAAAATTTCAACAGAAGCCATCGTTTCTCAAATGTTGCAAGTTGCAACATTCACAAAATAGAAGGTTCTACCAACAAATCTATTACTCCGAGATTCCCTATGTACCACGATTTTATACGAAGAGAAATTGTCAAAAAGAATGGTGAATTTATGTCCAACTAAGAAAATTATAACTCTATCTAGTGCCAATTGTAAATATCATAGAAAAAAATTGTAAAGCTGAAGCTAAAGTTACTAACTTTTCCACTATGCAATGTAGATTTCTCTTAGAATAGATCCCATTAATTTAGAGACAAATAAAAAGGCAAGAAATCAGAAAAAGAGAGAAAAGTGGAAACTTTTTTTGAAAGTAACTAAACTTGATGTGGGTTACTTCGTCTTTTATGGATATCAAAGAAGGAAAAAAGGAGTAATCACCTCAAGAACTTTAAAAGCATAGGCTGCAGATCTCCTGGCCACCATGAGAATGATTTGGATTTAGCTTGATTTCTTAGAGAAATGGCTAGGGCTTCTGTGATTATTTCTCAATATATCCCCATCTTTGCTGTCTTTTTCTAGTTAAATTAAAGAATGAAGAAGGAGAAGAGAATGCAAGTAGTTCATGCCATGGTAAAACCTGAAAGGTAGGAACTATCACTGTCGAAGAAGAGAGGGTTAAGAAATTTTGAAGGTGAATTGTTATATTTTGAGACTGCTTTCACTTTTTTATTTCTTCTATTTGTTAGGAGGCAAAAGCCCTACTGCTGCTAAAATTAGTGAATTAGGGACCGTATAGTATTATTATTTTAGCACCAAATTAGTTTCTGTCCGTAAATTTAAGAATTAGCGACTAAAAGATTCTTGTCTTTATATATATAATTTTATGGACCAAATTTTTGACTCATCCCTAAAAGTTGGTCTTTAAAGAGGCTTTTTCCTGTAGTATTGTGGGTAGAGATTTAAGGAAAGTGGGGTAGTGTTAGTGTAGGTAATGGGGGATAAATGGGTAGTTTAAGTTAATTTCTTATAATTAAATATAATTAAAATTATAATAATAAAAATATTAGCTAACTATTTTGAATTAATATAAATCAAATAGCTAGTCTAAAAATATAATTAAGAAATACTAGCTTATTTATTAAATCTAAATTAAAAGAAAATATATAGTTTTTTTTTTAATTTTCAAATCTTTAAAATAAACTTACTAAAATAAGATGAAACTTAAAACATCTAACTTAGACATAAAAGAAATATTTAAGGAATAAAAAATAGTGTAAAAGCTTATGTTCTGTCAAAAATTACATGTCTACAATTATTTTAAAATTGCAAAAAATATATTTTAAACAATTTAACTACTAAAAAGCTTAAACGTACTAACTTTTAAAAAGTTAGGTCAAAATCGGGTGTCAACAACTGTCCATTTCTTTAGATAGAATCAATGAAAGAGATCATGTACAAAGAAAATTGATGAATACAATTTTAACTGAACACATGACCTTCAGATAAGAGTGTGCTTTGATTGTGGGATGGAAGTCACTCTTCAACTCGCTTTCAAAAAAGTCTACATTATGTTGCGTCCTTGTTGATGTAGTTTGCATGCACCTGTGGCTTAATCAAGAATGCAACCTCTTGGTTGTTCTAAAAAAAACTAAGATGAAACTCATTAATAGAGACAAAATTAATAAAAAAAAATGGGACAAGGATCAAGTACCCCCCCCCCCCAAGACTATTACTAAAATCACAGAGACACACCATAACTAAACTAAGGTCCTATTACCCCTTCCCCCCCCCCCCCCCTCCCTAAACCCATTTTGTTTTTGTAATTTTGTACACTTTTTTTGTAACACTTCTGATTCGAGAAGATGGAAAAATACAGCTTTCTAGGATTGGTTTCAGAACCAACAGAATCCACTAACGAACCGTGTGTCAAACCACAGACCGTAGGTGGGGTCCCGTCATTGCGTTCCAAATTAAGAGATCTCTAATCCCACCCATGACCGACCAGTGCGATCCGTGGTTGGACCGTAGGTGAGGGTCGGCAACTAATTAGAGGAAAATAGCTTTTGGGTCAACTTCAAATAGTCATATATTTTAGCACAAGATGAATTAGGTTGCCCATGACCTATAAAATTAAAGATAATTGAATCCTCTTTCCAATGCCACCAAGTTTGTTAAAATCCAAGCTTGGAGTAAGAGTTATACTCGTTTTAGTGAAGACCTGTCAGGCAGACCACGAACCATGACCCAGTTGACAGGTTGTGGTTCAAACGTCTGCCCGTTAGTCCCTCGTGAGTGGCACTTCGTCAGATTTAAGTCGGGGTCATTTTTTTCCTTTCCTTATGCATTAGGGCACTTAAACTATGTCATTTGATGCCTAAACTGCGGCATTTTACTCAGTCTAAGCCTAATAATCTAGTCAGACATACCCAGAACCTTCATTCTCCAAAAAATCATCCAAGTTAGAACGAAATAAAGAAAAACAGGCACAAGTTTCTTTCAAGAATAAGTAGAATAGTTCTTCGAGGTTCAGCCTTGAAATCCAAAAGATTTCTCCATAGATTTCGTCACCAGGTATGTACGATTTCACTAGTGAATTCCTTTCATCCATTAGGCCCCTAGAATTCAATCAGTTCTTTGATTCTTCATATCTTTTTTAGACCTAGGGTTTCTAAAACCTTGAAGATTCGTTGGGATTTTAGTTGTGGTAGTATTCTTCATCGAAACAGAATATTTTCTTGGAAAGTTTGCATAATTCCCTGTATAAAACTCAGAACCCTAGTTTGTGTAATTTCTCTTAGTTTCTGAATTATACTTGCTAGGTTAGTGATTATAAAATTATGCTCCAGGGCTAGAATGTCACATTATCAGTATATAAATATTGCATTCTCAGATTGCATGTATGTATCTTGAGCTATTCAGCATTTCAGTAAATTTTAGCTTCATGAATAATCAGTTGGGAGTAGACTTAGCACAGAGTTGGACTAGGGTTCAACGTATCCCCAAAGTCCTAGAACTATGTGCCCGTGTAGGTTTATAAGTCCCCTCAGTTGGGCATTAGAATTAGTGATCATGCCACAGTCATGCCTTTATACCCCTAGAAAGGTATATTGGGTCATCTCGATGGGGCGTATATATTGGACTCCACATTTAGATCACATGATTTATATCAGTTAATAGTAGTTCCATCTGTCAGACTCTTAGTGCATTGACCAGGCTTTCAATATATATATATATATTTCAGTATTTAGTTCAGCATGTACCTTCATGATTAGTACTTGGTCATAACATTCAGTAAGTTCTTTTCAATTACACTTTAGTACATACCTATATCTTTGTTCAAATTATATAACTGCTCAGTTATGTATTGTTCAGCCTATATACTTTATTCAACTTAGTGTTTATATCGTGCATGCTCAGTATATTACAAGTACTGATGCATATGCGCTACATCGTTTCATGATATAGGTTCAGGTACTCAGTATCTACATCACGTATATATCAATTCTCGGTTGGCATTCAGTAGCTTTAGTGGTGAGTCCTCATATTTCGAGGACAGTAGACATGCTTTCATTTTAGTCTTTATTTTTAGTTTTAGTCTTGCTAGAGTTAGTTGGGGCATGTCCCAACAAATCAATTCAGTTAGAGGTTTTTTCAGACATAGTAATTGATCCAACTTGAGTTGTTAAGTGGTTGTTTCAGTTATCACTAAACGATTATGGTTTCATATTTTACATTCAGACTATTTGGGTTTTGTCCCCTCATCAGATATCTATTGTTTGAGCTTTCGCAGGGTTCATGTTTTACTTTGTTATTTTTAGCATGCTTATGATATGCAGACTCAGGGTTAGCTTGGGGTCACTCGTGATCCTAGGTCCCGTGTTACGTGAAGTGGGTAGCCTCAGGGTGTAATAGACTTGGTATTAGAGAATTAGGTTCAAGAGTCCTAGGGTATCTGTAAGCCACACTAGGTAGATTTTCCTTCATGGGTGTGAAGCGTGCCACATCTATGAGGGGAAGGCTACAAAGTGTTTTAAGAAAAAATTCACTTCCTTTGCTATTATTATCATGCGTGAGGTGTGATTCACTTATCCTTTCTAATTCATCATTGTACATTTCAGATCATTCCTCCTCATAGAGTGAAGACACGGAATACTAATGCCCGCAATACTAATGCAGTTCCTCTAGTCCCAAACCATGAGGTTACGAATGTAGAGTTCCGCAATGCGATCTAGTTATAGGCTCAAACTGTAGACAACAAGAATAATCAGCAGGCCCCAGTTCCTACAAACACCACTGGTGGATCAGCTGCAGCCAGGGTTTGAGACTTTGTTTGTATGAATTCGCCGAAATTTCTAGGATCTAGTTTGGTAAGGACCCACAAACCTTCATTGATGAGGTTAAGAATATTTTTGGAACAATGCAGGAGACTGGTTTTGAGAGTGTTGAGTTAGCATCCTATTAACTCCAGGATGTGGCTCATATTTGGTTCACGCAGTGGAAATAAACAGGGATAAGAATGCAGCTCCTGTGACTTGAGATTGTTTTACTGGAGCTTTTCTGGGCAGGTTCTTCCCGAGAGAGTTAAGGGAGGCTAAGGCCCAGGAGTTTATGTACTTGAAGCAGGGTCCAATGTTAGTCCAAGAATAAAGGTTGAAGTTCACTCGTCTCTCCAGGTATGCTCCACAGAGGGCACAAATGAGCAAGTTCTTGTTTGGAGTATCCGATTTGGACAAGATCGAGTGTAGGAATGCTATGCTATTAGGAGACATGGAGATTTCCACGCTAATGACTCATGCTCAAGAGGTAGAGGGAGATAAGCTTAGGGAAATGGCTAAGGACAACAAGAAGGCTAGAATAGGGAATTATGAATACTCTCAGCAAAGGCCAGGCAGTGGAAATCGCTCACAGTTTCAGTAGAGGTCTACAGCCCCAACACCTTCATCAGTTAGTGTTCGGTCCCCCAGTTTTTGACAAGATCAGAAAGTTAAGGCATCAGGCTCTAAGTCACAGAGGAGTGCTTCAAGTAATCAGACCTTTCCAACTTGCCCAAAGTGTGGTAAGAACCATCCGAGTGAGTGTCTTGTTGGCAGAGAGGGGTGTTTTGGGTGTGTTCAGTCTAGTTATAGGTTGAAGGACTACCCTTTTACCAGGCAACGACATAAAGGTAACAGGGCTCAGCCTACTACTTTAGCAGGGCCAGCAGGTCACCTCACTCAACAAGGTGTCTCATCTGGTACAAGTGGCGGTTAGCACCAGAACAGGTTGTATGCTCTCCAGGCTCGCCAGGACTAGGAAGAGTCTCCTGATGTTGTCATAGGTACGTTATGAGTCTTTTTTTTAGATGTTTATGCATTGTTAAATCTAGGGGCTACACTATATTTTGTAACTCCCTATATAGCAGTAAACTTCAGTGTCAGTTTAGAAACTCTCTTAGAACCCTTCTCAGTCTCTACTCCAGTTGGTGACCTAGTTATAGCTAGACGGGTATACATAAATTTCCCTCTCACGGTTTCCTAAAAAGTCACCTCAACAGACATTGTATAGTTAGAAATGGTAGATTTTGATATCATTCTAGGAATGGATTGGTTATAATCTTATTATGCCTCAGTTGATTGTAGAACTAGGGTCATTCGATTTGAGTTTCCAAACAAGCCAGTCTTAGAATGGAAAGGTAGTATTTCAGTGCCTATAGGTCGATTTATCTCTTACCTTAAGTCTAGGAAAATGATTTCCAAGGGTATATCTATCATCTTGTTCGGGTTAAGGATTTAAACTCTGAAACCTCTTGAGTCAGTCCTAGTAGTAATTGAGTTTCCAAAAGATCTTCCAAGAGTTCCTCCCAAAAGGGAAATCAACTTTGGAATAGATCTCCTTCCAGATACCGAGCCTATTTTGATTCCTCCTTACATAATGGCTCCAGTTGAGCTTAAGGAATTGAAACAACAGTTGAAAGACCTTCTAGATAAAGGCTTCATTAGACCTGACATCTCTCCATGGGGTGCTTCAGTGTTGTTCCTGCGAAAGAAAGATGGTTCTCTTAGAATGTGCATTGACTATCATCAGTTTAACAAAGTCACAATTAAGAATAAGTATCCCATCCCCTGGATTGATGACTTGTTCGACCAACTTCAAGGTGCTAGCTACTTTTCTAAGATAGACCTCAGATCTGGGTACCATCATTTTAGAGTCTGAGATAGTGACATCCCGAAGATAGCCTTCAAGAGTCGGTATGGTCACTATGAATTTGTAATTATGTCTTTTGGACTAACAAATGCTCCTGCAGCTTTCATAGACTTAATGAACAGGGTGTTCAAACAGTATTTGGACTTGTTTGTCATCATCTTTATTGATGATATCCTTATTTATTCTCAAAGTGAGGAAGAGTATGCGACTCATTTGAGAGTTGTCCTGCAAACCCTCAAAGATCGCCAACTATTCACTAAGTTCAGCAAACGTGAATTTTGGTTACAGTCGATCACTTTCCTTGGCCATGTGGTATCCAACGAAAGGATCCGAGTAGATTCTCAGAATTTGAGGTAGTAAAACACTAGCACAAACCCACCTCTCCAACAAATATCAGAAGTTTCTTGGGTTTGGCCAGTTATTACATGAGGTTTGTTGAAGGATTTTCATCCATAGCTTCCCCATTGACCAGGTTAACTCAGAAGAAGGTCAAATTTTAGTGGTCAGATGAGTGGGACAAAAGCTTCTCAAATCTGAAGACTAGGTTGATGATATGCTCAAATTACACCTCCCTAAAGAAGCATAAGCGATCGTTATCAAGTAAAGAACCCAACTTGGATATTGGGATCGATCCCACGAGGAATATAGTTTAGACTTAAACTTAACTCACTATTATTTTCGTTTAGTCAACTTATTTTCGAGACAAGTAAGTAAGTAAATGGGGGGGGGGGGATTTGTGAAACAAATAACCGATTTTTTATCAAGTATCAAGATTCAAGCTTTGTGGTTATCAATAAGAGGGAGAAACTAGGGTGTATGTGTTCCCCATAAGCTTTTAACGCAGTAATCCTAATAATAGTAATCATTTCCTAGCGTTTTACATGCAAAGTTAGTAAGTTAGGTATCCCTAAGTGATTGGTCCTCCAAATAGGTAATTTCACAACACACCTTGGTTCAGCTACGTGTGTATAATTTACTAACTCTTACCTTTACCTCAGATTAGACATCACATCAATGTATCGCTTAGTTTTCACCCTCACACCAATTGACATTATACTATTAGATAGTATCACACAAAATATTTGTTGATAATTCTTTTCTTATTAACTACCTCCTTGGTCCGGCAAGTAGCAACAAGGCGAGTTCTAACACATGCACTCGTTAAAAAGACTTCTAAATGAAAGAATTATCAATGCATGCATCAACACTATTCAAGAATTACTTAGTTATTATTCATACGTTGTTAATTGCTCATGGTTCCCACAACCCTAGTTGTGGATTTAGCTACTCATGCTTGAAAGAACACAATTCATATTATTGTAAAGAGAATTCATGCACTTATGTTTAGAGTAGAAGAAACCCGAAATCTCGAATTGAATTCCAAAGAAAAAATCTTATAAACCGAAATTAGGAAATCAAATTGCCAAAGTTTGCAAGTTAATTCCCAAGAAAATATCAAGAACTAAAAGTATACAATGGTGTCTAACCCCCAAAAACGAGGTTTACATACCCTATTTATAGAAAAACATGTCCTAAACAAAAAGGAAACAAAATAAGGAAATAAACTTTCTGGACACGGCTTTGATCGACGACTTCGACCTACGGACCGTGGGTCGACCTACGGTCCATAGGTCCCTTCCGTTGGTCCACACTTACACTTTTTCTTGCAGAGGCTGGAACCTTTACTCTCATTTATAATCGACGGACGTTCAGAAGGGACCGTAGGTTGACCTACGATCATGGGTCCTCTTCCGTGGATCCATACTTAGGAATTTCATCAGGTACTAGAACTTCAACTTCTCTGAATCATTTGACGGATGTGCAGGACGGTCTGTGGGTCGACCTACGATTCGTCACTTGCATCCGTAGCTCCACACTTGGTCAGACTTCCCTGATACTCCATCTACGCCACCCATCTATAGACCGTGACTAGACCTATAGTCCGTAGGTCACCTTCGTGGGTGGCTCCTTTTGCAGATTTTTAGTTGTCATCTCACACTTCCACATCCAAGCCTATTTCCTTCAAATATAACAAAAAAACATTAATTTCTAGTACAATATGGCCCTAGACACACACAACTCTTAAGTGAAATATATCAAAAATATTGTAAACTCACGTTATATCAACACCATCAACTTAAACTCGTTGTTTGTCCTCAAGCGACGCACGAAACTCTAAACGACACTTGTGTAGAAGTAGACATACAAACTCAAGCAATCACATGGCTATTTCAATCCATTTCATTTTCTCAGTGCAAATCTTTTCTTTTAGACTCAACAAGCAAACTCATATGGATCAAGATATGACAAAGATCGACCAATAGACAACATAACATACACTTTTTCACTATCACCAAGATACTAACTTTCTGACAATGTAACTAGTGCCCTCACTTCAAAGGAAATCCTTTTCACACAGAAGATATGAATTTTGAGTTTTAGGATTCATTCAACACTCACGCTCAGAAGTGACTTCAAGTACAGTTAGTGCTCAACCAAAGGCTTGCCCTTATTTTCACTGCTTAGACTCTCCAAACTAGTTGCTAGGATCACTATAGGACTTCCTTAGCTTGTAACGTAGGCTCAAGGCCAAGTGTGGTACATTTGCGTACTTTTTAGTGTCTTTCTTCCCTCCTTGACATTACATTGACTTTTTACCTCTTGTCTCAACCTTTTTTTGACATCCTTTCATTTACTTTCTTTCCCTTGACTCTTTTCAACATGGATGTGACTTTTGACTTTGTGGCTCTTATTTTTCACTTTCTTTTTTTTCTTTCACTTTATTTTTCTTTATTTTTCAGCACTTTTATTTATCATCTTTTTGCTTCTTTTGTACAAAGTCACATCCTCTTCTATCTTTTCTTTTTTTCTTTTCAACACAAAACTCTTTTCATACCCTTTTTTCTTTTGGTTTCCTCTTTCATAGCCACCCTCAACTTATGGATTTTACATTAGTTGAGGTGCACAATATCCGATGTTCGACCAGGGCCAAGATTGAGGTAACATTTTGCATTAACCACCCTCAGCTTAGGCTTTTGGCCTAAGTCAAGGTGCACATGTCCAAGGAGGGACCGGGGCCAACACAATTATTTTAGGGAACGTGAGTTAGGAGAATCAAAAGAAATGGTCTATTTTAGGCTCAAATATTTGGATCAAAGGAAACATTGATTGCATTTGGTTGGATCATTTTAGGCTTAAATGGACTAATTTGAACAAGGGCCTATGATCACTACCCAACTTCTAGCCTAGATCATCTTAGCAGGACCAATGAGGCAAGTTCAAGATTGGCACATACTGTCTGAACATTCAACTTTTCTCACACACTCTTGGCACATTGTTTCAATATCAGATTATCAGATTACCCAGTTCAAGGTTTAGCTTAAGTCATGAGGTCAAGTCGGTTTTTATCATGTCACATTGAGATCCAAAACATTCAACTCATCAATACTATAGATTTAGCACAATTCAACATTTTTGGACAGGGATCATTTTTCTCATCCTTTTCATGCCATCATGCTTTCAGTTTTCTACTTACTCCTACACATACATTCCTAAACATGCCGGTTCAATAGAAATTAAAATAGTCTCTTAGGGAAAAGAACACAGGCAAGAAAACCCCAAGAGAGGATTATGATTATGAGTTGGACTACTCAGGCTTCACCCTATCACTCACAATCCATTTACCTCATCCCCAACAAAAGAAAGTGCAATTGCCCCCAATGCACAAAAAAAATACAAACCAAAGGATCGGGTGAAGCAAACATGTAGCGCATATGCGCCGAAGACCACTCAAGCAGCGGGTGGGTCCGATTTTCCAGAGCCCACTGGATCAACACTCGAAACACCATTAGTAGCGCTCCCATCTACCCTCTCAGCACCCTTAGTAGTGCTATCATCAACTCTCATCGCACCATCAATAGTGCTCACGCTGCTATATGAACCAACACCTATCTCCATATTCCACTGCTATCTCAACTCTCCGTCGACTATGGATGCCCGTCGGGCCACCTCAGTCTGCTGGCGCTCCCTCTTGCTCGCTCTCCCAGCCTTAGTATCATCAAAAGTACGACTGGAGCGGAGGCACTTTCCAGCAGTACGGGAAGAATCTTGCGAAGGCATACCATCTTCAAATAGGGCACTCATCACCACATCAATTAGTACTGTAAGTGCAGACTCTGGCTCAGTCTCTTGGGAAGTGAGAAGTACATCAATATCAGTATGGAGGCTCTCGATCTCCTTCTTGAGGGTGTCACCTTAACAGTTGGGGTTGGCTTCTCCAGGACTCATAACTCAAAGGCATCCAGGTGGCTATGAATGGCCTGGACCTTCTAGTCCATCCTATGCTCCATCCGATGCTCAACCCTTACATCGGACTCTGCTATAGCATGTTGCATCCATGGCCTAACATGCTGAAGTAAAGTGGACATCTGTGCCTCTAGCCTCTAGACTGGGACTAGAGGGATGTCGGTGGACCCCGAAGAGTAAGTGGCTCTGAACGAGCTAGGGCCCTCACTAGCGGCAGGAGACGGTGGAACCTGGGCCTCTGCTATAGTGGCTGGAGGGGCAGTGTCATCATCTTGTATCTGATCCACATCTACTATAAGATCATATCCCAAAAGCTTACGGAAGGAATGTGAATGCCAACAATGATAACGTAGCTCCTCTTGTCCCAGATCAAGAAGTTTTAAATGCTAAGTTTTGAAATGCTATTCAGATTTTGGCTCAGAGTGTGACTAACTAGAACAACCACCAGGCTCCAGTTATTGTAAATGCTAGTGGTGGATCAGTGGTAGTGTTCATGATTTTGTTAGGATGAATCCACCTAAGTTCTTAGGATCACAGATTGGTGAGGATCCCTAAAACTTCATAGATGAGGTCAAGAAGATCTTTGGAAGGATGCAGGTAACTGGGAATGATAGGGTTGAGTTGGCATCCTACCAGCTTAAGGATGTAGCTCACATCTAATATACTCAGTGGAAAAAGAACAGGGGAGCGGATGCAGCTCCTATCACTTGGGAATGCTTTAGTGAGACTTTCTGGACAGGTTCTTCCTGAAAGGGTTGAGGGAGGCAAAAGCTCAGGAATTCATGAATTTGAGGCAAGGTAACATGACAATCCAAGAGTATGGACTCAAGTTCACCCAACTCTCTAGGTATGCTCCTCACATAGTTGTCAATTCCAGGGCTCAAATGAACAAGTTTCTATATGAGGTATCCGATTTGGTGAAATTAGTGTAGAAATGCTATGTTGCTGGAAAATATGAACATTTTTAGGCTCATGACTCATGCTTAGTAGGTTGAGGGAGATAAGCTTAGGGAACATGCTAAGGAGAATAAGAAGGCTAGGACAGGAAACTATGAGTATTCCTAACAAAAATCGAATGGTGGAAGTTGCTCGAAGTTTCAAAAAAAATCGTCAGCTCCAGCACCTTCATCAGCTAGTGTTCCATCCTCCAAGTTTCAATAGAATCAAAAAGGTAGGGCATCAAGCTCTAAGTCTCAGGGGAGTATTTCAGGCACCAAAATCTACCCAACTTGTCCAAAGTGTGGTAAGAACCATCCAGGCGAGTGTCTTGCAGGAAAGGAAGGATGTTTTAGGTGCGTTCAGTCTGGTCACAGGTTGAGAGATTGTCCTTTTTCTAAATAGGGTCAAGGAAGCAATAATGGTAGGGCTCAGTCTAGAACTTCAGTAGCACCAGTAGGTCACCTGACTCAACAGGGTAACTTATCTAGTAAATGCAGTGTAAAGACACCAAAAGCAGTTCTATGCTCTTGGGCTTGCGAGATCAGGAAGATTCTCCTTATGTAGTCTCCGGTACGTTGCGAGTCTTTAACTTAGATATTTATACTTTGTTAGATCCAGGGGCTACTCTCTCCTTTGTAACTCCTTATATAGCAGTCAATTTCAATGTTAGCCCAAAAACTCTCTCAGAACCCTTCTCAGTCTCTAATCCAGTCGGTGACCTAGTTATAGCTAGACGGGTATACAGAAATTGCCCTGTCACAGTTTTCAAAAAGTCACCTCAGTAGATCTTGTAGAGTTAGAAATGGTAGACTTTAACGTCATTCTAGGCATGGATTGGCTACATTCATGTTATGCCTCAGTCGATTGTAGAACTAAGATTGTTCGTTTTCAGTTTCTAGACAAACCAATCTTAGAATGGAAGGGTAGTAGCTTAGCGCATATGGGTCGATTCATTTCTTACCTTAAGGCCAGAAAGATGATCTCTAAGGGTTATCTCTATCATCTAGTTCAAGTTAAGGATTCAAGCTCCGAAACCCCAACTCTTGAGTTAGTTCCAGTAGTGAATGAGTTCCCAGAAGTGTTTCTAGAAGACCTTCCCAGAGTTCCTCCCGAAAGGGAAATCGACTTTGGAATTGATCTCAATCCAGATAGCCAGTCTATTTTTATTCCTCCGTACAGAATGGCTCAAGCTGAGCTTAAGGAATTGAAAGAGTAGTTGAAGGACATTCTAGATAAGGGATTCATCAGACCTAGTATTTCCCCATGGGTGCACCCGTGTAGTTCGTGAAGAAGAAAGATGGTTCTCTCAGAATTTGCATTGATTATTGGCAGTTAAATAAAGTCACAATCAAGAATAAGTATCCTATCCCCAGAATTGATGACTTATTTGACCAACTTCAGGGTGCTAGTAATTTTTTAAAGATAGACATCAGATCTGGTTATCATCAGCTTAGAGTCAGAGATAGTGACATTTCAAAGACAGCCTTTAGAACTCGGTATGGTCATTATGAATTTGTAGTTATGTCATTTGTACTAACCAATGCTCCTACAGCTTTCATGGATTTGATTAACAGAGTATTCAAGCAGTATTTGAACTTGTTTGTTATTGTGGTTGTACTCCAAACTCTCAAAGATTGCCAACTATTCGCTAAGTTTAGCAAGTGTGAGTTTTGGTTGCAGTCTGTTGATTTTCTTGGACATATTGTGTCTAGCGAAGGGATCCGAGTGGATTCTCAAAAAATAGAAACAGTGAAACAATGGCCCAAACTTACCTCTCCTACAAATATCAGAAGTTTCTTGGGTTTGGCTAGCTATTACAGAAGGTTCGTGGAAGGATTTTCATCCATAGCCTCTCCATTGACTAAGTTGACTCAGAAAAAGGTTAGGTTTCAGTGGTTAGATGATGGTGAGAAAAGCTTTGCAGAACTAAAAACTAGGTTGACTACATCTTCGGTTTTGACTCTACCAGAGGGTTCAGACGGTTATGTGATCTATTATGATGCCTCCAGAGTCGGCCTAGGTTATGTGTTGATGCAGCAAGGTAAGGTTATAGCTTATGCTTCTAGACAGCTTAAGGTGCATGACAAGAACTATCCAACTCATGATCTCAACCTTGCAGCAGTGGTATTTGCCCTTAAGATTTGGAGACATTACTTATATGGTGTTCACGTAGATGTGTTCACAAACCATAAGAGCCTTCAGTATGTGCTCACCCAGAAAGAGTTGAATCTGGAGATGGCTTGAGTTCCTCAAGGATTATGATATGAGTGTGCATTACCATCTTTGTAAGGCCAATGTAGTAGCAGATGATCTTAGTAGACTATCTATGGGTAGTGTAGCACATGTTGAAGAAAAGAGAAAAGAACTAGTAAAAGATGTTCACAGGCTTGCTCGCTTGGGAGCTCGCCTTATGAGCATATCAGATGGTGGTGTAACAGTTTAGAATGGGTCATAATCTTCATTGGTAGCGGAGCTTAAGGAAAAGCAAGACAGTGATCCGATATTGCTTCAACTAAAAGGTGCAGTCCATCAGCAGAGAGTTGAGGTTTTCTCCCAAGGGGGAGATGGTGTGCTTCACTATCAGGGTTGATTATGTGTTCCTAAGGTGGGTGAGTTGAGACAGTAGATTCTTGCAGAAGCCCATAATTCCAGATATTCTATTCATCTAGGCACCACTAAGATGTACCATGATTTGCGGGAAGTCTTTTAGTGGAATGGTATGAAAAGGGATATAGCGAATTTTGTGGCTAAGTGCCTAATTGCCAGCAAGTGAAGGTAGAACATTAGAAACTAAGAGGTATGACTCAAGTGATCAACATTCCTACTTAGAAGTGGGAAGTGATCAACATGGACTTCACTACGGGTTTACCTCGTATTCGCAGACCGCATGACTCCATTTGGGTGATAGTTGACAAAGTTACTAAGTTTGCACACTTTTTGGATGTTAATACTACAAATTCAGTGGAGGACTACGCCAAGCTTAACATTAATGAGATAGTCAGGTTACATGGAGTTCCTTTTTCTATCATTTTAGATAGAGGTCCTCAGTTTACCTCTCATTTCTGGAAGTAATTTCAGAAAAGTCTTGGTACTCATATTAATCTTAGCACAGCATTTCATCCACAGACGGATGGTCAAGCAGAGTACCATGCAGACCTTAGAGGTCATGTTGAGAGCTTACGTGGTAGATTTCAAGGGTAGTTGGGATGACCACCTTCCTTTTATAGAGTTCGCCTACAATAATAGTTACTATTCCAGCATTCAGATGGCCCCTTATGAGGCATTGTATGGGCGTAGATGTAGATCTCCAGTTGGTTGGTTTAAAATAGGTGAAGTAGCCTTGATAGGGCCATATTTGGTTCATGATGCCATGGAAAAAGTTCAGCTCATTAGAGATAGACTTAAGACAGCCCAAAGTCGCTAGAAATCCTATGCAGATGTAAGGAGAAGGGATGTGGAGTTCCAAGTTGATGATTGGGTGTTCTTGAAAGTGTCACCTATGAAGGGGGTGATGAGATTTGGAAAGAAAGGGAAGCTCAGTCCTAGATATGTAGGCCCTTACAAGATCTAGAAAAGAGTTGGTAAAGTGGCTTATGAGTTAAAGTTGCCAGCAGAACTAGCAGCAATCCATCCAATCTTTCATATTTCCTTGTTGAAGAAGTATGTGGGTGATCCAGCATCTATAATGTCATTAGAAAGTGTGGTTGTGAAGAATAGTCTCACTTATGAGGATGTGCCAATTGAGATTCTTGATCGTCAGGTTCGAAGGTTGAGAAACAAAGAAGTCATTTTAGTTAAGGTTTTGTGGAGGAGGTGCGGAAGGAAAAGGAAACAACGGAGGGATCCGAATCGGACCTAAATGGTAATGACATGAAAAATCTTTTTCAAAACCTAGAATTAAGGGTGTTACGATGATATATGAGAGGAATAGATAAAAACTCGTGATTGGTGTGGAGGGGAAGATTTATTTATGATATAGTTCAAGAAAGAATTGTCTCATTTCCTTACTTCTTGATAATTCATTCACTTCAAGACTATTTCTGAACGCCTCAGTCCGTAGAGGGAGCTACTTGGGATGCAAAAGCAGCCATGAAGACCGAGTATCCTTATCTCTTTCCTTCTGAATCCATTCCAGCTTGAGGTATTAGTTCCTCTCCAGTTTTTCAGTCACTCATGCGTAGATTCAGTCTTAGTATCAAGTTCCTTCAGTTATACTTGCATTTTCAGCGTATTTGCATGTTCTTGGAACATAGTTCAGTCAGAAATCAGTTCCAGTGTTTAGTGGTAGGGTTTGCAGCTCTTTCCCTCCATCTCTAGCTAGTGTAGTCTTCATTCAAGGACGAATGTTCCCAAGGGAGAGATAATGTAACACCCCGTATACTAGAACTACCAAAATATATATTCTTCAGAAGTTGTAGGTGCAACCCACAGTTCCCACCCACGGTCCGTTCTGGTTGTCTATGGTTCACCATGTGCAACCCCCCTCCCAAAAACCACCAAAAATCAGCTAAGGGTTAGGCCACACACCTACGGACTGTAGGTCACACCACGGTCTGTGCTCCAGGGTCGTGGGTCAGACCCCCAACTTCCAGTCCCACAACCCCCATCGACGGTTGCCAGGATGAACCGTCGATCCACCCACAGACTGTGGTCTGGTCCATCGATGACCCCGACAGGGGTCGTTTAGTCCCACACCACGGTCTGTGCTCCAAGGTCGTGGGTCAGACCCCCAACTTCCAGTCCCACAACCCCCATCGACGGTTGCCAGGATGAACCGTCGGTCCACCCACAGACCGTGGTCTGGTCCGTCCGTGACCACGACAGGGGTTGTTTGGTCTTTTCACTATGCATTGGACCCCTAAACTACGTCGTTTAACCCCTAAACTATGTGGTTTTGATTAGTTTTAGCCTAGTAAACAAATTAGAACTTACCCTAATCAATCATTCACTAAAATCATTGAAACTTAGAGCAAAAGAAGGAGGAAGAGATGCTAGTTTTCCTCCAATAACACGCAACTAGTTCTCGTTAGTCTAGCCCTGAAATTGAAATATTTCTCCATGAATTTCGTCACCAGGTATGTGGGATTTCACTAGTAGGTTCCTTTCACCAATTAGGTCCCTAGATTTCAGTCAGAATCTTGACTCCCTTAATATTAACTAGACCTAGGATTTCTTGAATTTTAGAAATTTGTTGGGTTTTAACTGTTAGAATGATCCAAATCAGATTATCATATTGTTGCTTAGTTTCTTGTATGATATTCAGAACCCTAGTTATGTAGTTCTTTTAGTTCATGAATTACACATGCTAGGTCAGTTATTTCAGATATACGTGCTTCAATTTTACTAATGTCTCATTATTAGTTATAATTGTTGCATTCTCAGAGTTGCATGTCAGAAATTGAGCTATCCGGTACTTCACATTTCAGTCATAGTATTGTTTATATGCATTCTAATAGGGAGTAGCTTAATACGCAGTGGGCTAGGGTTCAGCATACCTGAATAGCCCCAGAACTTCGTGCCCCCATAGGTTTATAAGTCCCCTCTGTAGGCATTACATTTTAGGGATCATGCCTGTCATGCCTCTATACCTCTGGCACAGTATATTGGGTCCTTTCGATGGGACATATACATCGGACTCCACATTTAGCTTATGTGGTTTGATGTCAGTTATTAGAAGCTCCCTTACAGTCAGATTCTATTGCACTGACCATGTTATCAGTTACATTTATATTTCAGTCTCAGCATGTTATAAACTTGGTCATTGCATTTAGTCATTTCATGTTCAGCATTCTCGGTTTAGTATCATGCTTATCTCATATCATTGCTCAGTTATATGTTGGTCCAGTTATGTTTATTGTTCAGCTTTACTATATCATGCTTGCTCAGTAGCTTTTAAGTACTGACGCATACTCTGTGCTACATCTTCTTATGATGCAGGTTCAGGTCCTCAGCTTCTAGATCACGCATAGATCGATCCCCAATCTCAGTTTAGAAGCATCAGTGGTGAGTCCTCTTTCTTTGAGGACGATTGACATGATTATCTTTTCTATTTTAATCTTTAGTTTCAGTTTTGCTAGACTTAGTTGCGGCATGTCCCAGCACTTCTAGTCAATTAGAGGCTTATTTCAGACATAGTTAGTTTCAGCTTTAGTATTTGAGTTTGACTTTTCAGTTGTTGTTAAACTATCAGTTTTCATATATTCAAACAGTATATGGGTATTCCCCATCATTTCAGTTTATCTTATGATTTAGCTTCCATACAGTATTTCCTTACTTCGGTTAATTCAGTATACTTATGATATGCCAGCGGGTTAGCTTGGGGTCACTTGTGATCCTAGGTCCCGTTTCTGCGTCCAGGGGATAGCCTCAGGGCGTGACAATACCTTAGAGGACATGTTAAGAGCTTGTGTGATCAATTTCAAGGGTAGTTGGAACTATCACCTACCTCGCATAGAGTTCGCCTATAATAATAGCTTTCATTCCATTATTCAGATGGCCCCATATGAGGAACTATATGGGCATAGATGCAGATCTCTAGTTAGTTGGTTCAAAGTAGGTGAAATAGCCTTAAATTATCCAGATGTGGTTCATGAGGCTATGGAGAAAGTTCAACTCATCAGAGATAGACTAAAGACAACTTAGAGTAGTCAGAAGTCCTATGTAGATGTAAGAAAAAGGGACTTAGAGTTTGAAATTGATGATTAGGTTTTCCTAAAGGTGTCATCTATGAAGGGGTAATGAGATTTAGAAAGAAATGGAAGCACAGTCCTAGATATGTAGGTCCTTACAGAATCTTGTAAAGGGTTGGCAATGTGGCTTATGAGTTAGAGTTACCAGCAGAACTAGCAGCGGTTCATCCAGTCTTTCACATTTCCTTATTGAAGAAGTGTGTGGGTTATCTGGCATCAATAGTACCATTAGAAAATGTGGCTATGAAGGATAGTCTCACTTATGAAGAGGTTCCAGTTCAGATTCTTGACTGTTAGGTTCGTAGGTTGAAAAATAAGGAAGTCGTTTCAGTGAAGATTTTGTAGAGGAGTCAGTCCGTAGAGGGAGATACTTGGGAAGCCGAGGCAGCCATGATGGCCAAGTATCCTCACCTCTTTCCTCCCGATTCCGTTTTAGCTAGATAAACTAGTTCCTCTCCAGTCTCTCTGTTAACTCTTGAGAAATTCAATCTCAGTATCTTGTTCCCTTAGTTATTCTTGCATTTCATCATATTTGCATGTTCATGGAACTTGGTTAAGTTAGCTATCAGTTTCTAGTACTTAGTAATAGGGATTGTAGCTCCTTCCCACCATACTAAGCTTGTTCAGACTTTATTCGAGGACAAATGTTCCAAAGGGGGAGATATTGTCACACCTCAAATTCGAGAAGATGGAAAAATGCAGCTTTCTAGGATCTGGTGTCAGAACCAACGAAAGCCACCAACGGACCATGTGTCAGGACACAGGCCATAGGTGGGGTCCCTTCATTGCGTTCTAGACTAAGGGATCTTTGATCCCACCCATGGACGACCAGTACGGTTCGTGGTTGGACCTACGGACCATGGGTTTGGCCATAGGTGAGGGTCCGCAGCTAATTAGAGGAAAATGGCTTTTGGGTCAACTTCAAATGGTCATATCTTTTAGCACAAGATGAATTAGGTGTCCCATGACCTATCAAATTAAAGATAATTAAATCCTCTTTCCAACGCTACTAAGTTTGCTAAAATCCGAAATTGGAGTAAAAAGTTATGCTCATTTTAGTGAAGCCTTGTCGGGCAGACCGCGAACCACGACCCAGTTGACGGGTAGTGGTTCAAACAACAGCTCGTCAATCCCCTCGTGAGTGGCACTTTGTCAGGTTTAAGTCAGGGTCATTTTTTATCCTTTGATCCCTATGCGTTGGGGCATTTAAACTACATCGTTTGATGCCTAAACTATGTCGTTTTACTCAACTTAAGCCTAATAATCTAGTCATACATACCAGAACCCTCATTCTCCAAAAAATCATCCAAGTTAGAACAAAAGAAGTTAAAGAGGCGTCGGTTTCTTTCAAGAACAAGGAGAAGTGTTCTTCGAAGTTTAGCCTCAAAATCCAAAAGAGTTCTCCGTAGATTTCGTCACCAGGTATATGGGATTTCACTAGTGGATTCCTTTCATCCATTAGGTCACTAGAATTCAGTCAATTTCTTGATTCTTTATATCTTGTTTAGACCTAGGGTTTCTAAAACTGTGAAGATTTGTTGGGATTTTAGCTGTGGTAGTATCCTTAATCGAAATAGCATTTTTTTCTTGGAAAGTTTGCATAATTCCCTGTATAAAACTCATAACCCTAGTTTGTGTAATTTCTCTTAGTTCCTCAATTATACTTGCTAGGTTAGTAAACAGAAAATCATGCTCCAGGGTTAGAATGTCACATTATCAGTATATAAATGTTGCATTCTCAGATTGCATGTCAATATCTTGAGCTATTCAGCATTTCAGTACATTTTAGCTTCATGAATAATCAGTTGGGAGTAGACTTAGCACCGAGTTAGACTAGGGTTCAGCGTACCCTCAAAGTCCCAAAATTACGTGCTCGCATAGGTTTATAAGTCCCCTCAGTTGGGCATCAGATTTAGTGATCACACCACAGTCATGCCTTTATACCCCTGACAAGGTATATTAGGTCCTCTCGATGGGGTGTATACATTGGACTCCATATTTAGCTCATGTGGTTTATGTCAGTTAATAATAGCTCACACAATCAGACTCTTAGTGCATTGACCAGGATTTCAGTATACATATATATATATATATATATATATATATATATATATATATATATATATATATATATATATATATCGATATTCAATTCAGAATGTACCTTCATTATTAGTTCTTGGTCATTGCATTCAGTTAGTTCTTTTCGGTTACACTTTAGTACATATCTATATCTTTGTTCAGATTATATCATTGCTCAGTTATGTATTGTTCAGCCTATATACTTCATTCAGCTTAGTATCTATATCCTGCATGCTCAGCACATTCCGAGTACTGACGCATATTTTGCGCTACAATATTTCCTGATAGAGGTTCAGGTACTCAACATCCAGATCACTCATTGATCGATTCTTAGTCCACATTCAGCAGCTTCAGTGGTGAATTCTCATATATTCCGAGGACAATAGACATGTTTTCATATTAGTCTTTATTTTTAGTTTCTGTCTTGCTAGACTTAGCTAGGGGCATGTCCCAGGAACTCAATTCAATTAGAGGCTTTTCAAAGATAGTAGTAGATCCATCTTGAGTTGGTAAGTGGTTCTTTCAGTTATCACTAAACTCTTATGGTTTCATATTTTACATTTAGATTATTTGGGTTTTGTCCCCTTTATCAGATATCTATTGATTTAGCTTCCGCATGTCAGGCTTTACTTGATTATTTTCAGTATGCTTATGATATGCCAGACTCAGGGTTAGCTTGGGGTCACTCGTGATCCTAGGTCCCGTGTTAAGTCAAAGGGGTAGCCTCAAGGGTGACATTTTTGGCTTACGCCGTGTCCAAATATCTCTCATGCGTCTTAACTGCGTGTAGTCACGTAGTGTGCCATGTAATACAAAAGGTGTATAAAATTACAAAAAAACAAAAAAAGGTTCAGAAGGGTAATAGGACCTTAGTTTAGTTAGGTGTGTATTTGGGATTCCGATCATAATCTAAGGGGGTCTTGTGCCTTATCTCAAAAGAGATAGCATCCCTTACAATACTTTTTGACATCTTTCTTGCATTTTTTTATGGATATGTTGTTTTCTTGGTTCTTCGAAGTCATTCTTACTTCAAAAATCATGCATGTCAACACTCTTCGTCGAATTATTGAAGCTTGGTGTAAGTCGTTTGAAAGGACAAATAATATTCATCAGCAAGATATGAGTTGGTGGCAAAATAATTGCCAGTCCATTTGATAGGACAAATAAAAATTCATTAGTAGGATATTTGGCAAAATAAATACATGTCAATCGGTAAGACATATGAGAATCCATTGGAAGGATATAAATTAATGTCCATTGATAGGATGACATTGATCCATTGGTAGGAAATATGCTAATGATCCATTAGTAGTATATGTATGTCCATCGGTAGGACGAATGAAGATATATTGGTAGGATGATGTTGTGACTTCCATGACCTTTGTACATTACCATGTATGGTATCAATGTGACTGACGAATATCCTTCAAATGCCAACCTTTTGTCAGTTTATGGCATGAAAATGGATATATTGGTAAGTTGCACTTCAAATCCTCTATGGTATTTGATGCATCCTACGTATGCCCTTCAAACGTCTATAACACTGGAAAATGTCAATGGTTCTCTTTGACGAGATCAACATGTAATAGCCCTCTTAACAATGGACATTATCACCTCTTTTAATGTAATATAAATAGCAATACCACATTTGGTAATGTACATTACCAACTTCGATAATGAAATATGAATGAATATTACCATTTTTGGTAATGTAATATGATGAACATTATCACCTCCAATGATGTAATATGATTGACATTACCACCTCAGATAATGGAAATTAACACCTCTGATAATATAATATAATGAACACTACCACTTTCAGTAATGTAATATGATGAACATTATCACCTATGATTATGGACATTACCACCTCTGATAATGTAATATGATTGACATTACCATCTTCGGTAATGTACATTACCACCTTTGATGATGTAATATGAATGAACATTACCACTTTCGATAATGTAATATGATGAATACTACCACCTCAGGTAATGTAATATGATTGACATTATCATCGTCGGTAGTAGACATTACCACCTCCGATAAGGTAATATGATAGACAATACCACATCCGGTAATGGATATTACCATATCTGATAATCTAATATGATTGGCATTACCACCTCCGGTAATGGACATTCCACCTCCGATAATGTAATATGAACGCACACTATAACTTTTGCTAACGTAATGTGAAGAAAACTATCTCCTCTAGTAAATAAATATGAATGAACACTCCTGGCAATTCACACTCCATCTACCGGCAGTGATGTGCCTCATGAATAATCTTAAACGTCAGTATCCTCCGACTTCAACGTGGAATAGATGGGGTACACATCTTTCACCTTTGAATTGATGCGACATATCAAATTTCCTTCAATGTCAACCTCTTTCGACTTTAACGTGGAATAAATAGGGTGCACATCTTTCACCTCTGAATTGATGCGACATATAAATATCCATCAACATCAGCCTCCTCCAACTTCAATGTGAAATAAATAGGGTGCACATCTTTCACCTCCGAATTGATGTGACTTATAATATCCTTCAATTGTCAGTTTCCAACGACTTCAATATGGAATAGATAGGATGCACATTTGTCACCTCTGAATTGATGCGGCTTATTAAATATCCTTCAATATTGGCCTCCTCCAACTTCAAAGTGGAATAGATAGGGTGTACATCTTTCACCTACGAATTGATGCGACTTTTAAATATCCTTCAAACATCAGCCGACTTCAACATGGAATAGATATTATAACTTTGGAAAGTTGCACTTCAAATCCTCTCTAGTATTTGACGTGTCTTACGGATGCCCTTCAGACATCTTTGATGTTGGTATCATGACGGCCTCCTGGGAAACTACTTATGCAATAGCTCTCTTGGCAAATGAAAATGCAATGATGTACATTGTAATGAGGTGGATCGCTCGCGATTGTTCATTGTAACAAGGTGGATGACTCGATTATTATCCAACTGTAATGAGGTGGACAACTAATGATTATTCAACTGTAATGAGGTGGCTGACTTGGTGATTGTCCAACTGTAATGAGGTGGATAATCATGTTTCTTGAAAATGTCATCCTCTCGATGCTTTCACCTATTCAAGTACTTGAAAAGGAACGATTAGTAGGCACAATGTCACCTTAGCTAGTGACTTAGTCATGAAATCTTAAGAAAATATAATTTAAAAGAGAATGTTAGATTTTTAAGGAAGAGAAAATAGTAAATTTTATTAAAAAAGTAAAGACAATGATGTTAGATTTCATAAAGTTTTTCTTTAGAGTTAATAAATAAAATAAGATAACAATAGTGAATTTTGTTAGTTACATGGGATCTACAGTTAAATCTAATAATTATAAATGTTAGGTTTGGGCTAAAGTGTCACGCCCCGAGCATACACCCTGGGCGGGACTGGCACTCAAGAACCATAGTTGGCCCCAAGCAAACCCAGGTCTGGCTTACTTACTCAGCAGAAGACTTAACTCAACAAGATAAACCCAAACAAAACTTAGAATGTTATAAAGAAAACATTCAACTAGCCAATAAGGCAAACTCAAGTTTCAACATAAGATAATGAAATGAAAAGACTAAAGAACTAACATTTGACTGTCTTTGAAGCCTCTAAACAACTGAGATGGATGTCAGGACAAGACTCACGACATCCTAATGAACTAATAATAATACTGAAAGCAATAAAAGGGATCCTCCGAAAAGCAAGGAGGCTCACCATAAGACTCTGAGTGCTCAAATGGATAACTGACGCACTGTATGCTGATCCTGGTTACATGTGTCTACATCATTAAAAGATGTAGGACAAATGGCATCGGTACATTGAATGTACGAGTATGCGAGGGGAATTCTAAAACAAGACATAAGCTTGAAAGGAACTGAAGAACTTACATGGCTCAACTCAACTCAACTGAACTCATTTCAATATAAAGCAATAAAGTAAATGAAGTATAAAGAAAATCTTTTAAAACATGGATGTCAACTCTGTGTATTTAGAAATACGATATTACTCTGTGTATATGCAAAGATACCATATAAACTCTGAATTGTATGTAAAAATTCAAATAAACTATGTATGTAAGAATACAAATACTTCTGTGGGAATTTCTCTAACCGACAACCATCACGTGAGAGTTATTGTGATGATACATTGTTTTGCCTCATACTGTCAGGGTCATCCTATACCTTGCCAAGGGTATAGAACCTGATTGTTAAGTGGATCCACAAGTATATGCTAAAAACCACTAAAGGAATCATCTAAAAAGTATAACCCTTTTCTACCCATGATGGCTATATGGTTTATGGGGACTGTGAGTTGTCTGAACTCTCCCCCATAACGGTGCTCAATACTACTCCCAAAATATGATGCTAGCTCTTATGTTTAAAAATATACTTCTTTCTGTGATTTGAGATAATTGCTCAAAAACTTAGCTCAAAGGCTACCTTGGAAATCAAAGTTTCCTCTCTTGCTTAGTTGTGAAAGCGTTTACTCTTTACTGAAAACTAGCTCAAAGGTTCTTTGGATATCAAGGTTTCCTTTCTTGTTTAAATATGAAAACATTTTAAACTCTTTGGGACTACATAGTCCCCATATACTTCTTTGAAGAAATGAACTTCAATATTTACACTTTACTCTTTACTCAACTTGAACTTTAAGTCTTAAAACAAAGTTAAAGCATTTGGAAAAGACTTTTGGAAAGCTCTAAGAACTTCTCTTGACTTGACTCTTACTTCTCTTGACTTTGATCTTAACTTTCCTTGAATTGGATTATGGATTCAAGGTTCATGATCTCATGTTATGGATGATTTCATGATGTTTAGACGTACCTTAGAGTGTTGGAATCAACTAGAAAACATAGGTACGTTGCTAAGGAACTAGTACGGAAATATGGAGAAGGAATGGGAAGAACTGGTGTCCCTGGCGCTCTAAGAGACATGGGGCACCAGCCTTAAAACTTAAGAGAGCTTGATAGGGCTCTCTAGCTGGCGCGGTGCTCCAAGACCCAAACTTCAGAGGTTCCCTTTTGGGGCTCTGAGAGGGGCGGATCCCCAAGCCCCTGCCCAGGCGTAATCCGACTTTTCTCCTTTATTTTTCAACTCTAAACCCCCTGATTCGATTGAGTTCTTTCCCCCAAACACTTAGAATCTATTATACCCTCAATATAAACAAGATTCAACTTGAAATCACACCTAGAAACATGAATCAAACTCAAGAACTTCAACAACACTCAACCCACAAGAATTCAAACGAAATTTCATTAAGAACTCATAGGATTTACATCCAAATCAATATAACTTTGCTGAATTGAATCATGATTGACGCATGGGTGAACTAACCCAACCCTATGTGATCTCACATACCTCATACGGATCACCCCTTGACGAAATCCACAAGCGATTCTTGAAGAACTTGAGGATTTCCTTTCTTCCCCTTCTCTTTTCTCCTCTTCTTCTCTCCTATAAAACCTTAACTCACTTTTCAAAAGAGTAAACTGACCAAATTCAGTTTAGACCCCTAAGTAATTACCAAAAACGAATTAAAATAATAGGGTAAGGAAAAGACCAACTACCCTTGAAAAATCCGATTTTGACTTTCCTTATTTGAACAAAACTTCAAATGGGCATATCTCACTCATACGAACTCGGAATCGCGTAAACTCAGTGGAGTTGGAAAGATTATTCCAAGATATTTCCTACAATATCTGGAAAAACACCTAATTCATCCTGAGCTAGGATTGATGGTCATTTGAAGTTGACCAAAAACTCAACTTAACATAGTTAACAAAATTTTCCAGATTTATATATTCTTTCCAAAATTGACTATTTTCGATTCTTTACTTCTTACTAGTTATTTCAATTTGCGAGATGTTATAATATCTCCCTCTTGGGAACATTCATCCTCGAATGATCTTACTCTTAGTAGGCTAAGGGTGTAATATGTAACATTCTGCTCAAACACCCAACAAGCAATGCAATTACAACATGCTAACTTATAAATGAAAGATTACTAAGAACAGAATTAGTACCTTGGTCTGGGACTTCTCCGATTTCAAAGAGATGTGGATATCTCTTCTTCATATCTTCCTCAGCTTCCCAAGTAGCTTCCTCAACAAATTGGTTCCTCCAAAAGACTTTGACTGATGATACTTCCTTAGTCCTCAACTTGCGAACGGTGGCGATCTAGAATCAGAAATGGAATCTCTTCATAAGATAAGCGATCCTTGATCCCAATATCTTCAGTTTGTATGATCAATGAAGGATCGCCCATGCACTTCTTCAACATGGAGATGTGAAAAATCGAATGAACTGCAGCTAACTCTTGATGTAGCTCCAACTCATAGGCTACATTACATACCCTTTTCGATATTCTGTAAGGACCAATATATCGGGGACTAAGCTTCCCCTTCATACCAAATCTCATAACACCCTTCATGTGTGATACTTTCAAGTAGACCCAATCATCTGCTTCAAACTCTAACTCCCTTCTCCTAACATTAGTGTAGGATTTCTAATGACTCTGTGCCGTTTTCAACCTCTCTTGAATAACTTTCACCTTCTCCATAGCTTGATGAACTAAATCTGGTCCTATCAACCCAGCTTCACCAACCTTGAACCATCCAATAGGAGATCTGCATCTTCTCCCATAAAGAGCTTCATAAGGAGCCATCTGGATGCTAGAGTGGTAACTATTGTTGTAAGAAAATTCAATAAGAGGTAAGTGATCATCCCAATTACCTTTGAAATCAATCACACAGGCCATTAACATGTCTTCTAAAGTCTTAATAGTGCACTCTGCTTGCCCATCTCTTTGAGGATGAAAGGCAGTACTTAAGTTCACCTTTGAACCCAAGCCTTTTTGGAATGACTTCCAAAACTGTGTAGTAAATTGCGCACCTCTGTCTGAAATAACGAAGACCAAAACTCCATGAAGTCTAACCACTTCTTGAAGATACAACTTGGCATAGTCTTCTGCTGAATGGGTGGTCTTTACCGGTAAAAAGTGGGCTGATTTTTTCATTCTATCAACAATTACCCAAATAGAATCATGTTGCCTGCAAGACCTTGGTAAACCTGTGATGAAATCCATATTAATCATCTCCCACTTTTATTCTGGAAGTTTTATATTCTGAGCCAATCCATTGGGCCTTTGATGCTCTACTTTAACTTGTTGGCAATTCATACACTTAGCAATAAATTTTGCAATGCGCTTCTTCATACTACTCCACTAATAGACTTCTCTCAAGTCATGATACATCTTTGTGGAACCCGGATGAATGGAATATCTGGAGCTATGAGCTTCCTCCATGATCATTTCTTGGAGTTCATCCACCCCTGGTACACACAATCTACCTTGATACCTCAATACACCATCCCCCCCCCCCCTTGTTCAAAACCCAATACTTTTTGCTTATGAACATTTTCCTTCTATTCAAGCAAAATTGGGTCTTGTTCTTGCTTCTCTTTTACTTCTGACACTAATGATGATTCAGCTCTATTCATCAACACTACTTCTCCTTCTCTGGAATCCATTAGGTAAACTCATAGGCGTGCAAGTCTATGCACATCCTTTGCTAGTTCTTTCTTATCTTCCTCAAAATAGGCAGTACTACCCATAGACAACATTCTCAAGGCATCAGCAACAACATTAGCCTTACCTAGGTGGTAAAAAATACTTATGTCATAACCCTTGAGTAATTTTAACCACCTCCTTTGTCTGAGATTAAGCTCTTTCTGAGTAAACACATACTGAAGGCTCTTGTGATTGGTGAACACATCCACATGCACACCATAAAGATAATGGCGTCATATTTTCAAAGCAAAAACTACGGCAGTCAATTCTAGATCATGGGTTGGGTAGTTCCTCTCATGAACTTTCAACTGTCTGGAGGCATAAGCTATAACTTTGCCATTGTGCATTAATACACAACCCAAACCAACTTTAGATGCATCACAATAGACAACAAAGCCTTGCGTACCTTCTGGTAAGGTCAAAACTGGGGTAGTAGTCAACCTCTTTTTCAATTCCTGAAAGCTTTTCTCACAAGATTCAGACCATTGAAACTTAACTGTCTTCTGAGTTAACTAGGTCAAAGGGAATGAAATATATGAGAACCCCTCTACGAACCTTCTATAATAGTCAGCCAAACCCAAGAAACTCTTAATATCAGTTGGAGATGTGGGTCTACGCCAATTCTGCACTGCCTCTATTTTCTGGGTATCAACTTTAATTCCCTCTCCAGACACAATGTGGCCTAAGAATGCCACATACTCAAGCCAAAACTCACACTTAGAGAACTTGGCATATAACTCTCTATCCTTTAGAGTTTGGAGAACTATTATGAGATGACTAGCATGATCCTCTTCATTCCTTAAATAGATTAGTATGTCATAAATGAATACGATAACAAACATATCTAAATAAGGTTTGAATACTCTATTTATAAGGTCCATGAATGCTACAGGTGCATTGGTCAAACCAAAGGACATGACTAGAAACTCATAATGACCATAACGTGTTCTAAATATTGTCTTTAGAATATCACATTCCCTTACTCTTAGCTGATTGTAGCCAGATCTAAGGTCTATCTTAGAGAAACAGGTGGCACCCTGAAGTTGATCGAAAAGATCATCAATCCTTGGAAGATGATACTTATTTTTTATGGTAACCTTGTTCAACTGGCGATAATCTATACACATCCTAAGGGAACCATCCTTCTTCCTCACAAACAAGATCGGAGCGGCCCAAGGTGAGACACTTGGTGTCACGCCCCGAGCCTACACTCCGGACGTGGCTAGCACCCGAGAACCATTGCTGGCCCAAGCAAACCCCTAGCCTGGCTTACTTACTCAGCCGAAGACTTAAACTCAACAAAACTAAGTTTATATAATAAACTAGAATGTTATAAAAGAACATTCAACTGGCTATTAAGGCAAACTCAAGTCTCAACATGGAATAATGACAATGAAAAGACTAAAGAACTAATATCTGACTATCTATGAAGCCTCTAAAACAACTGAGAAAGATGTTGGGACAAACCCCACGACATCCTAATAAAATAATGAAATAATTGAAAGTAATAAAAGGAGTCCTCCGAAATGCAAGGACACTCACCAACTGACTCTGGAATGTTCATTGAATCAACGATACACTTGATGCCGATCCTAGTTACCTGTATTTGCATCATAATACGATGCAGGCCAACTGGCATCAGTACATTGAATGTACGAGTATGCGAGTTGGAATGCTAAATACAACATAGGCTTGAAAAGAAACTGAAGAACTTACCTGGCTCAATTCAATTCAACATAACTGAACTCATTTCAATATAAAGCAGTTTAAAACAAGTGCAATATAAAGAAAAGTTGTTTAAAACATGATGTCAACCCTGTGTGTATGCAAAGATACATATAACTTTTGAAATGTATATAAAAAATACAAATAACTGTGTATATAAGAACACAATAACTTCTGTGGGAGTTTCTCTAACCGAAAATCATCACGTAAGAGCTATTGTGATGATACAGCATTTTGCCTCACGCTGTCAGGGTCGTTCTATACCTTGTCGGGGGTATAGAACCTGAACTACTAAGTGGATCCACTAGTCTATGCTAAAAAGCACTAAAGGAATCATCTAAAAAGTATGACCCTTTTCTACCCATGGTGGCCACATGGTTTATGAGGGTTGTGAGTTGTCTGAACTCTCCCCCATATCGGTGCTCAATACTACTCCCAAAAATATAATATAATATTAGCTCTTATGTTTAGAAACATACTTCTTTTGTGATTTGACATTAGTGATCAAAAACTTATCTCAAAGGCTATCTTGGAAATCAAAGTTTCCCCTCTTGCTTCATTTAGAAAGCGATTACTCTTTTCTGAAAACTAGCCCAAAGACTCTTTGGAAATCGAGGTTTCCTTTCTTATTTAAATGTGAAAACATTTTAAACACTTTGGAAATACATAGTCCCCATATACTTTTGAAGAAATGAACTTCAAGTTTTACTCTGTACTAAACTCAAAACTTAAATCTTAAAACAAAGTTAACAAAAGACTTTGGGAAAACTTTAAGAACTTCTCTAGACTTTGATCTTAACTGCTCTAGAATTGACTCTTAACTCCCCTTGAATTGAATTATGGATTCAAGGATTATGATTTGTGATACGAAAGGGCTCATGATGTTTAGGAATGATTTTAGATAGCTAAACATGAAAAAAGTCATGAAATCACCGTCTTGGAACAAGTCTGCGACGCGGAGGTGTTATAAATAATTACTCGCGAAATTAAATTTTGAGATAGAGGAGTCTGCGTCTTAACTGCGCTGCGGAGAAACTTTTTGGTCACTGTGGGAGCAAGTCCGCGATGTGGACTTACGTGCCAGATCACGCTCGACTTTTTCCTTCTTCGTTTTACAGCCCCAATTTGCCTAAACTCGAATATTTTTCTCAAATTCATTTTAGTTTCCAATACCCAGCATATGTACTCAAGAACGTAACTCAAAACAACTCTATAATTCGATGCAAAGATCTCAGAAACTCCCCAATTCATCCCAATTCAAGAACAACATTCAAATTCAAGAATACATGTCAAGAACATCAACTTTCAAACTCTTTTAGGATAAATTTCGCTAAACTAAACATGCTTGGAGTGTGGGTGAATGAACCCAACGCTATGAAAGACTCACATACCTTGTAAGATCAATTCCTTGGCAAATCCACAACCAAAATCGATCGTTCTTGGTGAATTCTTGCTTTTCCTCTTTTCCTTTCCCTTCTTTTCTCTTTTCTCCAAGCCCTAGCTTATTTTCCAATTGACTAAACTGATATCCTTCTTATTTGACCCTTAATTAATTCACTAAAATGAATTAAATTGTAAGGAAAAGACTAATCTACCCTTCAAAAATCCGGATTAGACTTTCCTTAATCCAACAGCCCAACTTCCAAAGGGCATAACTTACCCATACGAACTCAGAATCGCGCAAACTTAGCAGCGTTGGAAAGATCATTCCAAGAGCTTACCAACCATATCTGGAACCACACCAAACTCATCCTGATCTATGAGCTATGGCCATTTGAAGTTGACCAAAACTCAACTTTTCCTAGCTTAAACAAATTTCTAGATTTTCATTCTTTCCAAAAATGACTATTTCCAATTATTAGCTTCTTCCTAGTTATTTCAACTTCCGAGCTGTTACACTTGGTCGAATAAAGCCCTTATCAAAGAGATCTTTCAACTGCTCCTTCAACTCTTTTAACTCTGTAGGTGCCATTCTATATGGCGGAATAGATATAGGACGAGTATCTGGAAGAAGGTCTATACCGAAGTCTATCTCTCTCTCAGGAGGGCCTCCGGGAAAATCATCTGGAAAGACTTCTGGAAACTCTCTTACTACTGAAACTGACTGAATAGGAGGTATCTCAACACTAGAGTCATTAAATTGGACTAAGTGATAGACACACCCCTTAGAAACTAACTTCCTTGCCTTAAGGTACAAAATGAAATGACCCTTAGGCACTGTTGAACTACTTTTCCACTCTAAGACTGGCTCATTTGGAAACTAGAACTTGAAAACTCGAGTTCTACAAACAACTGAGGCATAACAGGCATGTAGCCAGTCCATACCAAGAATGACATCAAAATCCACCATGTTTAGCTTAACTAAATCAGCCATGGTACTTTTGTGATTGACGAAAATGGGAAAATCACGATAGACTCTCTCTGCTAGAATAGACTCATCAACAGGTGTAGAAACACTGAAGGGTTCACTAAGTTGCTCAGGAATAACATCAAAATTCATTGCAACATACAGAGGTACTAAGGATAAACTCACTCCTGGGTCTAGCAAAGCATAAACATTAGAGTTAAAGACTTGGATCATACCAGTAATAACATCTGGCAAATCCTCTTTCTCTTGGTGACTTGTGATAGCATATAGGCGATTTGCTCCTCCGCCAGTACCGAAAGTAGCCTCTCTAGGTGCAGCTCTGTCTGGTGGACCAACTGAAGAAGACTGGGCTTTATTGCCCCCATTACCATTACGCTGCTTGTTCTTTGGTCAATCTCGCATGAAATGACCGTTCTGGCCATACTTGAAGCAACCAGTGGAGCCATCACGAGACGTCCCTAAGTGGTTCCTACCACACTTAGCACATGTAGGAGGCTTACTACCTCCTTGTGCTATACTACCCTGAGAATAGGCAGGTTTAGCTCTGAAATTCTGACTATTGTACTCACTTTTGTTCTTTGGTGCAGGTGCACTAGCAGATGATGGAACAGGTCCCTTCTATTTCTGCTGGAAAGATGACCGGTTGGAATTACTCTTCTGCTGCCCAGACTCATTCCCTGTCTTAGCTCTCTTAGACTTAAACTTTTCTCTATCCCTTAGCTTGTCCTCCGCAACTTGTTGCACATAGATCATCAGCCTTGCTATATCCATATCCCCTATCAGCATAGCTATCTTGCCTTCCTTACTTGACAGACGAGACAACCCAGCAATAAAAAAAAACTCAGTCTGCTCCTCATGTCCAACTTGGTTGGTCACAGCTAGACTTAGCATCCGGATAGCTTCACAAAATTCAGCATTGGTGACCTCTCCTTGGGGTTGCACTTCTGGTGCATTGGATACCCCTTGTTCCTATGGTTCTACATTCCTCCTAGAGGAACGACCTCTGACAGCTCTTCGTGGAGGCATGATTTGAAAGACATGCACAAGCACAAGTTAGAAAGAAACTTTTTAGAGATCAAACTCTAACGCACGAAATGAGTATAAAAGAAGTGAAAGAATTTCCTAAATGTTGCAGCCTCTTAATTATATATGTGGCGTGCTTCACACTGATAACTAGGACTCTACAGACACGAATTCATAGACTCTCTAGGACTCTTGAACTTGTGCTCTAATACCAAATTTGTCATGCCTCGAGCCTACACCCTGGGCGGGACTAGCACTCGAAAACCATTGATGGCCCCAAGCGAACCCTGGTCTGGCTTACTTACTCAGCGGAAGACTTAACTCAACAATATAAACCCAAACAAAACTTAGAATGTTATAATAAAACATTCAACTAGCCAATAAGGCTAACTCAAGACTCAACATAAGATAATGAAATGAAAAGACTAAAGAACTAACATATGACTATCTTTGAAGCCTCTAAACAACTAAGATGGATGTCTAGACAAGACCCACGACATCCTAATGAACTAATAATAATACTGAAAGCAATAAAAGGGATCCCTCAGAAAGCAAGGAGGCTCACCACAAGACTCTGAGTTCTCAACTGGATCAACAATGCGTTGGATGCTGATCCTGGTTACCTATGTCCACATCATTAAAAGATGCAGGACAAATGGCATCAGTACATTGAATGTACGAGTATGTGAGGGGAATTCTAAAATAAGACATAAGCTTGAAAAGAACTGAAGAACTTACCTGGCTCAACTCAACTCAACTGACTCATTTCAATATAAAGCCATAAAGTAAATGTCGTATAAAGAAAATCTTTTAAAACATGAATGTCAACTCTGTGTATTTAGAAATAAAATATTACTATGTGTGTATGCAAAGATACCATATAAATTATGAATTGTATGTAAAAATACAAATAAACTGTGTATATGAGAATACAAATACTTCTGTGGGAGTTTCTCTAACCGACAACCATCACGTAAGAGCTATTATGATGATACAGCATTTTGCCTCACACTATCAGGGCGTCCTATACCTTGCCGAGGGTATAAAACCTGACTACTAAGTGGATCCACTAGTCTATGCTAAAAAGCACTAAAGGAATCATCTAAAAAGTATGACCCTTTTCTACCCATGATACTAAGGGGTTGTGAGTTGTCTGAACTCTCCCCCATATCGGTGCTCAATACTACTCCCAAAATATGATACTAGCTCTTATGTTTAAAAACATATGTATTTCTGTTATTTTAGATAATTGCTCAAAAACTTAGCTCAAAGGCTACCTTGGAAATCAAAGTTTCCCCTCTTGCTTAACTGTGAAAGTGTTTACTCTTTACTGAAAACTAGCTCAAAGGTTCTTTGGAAATCAATGTTACCTTTCTTGTTTAAATATGAAAACATGTTATGGATGATTTCATGATGTTTAGACGTACCTTAGAGTTTTGAATCAACTAGAAAATATAGATACGTTGCTAAGGAACTAGTACAGAAAGATGGGGAAGGAATGGGAAGAACTAGCTTCCCTAGCGCTCTGAAAAGAGCGGAGCGCCAGCCTTAAAACTTCAGAGAGCTGGGTGGGGCACTCTGGCTGGCGCGGTACCCCAAGACCCAAACTCCAAAGGTTCCCTTTTGGGGCTCTGAGAGGGGCGGCTCCCCATGCCCCTGTACAAGTGCATTCCCGACTTTTCTCCTTCGTTTTTCAACTCTAAACCCCCTAATTCGACTTAGTTCTTTCCCCAAACACTTAGAATCGATTATACCCTCAATATAAACAAGATTCAACTCAAAATCACACCCAGAAACATGAATCAAACTCAAGAACTTCAACAACACTCAACCCACAAGAATTCAAACGAAATTTCATCAAGAACTCGTAGGATTTACTTTCAAATCAATATAACTTTGCTGAATTGAATCATGATTGGCGCGTGGGTGAACTAACACAACGCTATGTGATCTCACATACCTCGTAGGGATCACCCCTTGACGAAATCCACAAGCGATTCTTGAAGAACTTGACGATTTCCTTGCTTCTCCTTCTCTTTTCTCCTCTTCTTTTCTCTCCTCTAAAGCCCTAACTCAATTTTCAAAAGTGTAAACTGTCCAAGTTCAGTTTAGACCCCCTAAACAATTACCAAAAATGAATTAAAATAATAGGGTAAGGAAAAGACCAAACTACCCTTCAAAAATTTGGTTTTGACTTTCCTTATTTGAACAGCCCAACCTCAAATGGGCATATCTCACTCATATGAACTCGAAATCGCGCAAACTCGGTGGCGTTGGAAAGATTATTCCAAGATCTTTCCTACGATATTTGGAAACACACCTAATTCATCCTGAGCTAGGAGTTTTTGTCGTTTGAAGTTGACCAAAAACTCAACTCAACATACTTGACAATTTTCCAGATTTCTTTCCAAAAATGACTATTTCCAATTCTTAACTTCTTCCTAGTTATTTCAATTTGCGAGATGTTACATAAAGAACCAAAATGAACATCTTTTGTTACACATTAAAGATCATTTCAATCAAGTAAAATAGAGAAAATGGTCTAAAACCCTCCCAACCTATACCCGAAATCCCAACTACACACTCCAACTTCACGAGTGTCCTATTACCCCCCTAAACTTCATATTTCCCTATTTTCTACACACTTAAACGCTGACCTGTCATAGGAAGTGAGAACACCTCCTCTAGGCGCGTTAAGGAGAAAAAAGGAGAAAAAAAAAGTAAAAATGTGCATTTGTGATTCATCTTCTTCCTAAAACCCTAAACCCCAAATTCAAGAACTCACATTTTAGACCATTTTCTCTAATCAAAATGCACATTTTCCTTTCGACCATTCTCTCTAATCAAAATGGTTTTAGACCATTTTCTCTAATCAAAATGCACATTTTCCTTTCGATTTCAACAAAATTATTACAGTCAAAATCTACAACCTTCAAGTCCCTCACATGGATTCCTACGGTTTTCTTACTATCCCCAAAGCAAATGTCACGGTCAACTTCTATACCCAGAAACCAACAGCGTTTTCGCGACCACGGCTACGATGATTACATGGAAGTGGAGAAGAAAATCCGGAAAGTAATGAAATTCCATGAACTACTTCTTACTCAACTAAATTCAATGATCGCCATTTCTCGCCTTGATATGCTTGCTCGCCGTTTTGGGTTCAAACAATATGAAGCCGGGAAGTTTAGCAACCAACAATGTCATCAAATAGTTTCAAATTTGAAGATCAATAAATAAAAATAAAAAAGGAGAAAAAAAAATTTTTAAAAAGTTTTTAATAATATTCAGGTGAATTGTAAGCTTGATTTGTTGGCCTTTTTAAGGCATTAATAAAATGGACCTCATGTCCAAATTAATTTGAAAAAAAAAAATAATATTCCACGTGTCAAACGCGTGAGTCTCACCCAACAACATATATGTGGTTGTGGCATTTTGGGTGTGTATAAAATAGAGAAATATAAAGTTTAGGTGGGTAATAGGACACCCGTAAAGTTGGAGTGTGTAGTTGGGATTTCGGGTATAGGTTGGGGGGGTTTTAGACCATTTTCTCAGTAAAATATATTAAGAACCAAAATGAGCACTTTTATTATATATTAAGAACCATTTCAATTAAGTAAATTAAGGAATGACCACGACGGACCATTTTGATCATTTTATCATCTTTTTAACATAAAATAATTCGATATCCTTTTTATATAATTTGCTTACTTCCAAATTCCAATTACTATATAATCACAATTCATAAGTCAAACCTCATAAAATAAACCGGTCAACCTTCCTTCTATTAGATTGGATTAGAGTCTATATGTACACACAAAATTTAGGTAACTACCAATTTTCATAGGAAACTACCAATTTTCAATAGGTAATTACCAATTTTCAATAGGTAACTACCAATTTTTATACTTAAATGGTATGTAATTTTCTCCCTATAAATAAACACTGACATCAAACCTAAAAAGCATCCCAAATTTCAAAGAAAATTCTACTTTTTGAAGAAGAACAAAAACATAGAGGAGATTAAGGAGAATGGGCACATGAAAGAAGAAAATAGAGATCGAGAAAATTACAAAGAAAAGTTCTAGAATGGTGACATTCTCCAAAAGAAGAAAGGGACTTTTCAAGAAAAATGAAGTTCTCAAGTTGCCTCTATTGTCCTTTCACCCAGTGGAAGGACTTATACTCACGGAGACGTTAACACTGCTATCAACAGGCATTTTCCCAACATTGATTGCATGAAACAATCAACATCAGGGATAAATTTTCATGATTCCGATTCTGATGTTGTTGTTTCTAGTGGATCCTCAGAGTTGAGATCATCATTAACTCTGAGAAGGAAAAGTCTCCGCGATTGGGTGGAGGATATAGATGTTGAACAATGTCAAAATTTGAATCAACTTTTATTGTTGAAGAAGCAATTGGAAGGAACTAAAAAGAAGATTGTTTCCATTGAAGATTCTAAGTCCTTTCAAGCTTTGTTTGTGTAGCCTGTTCCAATAGAATATGTGACCTAAACATAATGTAGGAGCATATTTTAAAAAAATCCAATTGTACTATTGTTAATGCAGTTCAGTATGTATTAACAAATAAACTATTAGAAGTTTCCTCCTTTATATGTTTTTATTATTTAGATTTACCATATGAATGATCATCAAGTGAATTTCTTAAATAAACTATTTTGTTATTATATTTTCAAAATCGATGTTTCATTTGTGTATTTTATTTGTTTTCATTAAGCATTTTTTACTTTTATTTTGTTTATTTAAAAAGTGCTATGTATATGTAGGGTAACATATATTCTGAAAAATTAGTCAATGTGTGTTCATGATATGAATGTGTATTGATATGGACATTATGATTAATGAGAAAAGTACTATACGAGTTATATATGTATATATGTGCATGTTCGCAATAAATTTTTGTAAACACCGAAAATTAATTGCAAGCAAAATAAATAAATGTGATTTTTATTTATGAATCTTGTGAGTACAATTATGTTGTTCCTGATTCTTCTCTCCTAAACTTTAGTACATATTTATATCAAATGGTTATTAAAGCTAAAATTATGTCATATATGATAATAAAAATAGAGTAACTCTTAAAAGCATAATTAATCAAATAAAATATATTATTCATGTAACAAAAACCTTCATTTTAGCTCCCCTTCTCATTCATAACAAATTAACAGGTGAATTAAGGGCGTACATGATCGGATTGGGTTGAATTGGGTTTTCCAAATATCAAACCAAATCATTATTATCGAATTTTAAAATCTATAAACCAAATCAAACTGATAAAACTTGAATTTTTTAACCTCGATTTTTTTCGGGTTTCTCCGATAAAGTATCAAACATATAATTAACTTGTACTTTAAATATATCTTTAGTCCTACCAAAATACAATCATCTAAGGTATTTTAGAAAATAACACAAACTATGAGATTAGTGATGACAAAAAAAAATAACAAAAAATAATAATGAAATTGCATATAACAAATATTGGAAATTAATAGGTCATAAAAACTGATTATAATTAAAAGTACTAAATCATGCAAAAATAAGTTTGATAAGTAGTAATCACATGACTTTCTTTTTTAGATTTCTCACCTAGTATTCCATACTCACATTAGATCCTGACTAAATCTGAATTAGATTATATATTTTAATTACCTAAACCAATGTAAAATTAAAGAACAACTCTTCAATATTATTGTCATTCTTAGTATAGAATTGATTTTTTTTTTTTTTGTTAGCATAGTATTGATTTGATTTTGGTTCGAGCTTTATTGGAGTTACTAATGTCTATGGATTATAATCTTTATTGGACCATTAAAAATTCTAAAGTCTCAAACAAGAAATAATATGCTAAAAGATTAAAACTATGAAAAATATAAGAAATATTTATAAATTATATCAAAGTAATTTATATATATAATGTCGGATTGTTTTGGTCTCAGATTAACTTTTTTTAGTTAAAACCAAACCAACCCAAGTATAGTCGAATTTTTTTTATTTAATATCAAACCAAGTCAAATCAAATCACTAGTCAAATTTTGTTTTTCAATTTGCTGTTTGATTTTGATTTTTGATTCGATTTTGTTCACTGAAATAGTTGTGTTTTCTTTCCCTCTTCTCCTTTTGGATTACAACAGGTGAATTTTGATGGAATGTTATAAAAATATGAAAAAATTGATAGCAAATTAACTTGAAGGAACAGCAGAGCAGCATAAGACAAGTTTTGTTGTATTTTGTTAAAGTAAATTCTTATGTTTGCTCCACCACTACAAAATGCATCTCTATAAAAAAAAAAAAAAAAAAAAAAAAAAAAAATGCATACTTTGTACAGTTGCAATCCAATAAGTGGAGTCCACTTCTTTAATAGTGAAAGAGAAGTCCAGTTATACCTTCATTTAGGCAGTAGGCATAAATCATCAAAAGAGTTACTTGCTAAGTTATTTCCTCATCACAGTTGTTATTATTCTTATTATATACTCCCTCCGTCCCATTTTATTTTATGAATTAGTTTGACTCAACACAAAGTTAAAGAAAGAAAGACTTTTGAAATTTGTAGTGTAAAATAAGTAATTGATAAATGTGTGACTACAATGCTCTCTTTAAAGGTAAAATGAGCATTTTAAAGTTAAATTGTTACTTAATATAAAAATGTGTTATTATTTTTTGGACGGACTAAAAAAAAAGTAAGACATATAAAGTGGGACAAACGGAATAGTATTTTTTATTAGGTTACTTTGTATTATTTTTCATTTGGGATTTCTGGTCATTATCCAGCCCAAAATTCAGGACTAGTCACACGTGATATGAATCCAGATTAAATTGGTGCTACTATTTGATAAGTGAACATTGTTTGGTTGGATATATTATATGTTTTCATTGCTTATTAATTATTGTATCAGTTGTCACAATGCATGTAAATCTTATAATGAATTCAATGTGGATGTGTCCCATCTTATAAGCTTCAGTCTGCACCCATCATAAGTCAATTTTGAACAACTCAAATCAGGAAGACTTTTACTACTAGATGATTGATTAGAAAGAATGGAACTATCACCACAAGTACACAACAAAAGCTTTGATGAAAACGCCAGAGTTCTTTCTATCTTGACGAACATACCAACCGCGTTCTGGTGCCTGAAAATAATGTATCTGCTTCTCAGGATTGCTTATGAAAATCCAGTGTGTAGGCACGGATTTCAGAAGGGCTTGTTCCGGGCCTGGAAACACATTAGCAATGGAAAAGAATTAGGAAATACAGTTTAAAGAACTAGTGTAGGGCAGTTTCAGCTTTCAAGCAACAACAGCCAGATACACCTTTCCAGGTCTAACTATTTTAGGCTTCAACTCTCAAACATCCTAGTTTTCAGCAAAAGCTCAAGCCTTTAAGTCAAGCATCCGAAGTGGAAAAATATGTACTGCATTTATTTAAAAAGAACTGAATAATGGGGAGTAACATGTATCTCAACTTGAAAGTCAAATTGTTTCAAACATTTTCTTCAAGGTCAAAACTTATTTCCCTACATCCGACAGATGCATATTTTTTTCCGAGAGAGATAGGGTTATATACTACGCAATGCATGTCAATCCAATCTGCTTTTTTTTTTTTTTGGATAATAGTGGTGTTTGAACCGGCCTGCGCATGCATGTCAATCCAATCCTTTTGGGGGATAATAGTTGTATCAGAACCAGCTTGTGTGCACCTCAATTATTCTGCCGGTACCTGTCCTCCCACCAGCATAGGTATCGAGTAACTCTGTTGACCAAGGTTAGACAGACAAGGGGAAATGAACTAGCCTTATTTGTCTTTGTTGGGATTTGAACCCTGGTCTCCAAGGTTTTCTCCCACCTCATTGACCACTGGGTTGCACTCTTGGGTGCTCATCACATCCAGAGTTCTAATAAATGGTAGAAGAAACAAATGGGTACCCTACCAGCTTAAGTCATTCCCAATCCAAGGAGCTAAAAAGAAATGGAAACATGAACTTGCCACTGTTTTTAATAGACAGAGACAGCTAACTACTCTACACTAATTTAAGCTTCACCAAAGATTAGGATAGGAAGAGGGGCCAAATGCAGCTCCGTAGAGTTGGGGCTGTTCTTGCAAAGAAAGCCAAACAGATAAAATAAATTGCAATTTCAGAAAACAGAGAACTTAATTTGAAGCGCAACGAAGTGAGAAATAAATTTGAAGGGAAAGCGTAAAAATGCACAACCACCACCATTGTAAAGCATATTCATAGTACTGACGTTAATCAAGTTACTATAAGAGGATCTTCTCTCTTTTCCAGTCAAATGATATTTAAAGACAAGATGATTGAGTAAAACTACAATTCATAGCTTGCTAATAACCAGAAGACTGATAGTGGAGCCTCTCCAGCAGAATGAGAAAAATACAGACAGGTTTTAGCCAACACTCTAGTGACCAAATATGAGAAAGAAAGATACTGCACCTTTGCAGCACAGCAAATAAAAAGAACATTCATAGTTTGGGATTTCTCCTATTAGTTACTTCTTCAAACAAATGACATTTCAGCTTATTAGTTAAGCTACAAATACTATTCAAATCGAAAGTGCTCTCTGTTCTATTGTCATACATGTTCAAATAGGACATATCTAGCATACTTTGAACAATAGACCTAAGTTGCTTGGACTCAGGTGCAGAAATACAATACAGGTGTGGATCTCAAGGTCAAATCCTTCATCACATAAATTTTAGGATTTGGGGATATGTATCCGAGTGCGGATACAGCTGTTAAGATGTGGTCAATAAATGTATATTATAACATACAAGTATATATCTCAATTAATCAAAGCTAGAGAACTTAAACTCATAAAAATCTGATTCTTTATAAGCACCGACTCCCTCCGTCCCAATTTTTGTGGCACCATTTGGCTTGGCATAAAGTTCAAGAAAAAAAGAAAGACTTGAAATATGTGGTCTAAAACAAACCTGAGACATTTGTGTGGCTATAAATCATTTCATCAAGGGTAAAAGGAAAATTTTAAAGTCGAGTTATTTCTAATTATAGAAAGGTCACATTCCTTTTTGGACAGACTAAAAGGGAAAGGATTCCACATAAATTGGGATAGTGGGAGTAATATTTTATTCATAAGATCAGATATAATAGCAAAACATGCTCATACTATATATAACTATATGTATATGACATAAACCCAAAAATCAAACCAAATACCCAATTAATCTATACTTTTCGCCCATAGATGTAGTCAAAGTACCCAAGGTAAGTTGACCAAATCCTATGTGGATCCCACACCCACACTCACATCCATGTTGTGTTGATACAGGTGTGGCAATGATTTTGAAGAGTTTTAGCTACATAACAACAAATTGTTAAAGCTTCGCGGAGGATCTTAGAACTAAGTGAAGACTATAATATAGGGTGACCAATACCTCTTGTTAATGACGCCATAATGAAACTTCGGTCTTCCAACTTTAATATCTTCTATGTACTACAATGAGATGAAATAAGAGAGATAAACAATTTAAATTTAGAGCGAGCAAGCAAATGATCACACATATATATATACACAGAACATATATATATTTTCTATAAAGTTAAATATTTAACCATGTAGCATAAAAATATACCAGATTCAAGGTTACCAGCATTGATGAAAATGCTAAAGAATCAAAAGGAATATCGTCAAGTTCAAAAAGCTGACATTCTGATGATTCTGGACCCGGTGAAAAGTGGGGATTTTTCAGTTTCGCCAAAAAAATCATGTACGTCTGCAAAGATGAGGAAAAAATAGTTATCACCAATATCGGTCATAATTCATAGTAGGTAAATGCCATCTTCAAGAATTTATACTAACTTGGCCTATGAGAGGGATGTCCAATTGAGCAAAAAGTGATTGAACCTCTACTTCTGCATTTGCCTCTTCCCAGGTTTCCCTAATTGCTCCCTCAGCAGCAGATTCACCAATCTCCATAAAGCCAGCTGGGAGCGTCCTACCAGTACAACATTATTTGAAGATAAACTTTACTATAGTGGAATTCGAATTACTTCAGTACTCTCTACATTTCTGAACGCTGGGAATTAATAGAGAACTTTCTTAGAGGTTGTGAATGGAAGTCCTCCCTTCTCACTAAACTCTGTTGGCAGACACATACCAAAGTCCAGATGATGGCTGAATTTTCCGCCTGCACATTAATATCTTCTTATCATGCTCAATAAGGCAACCAACAACCTGAATTTGAGAACAAAGTGTTACAAATATTACCCCTTAGTAAGAAGCAGGAGAAAGCTCCGGGCTTGATGTGTGTTGCACAAATGAATAATAATACCAACAACGGGAGAAAGAACAATGTTAATTCATGTGGCTACTAACAAAAGAGTAATTTTGGTCTTATGACCTCAAAGTTTACAATAAGAACAACTGTACTCCATGAGGTTCATATTAGTGAACGACTAGAATCACTAAGATTTCTGTGGAGGGCAGCTCACGGAGAGCACACTTGAGCATCCCTCCTGGAGGTGTGCAGCTCAAATGGGAAAAATAACCGTAATTGTTTCCCCATGAAAAAATACCTGAAGTTTAGCAAGCTCCCAAACTATTAATCCAAAATACAACATAAAACAAAACAGGGTCTCAATAGTCTCTTTAACCTCAGAACTACAAAGATCAAGCAAAAACTTGTGCTGCACTGCAGCATCTTGCCAAACGTTCTATATTGATTACTAGGTGCAGTTAGGTATATTATCTGTTTATAACGATGGAGTAGAGTCTAATTTGCACGCACCTCGACTATTCCATCAGATACCTACTATCTCCCACTAGTACATACTCAGGGTAACTGTTATACCCTGTGCCTTTAAGTTCAAGTAAGACTAGTCTAACATCGACGAATTGGTCCAACCATGGGATTATAAGGTCAAGAATGAGTATATAAGTTAAGGGTCAGTATATTATGGTGTTACAAGGTTACAGATTCATAAAAGATTTAATGTTTAAGTTAAGCCAAAAGCGACTACGAATGGTTTATCGTTTATGTGCCGCACAAGAGTCAACTTTGAACGAGTATATCTCCTAGACTGTGAGGAGTTATGTGATAATCTTTATATCAAATTAAAGGTATTTGAATCTAGTTTCCCACGAAACAAACCGCTCGTCAATCTGACATCATTACAAGAAGTTATGCAAATTTTACTACAGACCTGCGCAGAGCCTAATTGCAGTGGGACACATGGCACCCAAGGGTATGGCGGCCAAAACTCTTGTTTTATTAGTTGGGGCTTAGGGATTTCATTTGGCATTTGTTCTTTCACGTTTTGGACTGTCTCTCAAGAGATTTTTCCATCCACGCCACCTAAGTTCAAGGTAAGTGAATTTTCCACGGAATCAAGTGAATTCTTCATCCTAGCTCATGAATCATCCGTACCCATGTTGTTTCTCGAAGGTTCAGTATGTTCTTTGGTGAACTCAAGTATAAGGGACTTGGATTTCTTCAAAGTGAGGTATGAATATTCTTCTACCAACATATAAGAGATTCTAATGGCCTTTTAAGTATAGTTTACAAGCTCGACTCACGGGATGGTGATCGGAAGCCGTGAGCCTTAGTTTTTTCCTTTTCAATAAACTAATTTGTAGTAATTGATATGCGTGGATGGTTGTTTTGGTTGTTATATGGTTGGAGGAAGGTTGGATGGTCTCATATACAAGAAAGCTTAAGTATTAAGAATGTCATAAATGAGAACTTTGTGAGCTTGTTGCTTGTCAAATGTTTGTCATGTTGAGTGACTGGCCGAGCTTCTTGATTTGCTGCTTATATTAGTGTTATTATCGTCATTCTGGTAGATTGAAGCTGCAAAGGAGTAATTGATCATGGTAATACACTAACAATTGGAATCAAGGTATGTAAGGCAACAACCTCTTCTTTTTTTTTTTGAATAGGCAACGATTTGAATATATACAAGAAGACTCAACACCAAAAGGTATTACAATCTTAGATTCATGAGAGCAAAAGTAGGGGGAGACTATGAATAAACAAACTAAGTATTGTCTATCAGATTTATCAAATCCCAACTGTATATGGGGAGTTTAGCACTTTTGCCAGCAGAAAAGAAACAAGTAGTCAAAGACATTAACAGATTAGCAACCTTAGGAGTCTGACTCATGGACTCTGAAGATGGTGAAGTAGTTGTCCAGTATACTACAAAGTCATCCTTAACGGCAACAGTGAAAGAGAAGAAGTGTGATGACCCCTTGTTACTTCAGTATAAAGAGGGGATCCGCCAACGCAGAGTCACAGGATTTGAGCTCGCAGGAGATGGCACCTTAAGGTGCCAAGATAGATTATGTGTTCCCAATATTGAAGGGCTCCAAGAGAAGATTATGAGTGAAGCACCTTGCCCATGGTATTCTATTCATCCTGGTTCCACGAAGACGTACCATGACCTTAAAGAGGTCTACTAGTGGAACGACATGAAAAGAAGCATAGTACATTATGTGGCAAACTTCCAAATCTTAAGGCAGATAGAGAAGAAATAATCTAGTGTTCTTCTTTTGTCTCAACGGGGATTGGAACCCTGATCTCTAAGATTTGTACTCACCTCAATGACCACTATACTATACCTTTGGATATGATTAGGTGTATACATATTTGAAACTGTCCCCCATATGAAACCGAAAATAAAATAATAAACAAATTCAAACCATAGACTTAATAATTGAACCACAGTCACCAAATTGATTTGGCTGGGTGATTATAAACTGGTTCTAAACAAAATGAATATTCCCACATTTAACCATCAATATTGAAATTTAACCACCAAACATGTAGGCAATGAAAAGACAAAGGAAAAATAATGTGATCACTACGATTGCAAGAGGTAATACAATGATTTATATTTTTTGAGAAAGAATACAATGATTAGTCTGCATTTGATTCGAAAATACAAGCGGAAATTAGACAGTGAAGCTTAATGAAAATCTTACCATTTTTGGATTCTCATAGGTAATCTTCCCACAGCGAGTGCAGATAGCTCTTACCTTTTCTTCACCATCAGGTATCTCATGCTTATTTGGGCCCCCACAAAACTGGCAGAAGTTGATCTTGCGAATGTTTCCCTGCAAAATCTTTGAACTGAAATTGATCAAGGAAAAGATAAAGGAATTTGAACAATTTATGAAACACAAAACGCTCTCAGATCTATTTAAATTAACATATAGGTAATTTTTAAAAAAATTGGCTGGTGTTAAGAGTATCTCACATTAGTTGAGAGATAGGTTGTTATAACCTTACATGATGTTGGGCAAGTCTCACCTCATGAACTAGCTTTTGGAGTTGAGTAATTCCAAAAGTTCATTTTCCTTCAAATGGTATTAGCATTGGACTCATTCCTAGTCTTGGTTTACTTAATGTTGGAACCCCATGTTATTTAGTCATACTTCAAATGTCCAGCCCTCGGACATGCAGGTGGGGTGTTAGAGTGTCCATGTTGATTGAAGAAATGAGTTCCCACACAAGCTTTCCAAGACCTGGCATAGAGCTGGGTGATTGAATTCAAAGGGTTCAAGGTATGTCCGTATATGATGTTGGGAAATCTTCACATATAAGCTAACCTTTTGGGTTGATAAGTTCAAGGTTCATTATTCTTCTCAACTGGCATGCTAACCTTTTGGGTTGATAAGTTCAAGGTTCATAATTCTTCTCAACTGGCATGCAAAAAATGATTATAGCAAGAGAAACAAAACATGAGGCTGGAGAGAAGAGGAGAGAGAAACTCGCTGAATTCCTCAGTTCATAACAGATTTTGGTTGTTTTCAACTTGTACATCCAATTATATATCAGATACCTAGAATCATAGGCATGCTAGCATTTAGAAGAATGCTATGTGCAATAAGTAGCCACTTCCATTTATTTCTGATTGCATATTGCCTTCCATTTTGGACAAGTATGCATGTTTTGACCGCTAGGTTGATGTTAGGATGTGATAAGGTATTTTTCATCAGATAGTATATTTACATCAAAGTTTTTGCAGGACTTTTTGGGAAAATGTAAGCTTGTTGCTTTATAATATTTTCTTATGGCATATTGACAATAAAAGGGATCATTAAAGAGATTAAATCACTTCCAGTCAGAATGCTACCAGGCACATTACCCGAGGTAAAGTTTTACAGGTCCCTTCTGGCCCCCTAGAATCCCTTTTCCGGCGATCTTCCATTGCTAGAACCTCCCTCAACCCAACTCCTTTACAACCTTTCTTTTTTTGTTACAACCATGGGGGGACTATACCATTTATTTTGCTGTAGGATTCAAATCTTACGATATTACCAGAGTAGTTTCTAGGGCTGAAACATGGTAAGACTGGGTAGAACGAGGTCGTAACATGATGACCACAATGAGTATTATCTAGAAGACGATGGAGTGGCTAGCATTCGGTCTTAAAGAAGCATAGGGGAATTCAGTCCGTAGATGAAAGTTTTGGGACTAGTTCACAAAGTTCTTCTGCTCGAGGAATAATAACAAATATGGTTGATGCGTTGGCATTTTAAATATGCAGGGTAAGAGAAGAGTTGTCATCATCATCCCGAGTAGTCGCTAAACACAGGATGGATAGACATAGCTACCAAAATAATGAATTTCTGAAACACTAAGGCCCAGAAGGCAGTTAAGATGTTGCACAGGAAAACAGAAGAGGGTCTCTTATATTCTCACTGTCAGAAACAATAAATGGTTTACAAGAGAATAAATGCTACAAAGATTCCACAAAAAGGGAAATCGATCATTATTACAGATGCGACAACAACAAATCAAAATGAACTACTAGCAAAAGTGTGGTTGGATGTCTCCCAGAGGAGATTCCAATTTCCAGATGCCTCTCTATAAGAGATTTGACGGTGGGTAGCAAGCACTTGGAAGCACAAGCATGGAATCAACATCTACGATTTGGGGCACAATTGTTTCCTCTTTGAGTTTCCCAACAAACCAGCTGCGGACCACATTGTAAGAGGGAAGTGGTGGAAATCCGACAAGTTCAACCTACAATGGTGGTCGCTGACATCGACTTCCATCCATGATAGGCTGAACTAGGTCTGGATCAGAGTAGTAGGTTTGCCCCTCCAACTTTGGTCCCAGAAAATTTTCCGTCAGGTAGGAAACTTATGTGGAGGCTGGATTAGAACTGAAGAAGAAACAGAGTTATGAAATCACCTAAAATGGGCAAGGATGAAGGTGAGAGGAGACAGCAACCCTGTTCCGAATTTGGTGGAGCTGGTCCACGAACATTTAACCTTCAAAGTCCCAATCTAAATTGTGACGCCGGCGAGGGTGGTTTACGGCGCACGCAGCAAAGAACATCCAAAGACCCAGAGGTCTGATGAAGGAACTGGTGGATTAGAACATGAAAGCCTTTAAGGCTTTACAGAGGTGGCGGGGCACGTGGGTTCCTCCAACGACCCTGAAGTTTTGAACTGACCAGTATGCCAGCAAGTGACAAGGCACACGTAGCTGAGGTCCCACTTACCACCCCAATCAAGAGAAACAGGCCTATGATTAGAAGGAAAAGTTTGGGCGCGGATCTGCTGGCGCAATTCATCTCAAATGGGCTAGTGAATGAGTCTTCTCTCATTTAATTGACCCAATCAGTGGCAGACCCAGGATTTTCGATCAAGGGGTTCGAAAAATAAAACTATAAATGTGTAAATAAGCCAACAAAACAAAATTTCAAGGAAGTAGTAGTATATAGTTTTAGTGGCGGACCCTTAATTTTTTTTGGGTTTAAAACCACACTTCTAGCATGTTTTATAAAATAAAAAAACTAAAAAAAAAACGTGAAAACTGAAACTAAGAAAGAAAAAAATAAAAGGCTAACACAGGGATTCGAACACTAGACGTGAAGCTTAATTTCGTGGGGACGTGCCGCTGGGCTATGAGTTTCTCTTTGTCTTTAAGGGGGTTCAAAATATATATATCCACATAAATACAGAAAATTTACCAAATATATACGGTGTAATTTTTTGCCGAGGGGGTTCGAGTGTTGGAACCCACGTGGGTCCGCCCCTGGACCCAATAATTGTCGAACTTGAAGCCAATATTTCCAACTCATGAAAAGAGTGAAGAAGAGGAAGCGATGGTAAAGAATCCAGAAATTTCTGAAATCCCTCAACCTTGGGAAGATAGTGGCATGCAAGAATCTACTATGCTGAGAAGTGAAGAAAACAATTCCAACTTGACAACAACCGAAGATGCAATACCTTTAAACCAACATAGCCCAGGGGGAAGAGAAGATCCAGACTTCGATGTCCCTATATGGATCCATCAGAACATCATCTAATTCGCTGAAGAGTTCGGTATAGATATCAAGGGGTGCAAAGAGGAAGCAACTGTAATGACACTCCTGTTCATTTCTGTGTCTGGCCTTCTGTGTGTCGTTAGAGCATTCCTGTAGCGACCCCAAGTCATTTATGACTTGCTGGGACTGACAGTTCGGTCACCTGGCCGTTCGTTTGGTTATTATGCAAGTTTTAGTGTTTTTGGAGCTTATGAACCTTAAACGATCAGTTTCGATCAAAAGTTTAAGAAGATGACATCGAAATCCAATTCTGACGATTCCATCAGCTCCGGAAGGGTCATTTTAGGCTAGCAGCATGGTCGGCATGACTCCTGAGGTTTTCAGTGTGAGTCGGTGCGATTAGGCGTTTTAGCCTTTGAAATTTGGCCTAAGGTTGACTTTGGTCAACATTCTTGGAAAACGCACTCGGATGAAAATTCTGTCAGCGCGGTTAGCTCCGGAATGTTGAGTTTGGTCTAGAACAACCTTTCATTCGACTCCCGAGGCCTCCGGACTCATTCCGAGCCCCTCGGTGGATTATGGTTAAAATGGCTCTTGGAAGTGGGACCCACTTTTTATCAAGATGACCTCTGATGGAAATTTTGACTATGCCATTGAGTCCGGAATATCGAATTTGGTATGGTTGCATATCTCGTTTGAGTGCACGGGATTCCGAACGAGTTCGGAGTGCCCCGTCGGAGTTTTTTTTTTATTGCTGAAAATCTGGTGCTGAAACAGCAATTGTTCTAAACTTTAAAAGGGCATAACTCTATCATTTCTAGTCCAAATTCAGTGATCCAAAGGTCCATCTTGTGGGGTTTTTCACAAGGAACGCGTTGGTGAGCACGGAAACTGATTTGGGGTCCCCGTTTGAGGTAAATTTCGTAAAATACCTGCTGCTGCAATTCTTTTTGTGAGCTTGATTTTGGAATTTTTGAGACTTGTTTTCTCAGTCATTTTAGGTCCGATTTCAGTGATTCTTGAGGCTATCTTGAGTGATTTTTCGAGGAGAACGCGTTGGCGTGGTTAGATTTCATATTTAAAGCTTTGTTGGAGGTAAAAAGTTGTGTTTTAGTTGCTGTCAAGCTCATTTTCGAGCTCAATTTTTGGGAAATTTTGGAAGATGATTTCTTGGTCGTTTTAGGTCCAAATTTGGTGATTCAAGAGCCTAGATTGTGGGGTTTTTCGTGAGGATCGTCGTGGTGTGATTGGTTTTAGCATCTGGACCCTCGTTTCTGGTGTTTTCTCGTAAATAGCTGGTGCTATTGTTGTTCCATTTTAGTGTGATCTGGGTTTTTCGTTGCATGTCGTGTTTGACTGTTCCGAGCCCCGAATTGTGTTCCAATTTGGAACACAAGTTCAGGGAGGTGTTTAGGACCTATTTTTGGGGTTAATTCCGAAATTTCCGGCCCAGGTCCCACTTTCCCCATTTTGACCCCGAAATTGGTCCATCTCTGTTTCTTGCGATTTTAGTGTCTAAACGACCGTAATAACATTGTGAATCTATTTTTGATAGTGTGTCAGCGTTTCGAGGCAGATCGGAAGGGGAAAACTCCAGAGAAGTGATTTTGGAGCGCGCGTGATCTGCCTACAGGTAGGCTATGGTTTCCCTCTCTTAGATTGAGCTTGAGAGTGTGAATGCATGTTGATTAGTTGGGATTTGGGTTGGTAGTTATTGAATAATGCATAGGTGTTTAGAAATCATGTTTCGGCCTCTTTCGGGATTCATCGGGTAACTGTGAGCATGCTATATGTTACTAATTGACCCTCCTTGCTATGTGTAGTGCTTGTATGCTTGATTACTGTTTATCTAAAGCATGTTGGGCCTTAGTTTAGGTTTGACTAGTGCTTGCCTTAGTAATTCATGCTTCGGAACCGATAGGCCTTAGTTTTGCCCCGACATCGCTCGGCTGGCTTAGATCCCTGTAGACTAGTGTAGCAGACTGGAGTCTGATAGTTTGGACCTTAGCTAGGTGATACGCTTACTCCGACGATAGTTATCCTTATTTTCCCGATGTTACGGCTTCACGAGTTACGTCGGCGACACTAGTTCTGCTTCACGATTTGAAGTTGGCTTTCGATTCAGTTCCAAGGACTTACATTGATTGGCTAAGTGTGGACGTTGTTCCACGGACATTTTTGAGCATGGATCGATTGGGACTCTTTCAGCAGCTACATTGGCACCTTTGTCGTGCATCCAGATTCGAGCTCCGGTCTCGACCTCATTAATATGTTCGAAGAGCATTCGGTTTGAGGTCCGGCCTCTATCGCCTAGGTACTTATATAGAGCATCCGGTTTGAGATCCAGCCTCTATCGCCTAGATACTTATATAGAGCATCCGATTTGAGGTTCGGCCTCTATCGCCTAGATACTTATATAGAGCATCTGGTTTGAGGTCCAGCCTCTATCGCCCAAATACTTATATAGAGCATCCGGTTCGAGGTCCGACCTCTATCGCCCAGATACTTATACAAAGCATCCGGTTAAAGGTCAGGCCTCAGTTACTTGATACTTGTGATTGGTTACTTGGGTACTTCTAGTGAGCATCCGGTTCGAGGTCCGGCCTCCGTACTGTCAGATTCTACTATTGGGTTGAAGTTTTGGTTCGATGTTCTCTGTTCTTGGGTTCTCATATGCAATTCTCTTTAGCTATAGTTTTTCTGTGTACTCGTCGGGTTTATGGGGGTCCGTTCGGGTTTTTAATTTAACTTGCGCACGAGTATACCTTCTAGGCCTATGGGGGTCCAGTTAGGTGTAGTTAGCTTATAGATTACTTTAGTTAGTTCTTTCTACACTCGTGTGCATTCCATTGTTACTTAGTTTTCCGTTCTTGACCTCCATTTGTGTTATTCCTTCTTTTCATACTGCCTTTACTTTTCAAGTTCAGTCGGCCTATGATGCCTACTGGATACCTGCTGTTTTGGTAATCATGCTACGCTCTGCATCTGTTTCGTGATGCAGGTCCGAGCACCAGTGGCCAGCATTGATCCAGCTTGGAGTAGTCTGATCCGGAGACGGGGGTGAGTACACGGTGTTCTGTACTATTTCAGTCTCCATCTGTATATATAGACTTGTCTTTTGCCTTTCGAGACAGTCGAGTCTCTGTGGTCCACTTTTGGGACTTGTACTCTTTTGTTAGTAGCTCTCTACTAGTGACTTCCAGGTTTTGGGAGGGATCTTTATTTGTATATATGTTTTGGTTTGCGTTCGCCTGTTTTTTTTGGTATAATAAATTTTGCCTACTCTTGTTTAGTTTCTGCCCGCAGACCCATTACTTGTTTCGGGTTACGGATTGGTTTACCTACTGGTGGGTTATAGTAGGTGCCATCATGGCTCGAGAAATCGGGTCGTGACAGCAACGATGCTATTCGTAAAGATAGATAGCATGAGGCAAAAGAAGTGAATAAGGAAGAGAAGTGCATGGAAATGACTCCGGCAGTAAAGGGATCCCAAGAACTGAAGAGTCATGTGTGGAAGCAATGGCACAAGAAGCGGGGGCGGGGGGTTACAATATTACATGTGACCAATGACAGTCACCATAGTATCATGGAATGTGAGAGGCCTGAATCAGGCAAGCAAGAGGTGTATCATTAAAAAAATTAATACATGGGTGTGAAGGTGATGTTTACTACTTCCAAGAGACAAAAATTGAAGGACAGATTACATGGTTGTTTGCATCAATGTTTTCAAAGGCATTTTACAGCAGAGTATATGGCTATCTGGACTTAGGATGTCTAGTTTTGCTCAAAGGTAGCAGAAGATAAAGCAGATCTAAATTGAAGATCTAATATCAGGCCTACATTTGGTAATGTTTGAGCAAAAAATCAAAGTAGGCACTTGATGATTAAGCAAGATGCGGAGAAACTATAAAGTAAACAAGATTGAGCTAGCTAGCCAAAAAAAGAAACCCATCAAGTAAAAGCTGATGGGGTGGGATTTACAACCCCAGAGGGCATCATCAAGATCAAAGTCTAGATAGGTGGCTTTACAATAGTCCTATGAAATCAACTAAACTATCTACTTCACCCACTAACGCACTTATGTTATTTATGTTAGAGGTGAAAGAGCTAATTGATTCATACCTACCAAAACAAATTGTTTTAGTTGTCAAGTAATCTAATCCCATTCCAATATGCAACCTCCACATAAAAAGAACAATCAGTCAAGCAAAATGGGACCAGAAATCACACAATCAAACACTCTGAGTCATCAATTTCAGTAAATCAACAAGTATCAAAAGAAGTGCACAAATCACTGAGACAACAACAACTCACAGTTGACTGGATTACAACAGATGAAGAATGAGTTGAAGACATTCGAATATCTCTAAAACAGGAGTTACGACAGTGTAGTTGAGAAGCCGGCAATAACAAAGTTTCAGATGTTGTGAAAATGGGTTTTCTTGAAATTAAGGAGAAGGCAGAATTGGGTTGAGGCTTTCTGAATCTATATCTATAGGAAACAAACCCAGAAGATGAACCCACAATCTGTATAGCTTTGAGCATTAGTTTTTCTGGGTAGTAGCTTCCCTCATAGCAAAAGTTTGAAACTCTGTCAATTGTAATTTGCGATAGCTGGATTTTGACTGATGAACATCCGCCCTCCCCATATCCACTACCCCATCAACAATTTATGTTGGGATAAGGCACAACTATACCCTACCCTATGACCTAGAGACATTCCTAAACTCATTTTTTTCCTATTTTTCAAGTTGGTTGTGTTTGTATATACTCGTCTGTTATGTGTATAAATATTATTTTTTTTAAATTATATTTTTCTTTTATTTTGTATTTAAATTAAGCTAATACATTTTTTTTAACTTGTATCAACACTTTTTTTTCTTACCTTCATTCATTGTTTTTCTCTTTGATTTTTTTATTAATTTTATTTTCTTTGTCTTTCGTTTTGATTAGATTTCAAATTTAATTTCAAATGTCTTGTATTTAAGTTAATTTTGAATGGATATCAAAATGAGTGAAGAAAATCAAATAAAAAATAAAAATATTAAAATTAAAGGACACTTTTAAATTATTTTAAAAAAACACACATAATTTTTTAAAAATAATTAAAGTGAAAAGATAATAAATTAATTAAAAGAAGTTTAAAGTGAGAAAGAAATTAAAATATATTTTACAAAAAAGAAAATAAAAAAAAAATATATATATATATATATAAAAGTTTTAATATCAATAAATATGTGTACTAATTAATTATAAAGTTACCAATCAAAAAATGACAAGTGTTTAATTTGTGCACTCACCACTTGCCTTCAAGAGAGTGTGCACACTCTCTATGTCATGTAGTGTTTGGGGTATATTTATTCCATTTTAAATTAGTTTAGGGTTAATTGGACCCTAGTTAAGTTTAGGTGTTTCTCTAGGATTTCGTTCATAGTCTAAGGGGTACTTGTGTTTTATCCCATTCATGTTTAGTGAAAAATAGTTTTTGATAAGCATATTGTGTTCCACTAGTTTTTTAAAAATAGTATTTTTTAGCATCAAATTATGAAAATGATAACTATCAAATATAATTTTAATATAAAGATTATCTTATAGAGAAATTATTTTACATATCTATTATAAAAAATTTAATTAAATTTTTATTGCTATTAAATTAAAATATACATATTCAAAATTTCAATTGATATTATATATAGATGAATAAAAAATAAATTAAATATCACTATAATATATTTATGTTGATTTAAATACATTCTTGTATTTTATTCCTAAATGCAAATCATCTAAAGAACTTTCGACCACTTGATTAATCTTAAGACCCTTAACAAACTAGTTTCCTCAAAAGACGTAGGGCTTGTGATAATGTCGTCCTAATTCAAGGACTTATATCTTATCTCAACTGAACCAAGAGTAAGGAAGGGCGTCTTATATTAAAAATTTATCTTGAGAAAGCTTTTGATCGACTTGAACGTTCATTTGTCTATCGAATCCTTCTCCACTTTAAATTTCCTCCTAAAGTTACTAATTTTATTATGACTTGTATTAGCACTAATATCTTGTCAATGGAATTCAAACTAATTATTTTTATCCGTCTAAATGGATAAGACAATGAGATCTCATATCGCCTTATATCTTTATTCTGTGCATGAAACTTTTATCCAACTATGTTAAACACTAAATGGAAACTCTCCACTGGAACCAGTATCTATTCAACTCGGGGCTCCCTAATTCTCGCACCTATTCTTTGTGGATGACTTAACACTTATATCTAGTGGAAGCCACAAATCCATTCACACCATGCATAAAAGCATGTCCCTCTTCCGCAGTTTATCTGATCAAAGAATTAACTCCACAAAAACAAAATATATGTTCTCCAAATATTGTAATACTAATATTACGGACCTAGTTCAACATCTCTGTCATTACAGTCATCACTATCTTTGGTAAATACCTTGATTTTTTCATCTTAAATCACAAGCCTAATTGGCAACGAACTTCCATTACATTATTGATAAGATGAGGAAAAAAACTTTATAGTTGAAAAAATTAACTTTTTAACTACGACTGATCGAATGACTTCAGCAAAATCTCTCCTAGACGTCATTCCTGCTTACGCCATGCAATATTTCAATCTCCCAAAAAAACTATAATAAAGAGACTTCCTAAGAGGAACAAGTGCTCAAAAGAAAAAGCTTCATTATGTAGTTTGGAATAAGGTAGAATCTCCAAAAGAAAAAGATGGTCTAGGCTTGCAACCCGCCCAAGTCAAAAATAAAACTATTCTATGTAACCTCATGTGGCGGCATAACTCCTTATGGGTCAACACTTTGATCCATAAGTATCACTCTAGATTGGTCGCACCATCTCAGTCCTTCGTCTGGAAAAACATTCTCCTGGGAGCTCTCGGTAAACCTTGGGCTCTCAATAGTAATGGAATCTTCACAACTAAATCAGTCCAAAAACTTCTCAAGTTTATTATACATCATCTGTTCTCTTTGTCATGGATATGGAAGCTTAAAATCTTGGAGAATCTCAAAGTCTTCCTTTGGTTATGCTCATAAGGTCGATTACCCACACGACCATACCTACACCATATTGATATCTACATTAACCCTATATGCTAACTCACACAAGAAATCATTACATATATATTTCTTGACTGCCACATAGCCCAAAATTTTTTGCTAGATTTAAGCATCAACGTGTCCTTACTTCCTTTCCAGCAAAAGCATTGACTTCTCAATTTAAAGAATTTGAATCCTCCGCATGTCCAAAATTCGTACCAGTGGATCGATATTTTGTCTTTTTCCATTTGGCATATTTGGCTCAGCAGAAACTATAATACTCACAATAGTAAAACTGATCTTCCCTCTACTATCATGGTTAGAAATAAAACTATTGAATTTATTATCTACGACCATTCCCCAAGCAATCATAATGCTATTGTTGATAGTCTAATCAAATGTTTCCTCCCCCTATCGGAGTTTATAAGCTGACTATCGATGGTGCTTTTTTTTTTTTAAGCATAAAAGAAAAGGTGGAATCGGCAGTCATGCGGGATGCCATCATAACCTGGATACTAGACTTCTACAAGAAAATTATAGCTATAATCATATATAATGATTGATATGGATGCACTTCTAAATGGCCTGAAGATTACCTGCATGCATAATTTACTGCCAATTGAAATTGAAACTGATTCCATCGAAATCATAAATCTCTTGGATAATATATATCCAACTTATGCTTCTACTATTATGTCTTGCAGGTCAACTTTGAGGAAGTTGGGGAATCTAGTTGTTCGCCATAGCTTCTGACGGGGGAACAAAGTAGTAGACATTTTGTCCAGATAAGGTTTCAAGCTAACAATAGCCACTAATCAGCTTATCCTGCTAACTCCACCTTATGTTGCGAAGGAGAAGCTAAATGCAGATCAAGATGGAGTGTCCTCTAGGAAAATATTAGTATGGTTTATATTAATAAGCTAGTCCGTTTTGGCAACCTATTTGTAATCGCTAGTACTAACAATGATAATGTAATGTTAAGTACGTAACTATATATAAAATATCTCCTTTTGTCAAAAAAAGTATAAGAGGTGTATTGGTAAAAATGTACACATGGCAGGGATAATTTAGTCTTGAAATAAATTGTCATGATCCAAAAATGAATGTGAAGGCACTTGTCTTATCACACCAAGACAAGTCAGTCTAAAATTCAAAAATATAGATAATGCGGAAATAATACTGAAAGAAATCTCAAAAGAACACAAATGCGGATAACTTAATCAAACTCAATAACATCCCTCAAAATCAGGTTGTCACGTGTACAAACCTCTAATGTGTTACAACAAATTTGAAAGAAAATACAAGTCTCAATGTCATTGTTTCTAGACTAGAACAAAGTCATAATAAATGAGTAAGAGGGTCCGCTTAGATGACAAGTAGTTACCTCACATATCTTCATACTAAGTCTCAGACGTACAAGAGAAGAGAGAGTAATCATGAAGATCTGGGTTCTGCTATATTTGAGTGAGTATCAAACAACACGATACCCAATAAATAAACCACTAAACACAAGGTAAAGCAATATAGAACACGGGTACTCCTAACCTTCCAACTGATCCTCCACAACTACAACTTACAACATGTAATCAGCCCAACCCAACATTTCTCACTCAAATACAACAGAAACATTTCTCACTCAAATACAACAGAGCACGAATAGAGCATCAAGATTTGAACTTTAACACACATAGTCAAACCTTCAGGTAATTTACAAGTTCATAATCACAATAAGTTATTAATAACCATGACAAATGAGAATCAAATGAAGTGCAATGTCAGATAGAGTGATGCATGTATGTCCTAACAATACACAGCATTTGTCTCTTAGTCCGGGATCCATGAGGGACTTATAGTCCATGCATCCGTCGTGACATATGATACGACCCTCAAATTATAATATATGTCACGACGTGCGACACATCCCTCGAAATGGTACATCCTTTTTTATTCCTTATTCCTCCTCAAAATCACATGACACTTACCATAACAATGCCTCAGAACCAATGCAAATAGGCATGTTTCTCATAATTAATATCAAGATGACAATTTCCATATCAATACACAATCCAAAACAATACAATCGTGATACATTATCAATAATGATTCAATATAACATTTCAAACCATTCTCAATAGATCATCAAATTATCTTTTATTACCCCTTTTTATCATTAGGATCATTTAATATGAACAAGTCAAACTCATTACCAAAATCCATTGCTCCCCAACACATACAATAAGAAAATATGAGATTCTATATACTTAACAAAGGCTAAGAAGTCCACTTGCCTCAATTATTCAAACAATCACTCCGGAACTTAAGCTTTCCCTTTCCATTGAGTCTCCAAATCAAAATAATCTATTAAAAATATAATCACTAGAAGATTTCGAAACTAATAACACTCATTTCATGATTTTAAGAAAATAGGGCTAATTTGACCCAAAATCAAATTCCAAAAATGAGGGTTAAATATGAAAATTTGCATGACATTTTTGTTACCCAAAATATTTGAAAATCTATAATGACCCGGTCGGTTATTTTTAAAAAGTTTCATGAATTTACCATTGTTCCCTCTCGATTTTGACACCGAACCTTCTATGATTAAGTTTTAAAAAGTTAGTTTTAAACTTTGAGTTAAAAATTGAGAATTTGGTAAGTTTTGAACGTGAAAGGCTAAGTTTTTAAGAAGGTGATTTTTGGTGACTTTTAGAGTTTTGAGTGTTGGAATGGAATTTTATCGATTTCATCAATCTTGAAATGTGAAATCTGATCCGTGAGAGTTGTCGATTTCAGATTCCGAGCCTTTTTGAGGATTTGAGGTTCTAAGTTGTGAAATTGTGGAATTTTAGCCTTTGGATAGACTTTGGTCAATATTTGGGGTTCGGATGCTCAAATCGGAATTCCGAGAAACTCGTTGGATTTGGGAAATGATTTTAGGTCTAGTTGAGGTCTTAGTTGATTTTGAGAGGTCCTAAGCTTGTTTTAGCCTTTTTAGGCGTAAGTTAATTTCTTGTGGTTTTCACGGATGTTAGGTCAAATCCTCAGATTCGTGTTTTGACGATTCCATTGAGTCCGGAATGTCAAGTATAATTGAACTACATATGTGGTTTGTGTGAACGGGGTTCCAAACGAATCCTAAGGGTCCTTTCGATGCTTGGAAAGTTGGGTATGTTTTCTGGTGTTGTAAGCCTCGCTTTTGCAAAGAACCTGTTACTTAAGTGACCTCCACTTAATCGAAGGAGGCTTCGCTTTTGTGAGGATCATACTTTTTAGCAAATCCTTGGTTGCTTGTGCGTTACTTGGGAGGGTTTGGCCTACAAATTTCGAGGTTTAAGCCCCATTTCACCATTTTTAGTTTTGGGAGATTTGGGGTGGCAATTTGGAATAGATCTTCGAGGAAAATATTTTGGGTAATGATTCTTAACTCTAAATTGTCAACTACCCATTATTATTTATGGATTTATGTGTTCAAATCAAGCTTTTGAAATGAGAAATTTGGAGTTTTCTTCAAGAACCCAAGAAATTAGTAAAATGGTGATTTTAAGTCCTTTTTCGAAATGATTTTCCCTAATGAGTTCTAAATCCTTGAGTAATGCTTTCAAGTATTAAATTGGGATTCAAAGCTTATTTTCAAAATTGGATTTGTGTTGATTGACCCATTTTTCAAGATGATTGATGTGGGTGTTGTTGTTTCTAGAAATTTATTGTGAATACTTACTTGTGCATATATTGTGTGGCTTTGGAAGTGATTCATAAGGAGAAGACTCAACTTTTGTAGTGATGTTGATTGATTTAAGGCAAGTGACTTCCTAAACTTTGTATTTTAGTAGGATTCGTGTGCTTCCTTCATTGCTTGTGTGTTGGGAGTAATGGGATCGAGGTGAAGGTTTTAAATTTTCCACTTATACATCTAAATGAATAAAAATGGGTTGAAATGAAAAAAGGCTATGTGATGAACATGATGATGTGAATTGTCTTATTGTGACCGATTGAATGATGAAATGATTGAAAGCATGAATGTGGACTTAAATTCTATGAATTGTTGTCACTTCCGTGTGGTGTGACATTGCTTGTATGTATTTATTGTAAATATTGTGATAAGACATCTGATGATTTATAATGTTGAGGTCTATGTTGAAGAGTGTTGTGACACCAACGTCTTTGCCGGTGAGTGTTATGATGTCGAGGTCTTTACCGGTGAGTGTTGTAAGGTCGAGGTCATTTTCGAAAAGTGTTTATAAAGCCAATGGAAAATGGTTCCGAATAGTGATATTGTGTTGATGGAAAATGGTTCCGGGAAGAGATTGATAGTGTGACTTGATTCATTTGATGCTTATGTGTCACTTGATTGTTATTTGTGATTTAGGCACTTGTTGTGTGTGCCTAAGCCACTTGACTTTGAGTATGACTTACTTGATTCGTTGATTGTTGATTTTGACTATTGAATTGTGGATATTGGGCCTTGTGAGTCGTATATTGTAGAATTGCTAGTTTGGGCTAATTTTTGTGTAGGTTGTCGTTTGAGGAGGTTTGGTTGGAGTGTAAGGGGTATTCATTTTCTTGCTATATGCCTTGTTTTCTAGGTTGCTTGTTGGGTACCATGTTGTTGGTATTCACCCATCGTTTATACACTTGTGTAGGTTCCGAGCTCGGACCCGTTTGATCTTTTTCTCCTTCTTTTGATTTCGAGGCTTGCGAAGGATTTGAAAAGGTACGTGCTTGTCACTTTGGTAGGCCCTCTTTTTCCTTTTATTTACTATTTGTTCTATTTGAGAAACTAGAATTGAGACTTGTACTTATTTCTCAATTCTACACTTTATGTATTTAGTAGCTTGTACATGTGACAATCAGGTTTTGGAGTATTGTAAATTGTCTTCTTGATTTCAAGCTTATTCAGAAAAATGTGTGATGGGCATCCATAATATGAAGTATTTATTACTCATTGGGTTTCATCTATAGATAATGTGCCTCGTTAAAACCTTACTAGGAAAAACCTTATGGGAAAAGGTCTTAGTGAAGGAAAAAGAGTACACATATCTAGTAATACGCATTGAGAGTTGCTTCATTAAAAACCTTACTAGGAAAATCCAATGGGACAACACCTTGGTTAAGGGAAAAAGAGTGCAGCACGTATTTACTCCCCCTAATTAAAACATCACTTAGCCGTTGTAAATGATGTCTCTCAATCTTATACTTGGCTTTTCAAATGTTGATATTAATTGTGTCTTTGTGGCTAAATCACATTCATGAAGATGTTGCATCCTTGAGCTTATCCTGATATATCTTTTTCTTGTTCGTTGAATATGTTGAGTTCAACCAAATACATCCTTGACAATCACTTGATTTGTGACCTTGTCGGTGTAGATAAATTGCTCATTCAACTTGTTTCTAGCAATAGCTAAGTGACAAAGACTTTTACGATAGTAAATTTGATTGTCTTGTAGAATAACATGATATGACAGTATATTTCCTCGTGAAACAAATAATTTTCTTTAGATGAAACTTCATATAAATCAAATGATTTCCTGCAATTTCATAATCAATAAACCTTTACTTGATTGGTTAGAATAAATAAATTTATGTTAGTATTTGATTCACTCTAATATTTTCATCGATAAGAGTGATGTTATATTTTGCATGCACATTAATAAAATTATTATACCATGAATAATAATAACAGGATATCTAAGTGCACCAATTGCACTATGACATGGTACTTTCTAACCATTATAATTAGATCGAAATTGATCTTTATGTTAAGCGATCTAACAACCATTGGGGTACTGTTCAATGGAATCGCTTTAATATCTTTTAAATCCTTCAAGGATATTCATTGTCTAGCTAGACATGATGATCATTTATTATACGTATTCAAGTTTTTCATAAATTGTTTGACTGAAAAAAACTTCATTACATCCACCAACGAAGAACACATCTCCATATAAAAATGTCAGGACTTTTGCGAAAAATCTTTATGCCCCAAGGCATAAACCGTACTTTATATTTTACAAACTTTTTTATTTTTATTTGACCTTTATCATAATAACTTATTTGTACCCTACTAACATTATATTTTCATAGATGAACTATAAGTTCAAGAGATCACTATACCAAGTGAAATAAAATATACTTGAATTGTGTACTCTCTTTGGCCATTCATTTATTTGTCAACTCTATTTGAAAAATTTAATACCAAGATCCTCGTCACCATTTATAATTGAGCACTACATTATATTCAATCTATCGCCAACGGTTATTTGACATCGATTCTAATGTGACATAACTTGTTAAGCTCTTTTTATTTTCATCATTTTCAGGTACCTAAACCTTTGTCAAGGTTTTATAAAGTGTTATGTCATGGTGCTATTTCTAAAGCACTTGCTTCATCATTATGACCATCTTTATCATTTTCTCCTCTTCTTCTTCAAGATATTTATCTTTTGAATTGATTAATCTGTCACGCTTCATGCGTGCCATAAATTATGTCCTTCAAGGACTTTTCTTTGGAGCATTTATATATGGATTATAACATAGGGTCAATGAATGTGTCTGAAAATTGACTTATATTTTTCAACGAGGATTATACCAATACCAATAATAATTCATTATGTATAACTTATTTTCCAATTGCATATCATTCCTCCCCCTAATGTTAGAGAATCTAACATTCGCCCAACCTTATTTGGGGACTCATCTTTGTGCATTGCGAAATGGTGGAGCAATGAAATAATATACCGCAAATTTAAATTTTTAGATGAGAATTATTTGGTTCCTGGCCCTGAACCAATTGTGATAGGAGAACCTTGTTGGCTTGATATGTACAAGTGTTGCTACACTTTAAATAACATATCTTTTACCAAATTTCTTTTGAGAGTTTTGTTCTCATAACCAATGGTTTAGTTATAATTAATGGAGGCATATAATTTCTACTTAAGCCACTTGGATATAAATCAACATTATCAATATAATTTTATAATTTGAAATGTGCTCGTGATTTAACAATTCTAGCAAATAATCTTTGTAAAAATCAAATTGCAAATTGATAATAAAGAACATGTGACCATAACATAGATGCATCTATTAAAATCATATAGTAGTAAATGATCCACATGCCGAGTGAACGGGTCCGTATTCACCTTTTTATACATTTCAAAATTTCAAAAGATACAATCTCAACCTTAACTAATACAACGATAATTTTATCATGATAACAAACAACACAAGAGAATTCTTGAAGAATTTAATATATATATATATATATAACCACATGAATTCTCATTTATTTTCATATCATATTTGAATCGAGATGGTCGTCAACCGGCCATGCCAACTGATATTTATTTCAATAAACTTCTAGTTTATTTTGCATGTGATTCCATCATCATGCTCATATTTAGTCTTTTTTTTGGGTAATAAAGATTATATATATATATATATATATATATATATAGTAACATCATGAAAACATGGGTAATAATTCATGTAAATATTTATAATCCACTTTGATTATATTAATATGAAGATCTTAAATCTTTCCATAATTTATAGTCTCAATATAAAAATTTTTTCTTTGACTATTTCTTTGAAACTTAAAAAATTTCTTTCAAGACTTACTACAATTTCAAATCATGAGCAATTTTATTTTTTTGAGTAGTAGCATAGTAGCTCACCAAAGCTCACAATTGACATTTGATACTACCACATATTTTATAACATGTTTTGTGTGGTGAACATCTCTTTCAAAGAGAAATTTATATCATTATTCGGTCAAAATCATTACAAGCAAAACTTGTTTCTTGATTTACTTTTGTCATTAGTATCTCCTCCTTTTTATTTAATATCTCACAAAATATTTTTGACATACAAAGATACTTAATCAATGACAATTTTTTGTGGCCAAGAATTATTTTCTTCTTTTGTCATTTCGATAGTTCTTAATAAAACGTATCAAAATATATATGATGTACTAAAATTACTTTAGCAATGACCATTTATATCAAAATAAATTTCTTTATTTCTCTCAAACGTCTTGTAGAGGTGAGTTGTGATATTTATTCAATCATACTTGAGCACGTCATTAAATATTTATAATTTCTTGACACACTCACTTTCAAGAATGATCAAGTATTCATGATGTTTATCACAAGTCACATTCTTTTCAAGGAATTGACTATAATAATATAATATATACATGCTTTATAATTTTTCATTAAAAGTTTGTTGCCATATCTTGACATTTATCATATTTATATAATACACCTCAACATCACTTTTGAAGGTCAGGTTTATCAAATTAGATTGTTTATCAACCGTGTACCCAATATCTGTCATATCAAATTTGATGACAAAAATTACCTTCATATTTTGAAGGACTATTCGAAAAACCCATAGTCTTTCTTCATTTTTTTTCACAATGATGACTATTATTATTTTGTCTTTTTTCATACCATTATTTATTTGTACAACCACAATAATCATTGTCATCTTTCAGACTTTAAATCTATTGCCATCACAATCTCTTCTGAGAATGGAGCATACTCAGAGAGACAGACTTCACAATTTTTAGCAATAGCATATCAATTTGCTCGGTCATCAATGTATTGTGTTGGGACTTTAACCCAATATCTTATTCATATAAAAGCGTGCTAAGTCAAAATACTATGAGATTTGAACCCAACATTATATTATCATAGTGCATCAGGATTTAAATCCGATGTCTTATCTTGTTAGTATGATGAGACTTGAATCTATCGTCATACCTTCAATTAATGACAAAATAGGACAAAGTGCAATAAAATTCATTTTCGAACTTTTTTAAAATATTACTACTTTTATTAGCACTTATAAGCATAGATAAATTACTCCCTTTTATATACATATTCTTCCCAATAAATAAACAAAATGTAAATATATAAAAGTAGAGAAAATACATAAAATCCCCCTCAAACTTGTCTGCATAACTTAGTTTAGCAATGCAACTTTACAGACGTTTTTTTACCCCCCCCCTAATGTAGTTCCAGTTGAATTAAATTACCCCTAAAAGATGACGTGACAAGATTTGTATCATCAACTTTCTACAGGCGCGTGAAGATGAAAAAAAATAAAAAGTTATTTCAAACTATGCACGTGTCATCTTCTCATAGGATGACAAAATAAATTAATTACTCCATATTTTACTATTTCTAAAAAATATTTTCCTTTTAATTCAAAATTTCTCTTTTCTTTTATCCATTTTTTTCTACTTTGTCTACCTTCCTCTTTCTTTCTTCTTTTTCAGTCCATCACACCCAATTGCAACATAGTATTTTTTCCAAATGTCAATATTTTTCTTCTTCTTTTCATTTCTCCTTTTTAATCTTTTCTTTGTTTTTGTATTTTTCTTTGACAAGAAACTTGATATTTAGTTCTTCGACACGATTTCCGGTGACTTAATTTTGACATCAAGAAAGTTTCAAATCATCCGTTAAAGAAGTCAACAAAAAATTGATCATAGAATCTTCACCCAACTTACAAAAAAAGTATCTTATGGAAAGAATATTTTCGATCTTCAAAAGAGGGGGTTGAGGAGTAGCTGAAATCAGAATTGAAATTGAAATTGGAATTGAAGAATAGTTTTTATAGACTTTGTTGTTAGTTCATGTAAGAAGAAAAGTTGAAAAAAAAATATTGTTATAGCTTAGAGTTGCAAAGGTTGTTTGGATTTCTCTTTGAAAATGAGAAAATGAGAAGGTGGTGAACTTGAGGACAACAATGAGAAAAATTCAGTTATTTAGGAAATTTTAATAATTAATTAGAGATTAATTTATGAAACTATAATTAATACAAAAAAAAACTAAGAATAATTAAGAAGGAAAAAAACAAGAAAAAATTAAATTTAGTATAATTCCAAATTAAATTTGATTTTCCTTTTTTAATTTTTTTAAATATTATTTCTGATGTGGTGTTGATGTGGCACTGATGTGGCCCTGATGAGGCGTGTCTAGTGACTTCCTAGTGTGAGACTGATATTGTACTGTTAGGGTGGGATTAAATTCACTTCAAAGATATTAAAGGGATATTTAAACGCCTGTGTAGTTTAAGTTGGGGGGGGGGGGGGGGGAGGGGGGTTTTGTTTTCTCTAAAAGTAAAGACTTGTCTATTTATTATGTGATAGTTAAATCCTTGCATTCTACTTCATGTGGCTAACCAAACTTATTCTTTCTACATATATTGTTCTATTTTCATCATATTGCCAACCATATCAATTCTCAGCATAGTTATTATTTAAAAATAAATTGATATAATAAACAATTATTGAAAAAGAAAAAAGAAACCTCATCTCGAAATAGCAAATGCCCAAAAGAAAAACTTCAAAATGTGATAGTTGCATAAATACAAGATATGGTAAACATGAAAATTCTATCTTTAGTGAGTCACTATAAAATCTCATATTTAGAATTTATATCTTGAACACGATTAAAATGTATTCATAATTTTGAAATTATGTAAGCAAAGAGTCATAACTAGCTTTTGATAATAGTACACAATTATCATAGTAGTCTGGGTACTTTTCTTTATCTCTAGTACTAATTCACCATTTTAATACCATTAATATGAGATAAACTTGGAGATAGGAGATCAAAATACTTGAGCATTTAATTAGGAGCACTTGATTTTTGTATCAACAATTGACTAATATAATAGATATAAATGTGCTCACTGCATATGAAAGACTAAGTAATGTTTCTCTTTAATAAGCATATTTTTTTTGTTTAAACAAATATAATACTATTAATTTAGCCAAGCTAAAGTTGTTCCTTTCACAAAATCATTATTGATTTTTTTTTCACATAACATATTATTATACCCCTACAAAAAAAGCATGTTCAAGGGATGAATATAAATCCAGATGTATTTAAGCTAGAACAAAAATTAAAATAGAAAAAAGAAGAAGATATCTATAGAAACTTAATAACAATCTGATGATTTTTATTTTTTTTCATTGAAACAATTATGAATCAAGTCATGCTGATTTTTGTGAAGAAGAAAATCAATTTTGCTCTGTTGGTTAAAGCTTCGTGTTGATAACGTGTTATAAAATAAAAATAGAATATTAAATCAAATGAAAAACATAGAAAGAGGAAGAAGAAAACAAAACAAAAAACATTAAGAAGAGAGAGGGAGGGTAACAGAATAGAGAGAAAGGGAAAAGTAAAGTAGTAATGTGTGTTCTTCCACTTCTCATTTGCAGTGCCTTTTATAGGCATGAAAGAGTAACATATTACTTAGAGGTTATCTTTCAACAGTAAAATGAGACTCATGGACATACATTATTTCACTCATTTTATAACAGCTATAAGTATTTTTAAACAAATAAAATTAGTAATATTTGTAGAAAATATAAAGTTTTCATATAAGAGGAAAGAATTATTAGAAGTTTGACAAATATAGAATATTGTGTCTCGAAAAAAGATTAAAAGGATTGACTTATAATAAACTTCATATACTAAAAAAATAAGGCCTCTATTTGAATTTGGCTTTAGCCCACAAATATATTTGAACCGCCCCTGCATGTACTATTGTTACTTGACTTGTTGCGATTGAGATTTGTGACTATTAGATCGAATTCAAGATGAGTTGCTCTCTCTTCAATAGTACTAGATTCTAGAGATTCTTTTTATTTTCTACCTTATTTCCCTCTAGACAGTGGTTTTAGTTCTTCAAACTTATTTCTTATTCGTAGCTTTAGATGCACGTGGCTTCAAGTTAATGCCAGATAAAAAGGATTTCGGTTACAATTTTCCGTGCGATGGCCCAAGACGGGGCGGTACTTGTGATATTTCGACATGGGATGCGTTTTATTTGGCAGTTTTTTTGGATGTTAAATACTATTGGATGGGTTACTTTTTATTGGCATATTTTATTGGCATTGGAAGCACATCACATTATGGCAAGATAATGTTTCACAGTTTAATGAATCTTCCACTTATTTTCTCTCCTATTTACTACAGTGACGAAGAATCAAATTGTCACTATATTTATTCCTTTTTCTGCTTCTTCTTCCAAGTGCAGGATAACCCCGAGGGGTTGTGAGTTTTTTTCTACCAATTGGGGCTCTCCCTTCACCACCCCCATGGGATGGTCTATAGGGTTCATAACTACTCCTCTTACTACAAGACGCTTACCTAGCCAACGCTTAGATCCGGCTCTACCCAAACTTATGTTCTTATATTAGTCTCACCGGGTCTTGGAGTTGTTTCCATTTTTAACTCGTCAATTCCACATTTATATAAGGTAGTTGATTATTCTTAAGTTTTTTCTGCATTATTTTTATTGTTAATTGACTAATAAGGGGATGAAGTTCATCTACAGAGATGATAGGTGCCCTCACGGCCTAATGAAATTTTGAATCGTGAACTCTAAATGTGGAGGAGGGTTTGGGATTGAGTTCCAGTTGGACTCTCCACAGGTCATACACATTTTACATTGACTAGGAAACATAATTCAACTGTCGATCTTTTACTATCTATATAAAGTAATACATCCCCACATTGACATTCAAGAAATATGATTCTATAGTTAATTTTAATCTTTCTATCATAAGAATTGTAATAAAATATGGTAACATGCCAAAATATTTTAAGGTAATTTTTTGAAATTTTGGATAATTATGCCAGGTTATATATATGTTTGATTTAATTATCATACATAAGGTCTATTTTTTTTTATTGGCAATTGTACTTTTTAAGGATAGTCTTTTAATATCTTTTAAATATATTATATTGATTGATAATCTACATGCAATGCATGTATTATTGTGTTGTTATTCTTTTGGTAGATGACTTTTAGTTTTCTTCCATCACACTTTCAGGTTATCTTTACCATAATTCTCTCTGATTGTTAATATATGTTACAAGTAATTGTATTAGATTAGTTTGTGCATATGTAATAGTGTTTGTTTTCCCTTTAGAATATCGTTAAGAGTGTGTTTTCATATATCACTACAAATTAATTTTGACTTTTGATATCAATGACGAAATTTATATACATTTGTTATTAATTAACACGATATACACGTGCAACGCACGTACACTTGACTAGTATATATATATATAAAGATAGAGGGAGATAGAGAGTGCTCTTAGTCTAACATTTTCACCTTACTTACCAAACAAACACCTGAGAATAAATAAAAAGATTACTTATTTCCCCCAAAAAAGAGAGAGATTTCCCATCATACCCAACACATCTAAATTGTCTACACAATCATAGAAAAAGTAACTCATTATTTTCACTAGCTAAATGTAAGTAAGGTTCAAACACTTGAGCTGAGAGGTAAATCACTACTATTTTATTAATCAGCTCTTTGAGATATATGGAAAGTTGAGAGTATTGCTAGTTTGACATGATTAACACAAACATTAAACAGATGATTGAAGCCCGATAACACCTGCGAAAACAGGTGTAGCAGAACGATATTAGTGCCACAGATAAGAAAGAAGAGGACACAAAAGGAATTACGAATCGTTTCAATTGTAGTTACATAAACTTAGAAATCGCAATAAAAATTGAACCTGGAAAGCAATTGCAATTAGGTTCAGATTTCATACAATTTAGCTTCAAATTCATAATGATCCTTAGTCATATTAGTAGTAGGCTAGTTCTAAGTAAAACAATGTCCCTTATACCTTACTTGTGCTATTGGTGCATTTAGTCTCTGATAAGATAACTTAACAACCCAAGCAGAACAATTATATATATATATATATATATATATAGGGAAAAGGGCTAAATATACCTCGGAACTATTCAAATAAGTCAGCTTTACCCTCGGTTATGTTTTTGGCTTAAAAATACACTCCAACTATCAAAATAGATCAAAAAAAATCCTTCTTACTAAAGATTTGTCCAAAACAAGGAAAATGGGTCGTCTTGAACTAAATATTTATTCTACTCTTTCCTTTCAGAACTAATATACCCGCCTCAACTTAAACTTGGGATGACTTAAAGTTATGATAAGTAACAAAACATACAAAGATACAATTGAATTTGATTTCTTTTATTATATCATTAGAGTTAGTAAAACAAATTCATTATTGTTAATGTAAAAAAAATATAATAATTATGTAAGAAAAGGTATGTGATATCATGTTTAGAAATAAAAACTATGTACCTAATGTATGAGGAACCAGATGATAAAAAAAAGTCATATGTCATTGTTTTTATTTGTTAGAATGGTAAGTATTTATACTACTTAGTGTTCTATATGTATAATATAACACATTCAACCTCCCCATCCAAAAAAAGAAGAACCAAGGGAAAAATTGTCCTGTTTGGAATCGTTCATGGCATAATTGACCATATTTCTTTGTTCCGGAGACAAGAACATTTTTGAGGTATTTTGATAGTTGGAGGACATTTTTGAGCTAAAAACGCAATAATAAAGATATTTTTGAGCCAAAAACAAAACAAAGGGTAAATCTAATATATCTATAACCAAAACCTCAAGGGAAGAGGAAATGCAATTACCACAGCCAACTCTTGCACCTGCGTTTCCAGTTGTCTTACTAAGTTCATGTCCACCTGTTCAATAGTTAATCAGCTCAGGACTCATAAAGAATGACATACCTCAAAATATTTCGACTTTTTTATGCTATAGCCTATAGCCTATAATAACATAGAGAATATGAACAGTAGAGTAGGTCTCGAAAATGATTTCACCAGATGAAGATATCTCATTACAATCAGAGGCGGACCTAAGATTTAAAAGTTAAGGGTACACCAATATCTTAAATATAAAAACCATATAACAAGAGTATAAGTTTTGTTGATTCACTTGATTTTGTGTTAATCCTTTTAGCTATATACCGTCTTTCAACTGACGTTTTCAAACCATGCTTCGCAATCAAGCTAGAAAAAGACCAAGATTCAGTTGTGGGTGAACTGATTGCTGAGCATACCAGTTGACACTATTAGATACAACCCAAGTTGACTCCTTGCATCAATTACCCGATTTCTTTTTTTCTAACATATACTTCTAGTAATGAGTTATACATCTCAAGATCCATAATTTGTGAAAACTATCAAAATTTCTCTTGCTCTTATAAAATCTTACAAAATAACACAAGTATAGTTCATAAACAACGTATCAGAATATCTTGCATATCTTTTATAAATAAATGCTTGCAATTACATATAATTACAATCTTTCAAACACACATAATTTTATTAAGATTTACTAGTCCAATAAATCAACAATAGTAGAAACTAACTATTATTCATTATAATCCAGTCACATGGTACAGACTCTTCACGTCGACCTAGGTTGAATAATTATTTTTGCAATAAATGATGAATCTTTCTTTGCAACGTATAAACTTATTGGTTAAGTATTACAATTATAAAAAAAAAATTACAATTTGAAATCCTACTTTTTGGAGAATTTGATATTTTAAATCATAATTTGACATTGAAGTTGAAATTTTATTCACATTTCATAAATAGGCATTGATTTCAAATTTGAGCCCCAAAAATCCTAGGACCAATGTTGTCTACTTTGTAAAAAGCAAGAAACACTTGAGAGGTGTATAAGATGAAAGCTAAGATCGAATCATCAAATGGCTATATCTGAGATAATTACAAAAAAGAAAAAAAAAATCCTGTCTTTTGGTGATTATAAACTGGATCTCTCAGTAGTACTGAAAGCTAATTATAACTTTGTACGGTTTCATTATTGTAGCTTAATACAAACATTAGTTATAAATTAGCATGTCATCACAACTTGAGAGTCGTAAAAGAATCAAGCAAATACAATTGCCCATTAACTCGAAGCTAGCAAAGAAAAAAGAAAAAGAATATGGCATCCTTAAAGACAGTATGAGAGTATGACTATCTCAGCCAAACAAGACACCCTCATGCATTATGTTTTTCTCTTCCAATGTTTGGCTCATTTAAGAGACATGAAATGCACAATTTCTGTCAACAGTCTAAAAGACATGGTCAGGATTAATGGTCACACATCAAAGCAGTAGCACATACTGATCATAATCAGAGCACAAAAAAGGGGCAAGTTGAAAAGGAAAAGATATTGAACATTGCTCAAAATAAGTTAAGAGTGACCAAAAAGCATACATACCTCTTCCCAGATCATCAGGATCAGCATGCACAACTACTGCTCTCCCCAAGATGGAGTGTACTCCACTAAGAGGAATCTATATGTACGAGCAAAAATTAATATTATCACACACCAATCAAATAGCATAACAAAGAAGTAGTACTGTACTGTACTGTACCGTACCTGCATATCTGAAATTGATATCTCCGCCACCCCTTGATTGAAGAAACAATCATAAATTAAAGGGAACAATCAATCCAATTAGTTTGAAAAATATGAATTATAAAAGTAATAAAACTAACCATCAAGACCAGCAACAATGTTGCCTAAATCACCCGCATGACGTACTTCATCCGTGGGAGCTCCATGATCTTTCTTAAGTGGATTAAAATGAGGTCCTAAGAATCAATCAGTTACACTGTTAGGGGCAAGTATAACCAAGGACCTGCATTTGATTATCATAGAAGGATCCTTAGCTACCTAGATTAGTAATTAGTCTAATTATATCTCCTTGTAGCTTATCATGTACAAGGTAATTAGCTATTTGTAACAAACAAGAGTGTAACAGTAACCAAAATCTCATCCCAATTTGTATCTATTGAAACTGGCTCAATTACAATAGCTAGTAATCAAATTGATAGTTGAATGACAGAATTACCAGAACATAGAAGGGAATAAGAAGATAATGGACTTTGCAGAGTTGCAATATAATTAACATAAAACCATTCAATTCTTTTGGTGTCCCATTTTGATCTATACCATTATCTAATAAAATCTAATCAGGTTTCTCATGGTTCTATCCCAGTTTTAGGTTAACCAAAAGAAAAATAGGTTCATTACATGAGCTTCAAACTGAAATTTGGATGAATAATCCGTTTATTTAGTTTTATCCTTTTCCCACTTTCAGAAGAATAAAACATAGGCATTTCTACTAGAGTTAGAATTTTCTAAAAGGGAACTATCTCGATTTCATAGATAGCAGTTATCCGCTCCGCACTTCGTGGGCACGATAACTGGTACACCAGAGGTGCATCCTTCTCACAGAGACAACTCTCCTATTCTAATAGTGAAATTGATCAGAAACTCTTTGACACATGGCATTTTCACCGCACTTTCCTTACTGAGCTGTCAATCAATTTTGTTAGGGTTTGATAAGTTAATATACATATATTTATTTAATTTTCTAATACAAATATAGAATCTACGGAAAAGCTACTGGATTCATCCGAACCAGCAAACCCCCACTTAGCTCCGGCCCTGATACCAAAAAACAAGAATTAGAAGAAAGGGAAGGAACCAGTGGAATTGCAGCCGTTAGTGGTATCACCCAAGGCATGAATATGGAAAGCGTGAAGACCTGGAGCTAGACCAATTATTCTTCCTCTCACATGGGTACCACCTGTATGAGTTGTATACCCAAATTAATAACAAGACGATCGACGAGTAGAAAACACAATATAGTTAGAAAAGTACCGTTGGATTGCTGGATGAATTGTAAGGACCCTTTCACACTATCGTTCCCGGAGATGACAGCCACTGCTTTCAAATTCCCCATTAATTTTTTTCCATACATCTTTCTCCATTTTTAAGGGTCACCCATTTTTGTCTCTATCTCTGTCACAATTCTGCCTTACCTGTCCATTTTGGTCCTTAAAATAGGATTCTAGGCAATTTTAGTCCCTTAAATTTCTAAAAGTGGAGCATTTTTTTTTCAACTCATAAAATAAAGGGAAAAGAATTTGACATATCACTCAACTTTGTTATTTAAAGTTCATATACTCTCGATATGAAAGTGGTTTATATATATATTTACCATTATATAAGTGGCTCACATATACTTCTACCATTACAAAAATAGGAGCTCACATATACCCTTCATCTAACGGAAGTGAAAAATTAGTTTTAAATTTATATTTTTGATTTTTAATTTTTAATTTTTTAAAAAATCATGTAGGGGTATATATGGTTCTTCTAGCAAAATTCAAGTTATATTTTAATATTTTCATACATAAATTATATTTTGACTTCTTTGTTTATCATTATTTGAGTTTCTTATTTTTTTTTTCTTTCATTCTTTAGTTTAAAGAAAGAAAAAAACTAACTTTTTTGTGGCTATATTATAATTTAAACTATTTTTCTTTTTAACTATATTGTAATTTAGTTTTTTGTATTTGTAAAAGAGAATTGGGGCATCTATAATAAATTTTATAAGAAAATTAGTAAAACATAAACAAATTTGACCATTAAAATAATATTTTAAAATTAGTAGTTGAAACACAAAGTCCAAAAAAATACGTGTGAGGAGGATCAAACATACCCCACATGGATTATATTTTTAAAAAAAATAACAAAAAAAACTAAATTAAAACTAATTTTTCACTTCCGTTAGAGGAAAGGATATATGTGAGTCATTGGTATAACAATAGGGTATATATGAGCCACTTTTATAACGATAGGTATATCAAATCTAAATAACAAAGTTGAGGAGTATATCAGGTTATTTTCCCTAAAATAAATTGAAAAACCCATGCTACCATCAAAATCAAAATTCGGATTGCACACTATAGGGTTCATTTAAGGTTGGTGCTCTCAACAATATTTTCTTCATATCCAGAGCTCGAAGGAATCAAAATAGACCTACTATCATAAATACAGAACAACTTTGACAAAACACACACGTTCTCTCTTGTTTTACTTTGGAAACCCAAAATTCACGGACAAAACTTTGGGAACACTCTATCTAATTTAGCGTGCGTATATTGCACGTGTGAATAACGTTAATTTGTAAAAAAGGTTACAAAAAAAGATTATTAAAATAGTTGTTGTCATTAAAAAATCAAAGACATTTGTGTTGGCACTACAAAAAGAAAGCCTACATAGCGGGGGCTTATTTTACATACTACGGGATAGGAATCCCCCGCAATTTGTTGTCACAGAGGTTTCAGAAACTCCCACACTTTGGTCTGCCACAATTAGATTGTGGGAATTTTTCACTAACCTTTATAACAAGTAGCATAGGTTATTTTTCCATCGTTTAACCCTCAAATTGATTCAATAAAAACAACAATTTGACTTCCAGCCGTCATAACCTTTGATATGAAATTTTAGTAATAAAAATAATGGAGGTTGAAACCCTTACAATTCGTGAAAACATAATTATCTTCTTATATTTTTGTCATCAGTGAAACAATGCTCTTTTATTGAGGTCTAAAACTAATTAGTCTTATAATAGTTTAAATAAACATAAAAAAAATTAAAAAAAAAAAAAAAAAAGAATAAGTGTGCAAGCACACAACTAAGACAAGTAATGATACTACAGTCAACATACAAAAAAAATTAAGCGAGAATCCTTCACATTGCTAATATAAAATTATTTGCATATCATTTGGCTGGAAGAGCATAATTATGTCATACAGATGTATTCAACTTCAACACAAGTACATTGATGTTATTCTTATTCTCCACACGTCATTCATTATAGTGACTATCACATTCTCTCCAATCATGCAATTACATTATCAAAACTAATTATTTAATACGATTACAAAACACTTTTATGATTGCCACTGCAACAACTATAATTGGATGATCTTGCGTGTCCATCAAGAAAAATAATTCACTACCCGCATCACTTGGCTGCAAAAAATAAATACACAATGAGTTCTTTTAAATGATAACTTAACTATAAAAAGAACATTATAATTTTAAGTACTCAAAATCTGAATTGCAATATTTTTACTGCAGCTATCTGGATAATACTTCATGGCTGTGAAATTTTTTAGCTAAACAAAATTACTTTGTGAAATTGAATTTTGTAAGCAAACTATATTCTGGCATGCTTCAATTCAAAGCATCAATCAATCCGATTACGGAGCTATAAAAAGAACAACAAAACAACATCATAAGTAACATCAGTTAAAGGTGTTTTAGAATCTTGATGAGTCACGATGCCTACAATCCGGTAACTCTGACATATGATATCCCTTTGCTAAATTTGCACTAAATATTACAGATTTTGAGATGTCAAATGAAACAAATACAAAGCCTCACATATTACTACAAAATAACAATATTTTTTTTTTACCTTTAATCAAACATTTGCCACATATTGAACAATAAGATGCAGAAAGCAATTAGAATGAACATATAGTGTGCTTGTCTCTTGCCTATCCAGACGTTGATGATGTATCTGTTAGCATAATAGATTTTGATCAATAATAATAAGCTTCCTTTCAATTGCAGAACTGGACAAAATCTAATACAGCTACATAATCGAATCCATTGGAATTCACAGTGAGCAAAAAGAATCACAAAGAAGAATGCAAGCAAAGATACTCTAAGATCTAGATTGATTGACAATACTCCAAGATCTAGATTGATTGACAAATCTCCAGCAATCAAGGACAAATCCGGATCCTCTGATATCAAGGTCGCATGATTCAAGGAAGAAGTAAAGCAATCAAAGAAGAACGTCTCACCAGAAAAGGAAGAATATCACGTAATCAAGGAAGACGCCTCACCAGAGAAGGAACGACATCATGAGCATATCTGATATGGACATGATCACATTATCTCCCAAATCTGTCTCGATCAAGGAATCCCTAACTAATCCTTGATTGATTGAAATTCCCTTGGGTTTTCCTTAAAGAAGAGCAAATGAACCTCACCTATTTAAGCCAGCCGTAGTGTTATAGAAGATCACGCACTTCACTTGAACTTGTATGATTATATTTCGCTATCTTTCATAAAGCATTGTATTCTCAAGAGTGTACAACTGAAAAGGAAAAGAAAAAGAAAGATTTGAGTGTAGGTTATACAGGTAGAGGTTGTGTCAAATAGAAGATTTGATTTGCATATCAGACAGGGAACTTAGCTGGAACACCTTGTAATACCTCAAGTTCTCAACTACTCGTAAGGAAACCCTTGAAAACCAAGGGGACTGGACGTAGGCACCACACCGGTGTTTCGAACCAGTATAAAATATCTTGTGTCGATTTATTTCCTGTCATTACTTTTATTTTATATTGTGATACTAACTTGCAGGTAAGTCGACTGCTCCATCCAGCAAGTCGACTAAAGGAATTTTAATTCACCCTCTCTTAACTTTCAATTCGTATCAAAGCAGGTCTCATAGATGAAAAGTGTTTAACCACACGTGAGGATAGATTCATGGCAAACTATCAGATTACCGATGCTCTACTTCAAGACAGATATTCCTCAAATCGCGTACCCTACTTCAATAGTCAGCATTACTCTCACTGGAAAGACAGGTTAAGAATCTTCGTGACTTCAAACGATCTACAAGTATGGATTGTAATAAAGAAGGGTCCAAAGCCTATTTCCGAACTCACTGGAAAAGATGCTACTGATAAACCCTTCGATCTAGAATCTTTCGATGTCACAAAGGAACAACAAGAGGTAATTCAAACTAATGCTAGAGATATACGCTAGTTGTATTGCAGTCAGCGAAGCAGAATATGACCTATGATGAACTTCGTGGAAACCTGATGGCATATGAGCCGAATCATATTAACAAATACAACAAAGTTGACAAAAAGAAAATTGTCGCCTTTATTGTTGGAATAACTGAAGTCGAGGAAGAAGCCGATGAATATCAAAACGAAGGAATGACTCTTATAAACAGAAGAGTTAGACAAATGCTCAGACAAATAAGGCAGAAGCCTCAATCAGAATATAAGAGCAATGAACATCAAATAAATGATGATAGATGCTACCATTGTGGAAAATCAGGACATATCAAACAAAACTATCCAGAACGAAAAAGGAGAAGAAGTCGGAGAAATGAAGATCCAAAAAGTCTCGGAGCTTGGAGCCAAGGAGAAACATCCGAAGATGATAATGATGAAACTACCAACATGTGTTTCATGGCACTAGGTGAAACAAGTGAGGAGCATACTAAAAGAACCTATAGAAAGGGGATATGGGTAATATACAGTGGATGTTCCAAATAAATGTGCGGAAAGAAAGAAAATCTCAAAACCCTCAACAAAATCGATGGAGGATATGTACGATTAGTGACAATGTAAAAGGAGAAGAAGTAGGATTTGGATCAATCACTCTTAGCTCATCATGTGATATATCAGAAGTATATCTAGTGGAAAGACTTAAACATAATCTACTCAGCATCAGTCAACTATGTGATGTTGGATTCAAAGTCACATTCAATGCTACAACTTGCACCATCAAACATGTGACTAAGGACATCACAATCGTTAGAGATCATGTTGATAACATCTATGTTCTAAACAACGTGGACGTACCAACACTTACATGTCTAACTGTAGTATCAAATTGTTCTTGGCTATGGCACATAAAACTTGGTCACGCAAGTATGCATGCCTTAGAAAAGATGTCCAGACTTGATCTAATCATTGGATTTCCAAAGTTAAAATTCGAAAAAGACCAAATATGTGACACTTGTCAACTTGGTAAGCAAACTCGCTCTTCATTCAAGATCAAGGCTATTGTAAGTACCTCTAAACCTTTGCAACTTATTCATATGGATCTTTTTGGTTGGATCTTTTTGGTCCCACTCGAACTGCTAGCATTGGTGGTAAGAAATATGCTTTCGTCATCATTGACGACTTTTCAAGATTCACTTGGGTAATATTCTTATCTCATTAAAATGAAGCTTTCTCTAACTTTGAAGTATTTTGTAGAAAAGTGCAAAGAGAAGCAGTGTATTTCATCTCCACAATTCATAGCGATCATGGTGGAGAATTCGAAAATAAAGCATTTGAGGAATTCTGTGATAAAAACGATTTCACTCAAAAAATTTCATCTCCTAGGATGCAGGAAATAGAATCCACAGATGATGAAATTATTCCTATATTGAGCACTGGGAATCTCTCAAACACTTCTGAGAAAATTACAATAGAGGAGTCAACTACTCCAGAGCCAAAGTCAACTAGTCCAGAACCGAAGTCGACTAGTCCAACCGAAAAGACAAGCATTCCCAGAGAATGGAGACACAACGCCAGCTATCCAAACGACTTTATTATGGGTAAACCAACCGACTCAATACATACCGGAGCTTCATTGAGAAAACAAACATTTGTAGCACTTATATCTCAACTTGAACCACAACGTATAAATGAGGCGATGGAAGATGAATCCTAGAGACAAGCAATGCAAGAAAAACTCGACCAGTTTGAAAGAAATCGTGTATGGACTCTCACTGAATGATTGAAAAATTGTTCCATAATTGGAACCAAGGGGGTTTTTCGTAATAAGCTAAATGAAGATGGAAAAGTCATTCGTAACAAAGCAAGACTGGTTGCTCAAGGATATTCCCAACATGAAGGTATTGATTATGATGAAACTTTTGCTCCGGTAGCAAGGTTAGAATCTATTCGAATCTTACTTGCATATGCATCTTTCAAGCATTTAAATTTTTTTCAAATGGATGTAAAAAGTTTCTTTTTAAACGGTTTCATAAAAGAAGAAGTTTTTATCAAACAATCCCCCGGGTTTGAAAATCCCTGTTTTCCTGATTTTGTTTACAAACTCTCCAAAGCTCCTTATGGTCTCAAACAGGCTCCCAAGGCCTGGTATGAGAGACTAAGTACCTTTTTACTTCAAAATAATTTTCAAAAGGGGGAAAATTGACACAACTCTTTTCATTCAATTATCCGGTATATATATTCTCATAGTTCAAATTTATGTTGATGATATTATCTTTGGAAGTTCTAACTCTTCGTTATGTGAGAATTTTGCAAACCTTATGAAAGGAGAATTTGAAATGAGTCTAATGGGAGAACTCACCTTCTTCCTCGGACTACAAATCAAGCAGTCAACTAATGAAACTTTCATCAACCAAACAAAGTATACCAAGGAACTAATCAAGAAGTTTGGCCTCGAAAAAATGAAAAACTTTTGGGACTCCAATGAGCCCCTCCACGTGCCTTGAAACAGATGCACCAGGAAAAGATGTGGATGAAAAATGTATCGAGGAATGGTTGTTTCACTACTCTATCTCACCGCTAGTCGACCAGACATCATGTACAGTGTATGTAAGTGTGCAAGATTTCAATCTTCTCCGAAGGAATCACATCTCACTGCAGTAAAGCGGATCATTCGCTACTTGATTGGCACCACCGAATTAGGACTATGGTACCCTCACTCATCTCATTTTGATTTAATTGGTTACACATCTCATATCTTGTTTCACTTGAGTTATGTTCAGTCATAAGTTCAACTATTGTTTTATTCAGCCATATTACATACTTGGACATTTAATATACTGATGTTATTTGACCTACATCATTTCATGATGCATATGCAAGTACTTAGGATCATTAAAATGCGTTTTGTTGAGATCACATCATCTACTCGTAAGCTTCTGTCTGGACCTCCTTGCTTTCTAAGGACTCCATTTTTATTATTATCTAGTAGTAGAATTTTGAGGTGTCGCGGGTCTTGTCCCGACACCAATCTTTAGATACTAAAGGCTTTATGGACAGACAGAGTTAGACGATCTCAAATATTTTTCTCATATATTTTATTAAACACTTACTATTTATATTAAGTATTTTTAGACGTTTTATAAGTTCTTTGAATGTTATAAATGTTCATCTATTAAAGCTTCCACGTATCTTATTGAGTCATATGTACCATAGTTAACTAGGTCATTGGTTCGTTTGGGACCAACACTGGTTTTGAGTGCCAGCCATGTCCAAGATGTAGGCTCCGGACGTGACATCATTGATACAAGTGTCATATTCATCAATCATAAGTTCCAAAACAAGCACTCACAAGTTCACAAATGATAATGATGTGTAATGCAATGAAATGTCAAGTAAAGTGATGCATGTCTGTCCTACGATATACATTCGCTGAGAATCAGGATGGAACCCAGGGAGGATGCACAAGGTCCATTTATCCGCAGAAACTATTTTCCATTGATATAATCATTATTTGTCGGAACCATTTTCCATTATCATCATCACAATTGATCTTATCATATTATTTCAAAACCAATGCAAATAGACATGTTCATATAAATAATGAGGAGATGACATTTTCCATATCAATACACAATCCACAACAATACAAGTGTGATACATCATCAATAATAAGTCAGTATAACCTTTCAAATTATTCCCAACACATCCCACACCAACATATCATTTAGTTGCTTTTTATTACCCCCTTTTCATCATATGTATCATTCAATATGAACAAGTCAAACCCATAACCAAATCTCATTACTCCCTAACACATACAATAAGGAAATATAAGATTCTATATACTTAACAAAAGTCAAGAAATCCACTTGCCTCAATTAATCAAACAATCACTTCGAAACTTGGAGCTTTTCCTTTCCATTGGATCTCCAAATCAATAAAATCTTATCAAATAAGTAATCCCAATAAGATTTCGAAACTAACACCACCCATATCAAGAATTTTGGAAAACGGGGTCACATTGACCCAAAACCCATTTTAAAAATGAAGGGTAAATCTGAAAATTTATATAAAAATGTGTTACCCAAAGATTTGGAAACCAATGGTGAAAACTAAATACGGAGTTGAATTGAAACTTGAATCATCATTTTTCATAAAGGGGGGTGAGTTCTTGAAAAATCCCCAAATTACCATTCAAAAGCAAGATTTGAAGGTTTAAATTCATAAAGAATTATTGGGAAGAGAAGATTTAGTATCAAAAATAGTTACCCAATTGTTTTATCTTTAGAAACACCTTGAATTCACCTTAGACCGAGCTTCTAGGGTTCATCAATAGAGGAATTCTATAATAGCTTGCATTATTTTTAAGATGCTTGCTTGTTCCTCACGAGCTACAGTATGTGCCTTGATAAAATCAGGACAAAAGAGTCAATTGAGTTTTTAGGTATCGAGAAGTACCATGTCAAGGCCCTTTTGGTCCGCGTTTTTTGCCAAACGTTTTTATTGAAATCAACTAGATTTAATTTGATGTCAAGTTATTTCCCTTAAAAACAACTGTATATGTTGATATTTTCATACTTAGGATATCCAATATCTTGAATTTTTCAGGAACCATCATCGGCACCGCACTTAAATATGACTATTGAATATACTTCTAATTAGAATATGATCTCTTGAGAATCGAAGGTGCAATCGAAATCTAGTCAATCAAAGAATGAATTTCCTTTTTACACTTCAATAATTCAGCCTAAAAAAGTCCTATTGATACATTACCGTTCTTAGTCTCGCTTCCAAAAACACCGATTTCCCCATCTTCATATCGTATATTTGTGTCTGAAGCATTTGGAACAATAAATGAGGTTCCTCGGATCAAGGACTTATTAAGAAACTTTGGTGTGCTCAAATTTGTGTTTTCTGTGACTCACATTTAAAATGAGTCATTTTTCGATCTTTCTTGAGAAGTTGACTCATTATTTTCCTTATTGCTCCACCAAGATCCTTACTACTTCCTCCAAACTGCAACTCATATCGTCCTCATCATTAGGGATCTGACTCTTTGTAGTTTGATTATTCTCTCCGTGAGGAGTTATAGTTCCTTCCTCACGAGGGGTTTGAGCCTCAATTGAAAGTTCCTCATTTTAATTGTGTGGAACTTGATCATTGTTTAGATGCCCTGTTTATTGTTTCGATTGAAATTGAATTGTTCTTCACCTTCGTTACCATTTATAACTATAAAATATATATATTCTATTGTACGAAAATTAATAAGTGAGCAAGAGAATAAATATCACAACAACACCACAACTTTCTAATCTCCACGGTGGATGTTAAATTATTTATCCTTAAAATGATGTAGTTGAATTTGTTTACATTGTTAAAGGACATGTAGGTTGAATTGACCATATACTAAGATTATAACGAAGTTACTTGCCAGAAATAAATAATAAACAAGTAAATAATCTATGAAAATTAAGATAAGAAATGGAATTAGCTTGAGCTTCGATGCAATTGTCTGGCAATGCCACCAAAAAAAAATAATATTGAGCACTTCGCCAATATAAAACTTGGGAATCTAAAGTATACAAAACTTCACAATGAAATCCTTGTGAATCACTAGAATCCAATCTCTTCAACAAAAAAGCAAAGAACTAATTATAGCCAAGCTACATGGAATAAGATCCATAAATCAGGCACTCATAAAACTCATTTATTACACACTATCATGGTCGAGTAATGATTGACGGGGACCTCAAGATCTTCTGTAATGGCTAACTCCTCAAATGCAACTAATCATGTCTTTGGAGCTGGACAGGTTCTTGTCAAAATATGGATTATCAATGTCAACACATCAAACCTATTGAAGTGGTTTCTTACCAATTTTTTTAACACAACTATAACTGCTTCGCGCCTAATCTGACTCATTTACTACATTTTTACTTTCTGATTCGTTGAACTGTTAAATTTGAAATTAACCCTATATAATACAGTGAGACTAGGGTTGAAATTTTTTGTTGACCAAACGTCATCACATAATTTCACCAACATCAAAACTTGTTAATATAACTAGAAATACTCATAAAATTAATTAACAAAAATATAATATATCAAAAAAGAATCATGAATATTTTACATTAATGATAAATAGCTAAAAATAATAATTACAAAGAATCTAAATTAACTGGGGGTAAACGTAATATCACAAATCACAAAATATGTTTAGTATTCCAAGATAAGCATAATATCATAAATCACAAAACATATTAGTATTATAAAAGTTAAATTTAATTTTTTCAACATAACATTAACATTAACGTGCTTAAGGCCACAAAAGCAGGAACCGTGTGTGAATAAAATAGTTGTATGCACTCGTTAGGTTTTTTATAAACATAACGTCCACTTTTTCCTTTTCTCTTTCAATTTATTTATTTCTGTAATTACATTGTCGCCGCCGAACCAGCCCCTGTTTACACTCCCTTCACTTCTTTCACTGGTAAACTATGTATTCTCTTCATTATACCTTAAATTTTCTCTGCTTTCTTGTTACTTTACCTTAGCTTTGTATGTTGAACACAAGAATGTTTTTGTTGTTTTTTTTGTTCTTCTTGAATTTGCATTGCTTTTCATGCAAATTAAGATACTGTATTGTTTTTACTTGAGTTGAGAAATTTTAATTTTCCACAACTTTAAAGTTATATGGGTAACTTTGAAAAGAAAAGAGTTGATTATAGTTAGATGTTGTTGTTCTTTTAATTTGTGTGTTCAAGCTATACTTTGTGTAATTTACTAGATGAAGATTTGTATAATGCAGATATTTGTTGGTGTTTGATATAAGTATTAGAAATGACAGTTTTATATGTTAAGATACAGAATGTTTTGTTAATTTCCAGCTTCCCCTGATTTTTTTTCATTTTATTCATGTGACTTAAGAGAGTTTTTATGGTCTTTTTCATGCAAGATCAAAAATTGAAGATTGAAATTATTTATTGGTTTTTTGTTATTGGCAAGTAATACTTAAGAAAAATTGTGATTTTCTTTTTGCGATTATTTTGCTGGGATTGGTAAATTCGACGGTTTCTTCCCATATTTTAGCTTTAAATTGATATTCAATTATGAAGGGAAAGAATTTAATTGGATTTTGCTTACTTTTATCAAATGTGTTTTGGTTGGCTTTCAATTCATTTTTTTTGTGTGTGATGTTACAGATTTTGCGAAGATGGTTTAAAATTTTGGTTAAGACTTTCCTTTTTGATGGTGTGTGAGATGAACTTAATTTGGTTGCATATGTGGAATGGCACCTACTCAGCATACAACAGAGACAGCTTTAGAAAGGAAACCAAAATCTTCTGTTAAGATTGCTGCTACTGGTAAAACGAACACTGTACCATCTATTTCCGAGAGGAAAGATTTCAACTGTAGAAGTAACTACAGACATAACATTGTGCAAATGGAAAATACCTTGAGTGCACAAACTACTAAAGCTTCAAACAGTTCCATGGATGTGGCTGTCGATGTAACTGGGTTTGCAAGAAGCAGCGACATCAGATTAGCTACGAAGGCAGATCCTGATGAAACTGAATACTCAAGCTCATTTGTTGATTCTACATCTGAAAATGATAATGGTTCTAGTGATGCTGAAGTGGAGTCACGGTTCTATGATGATAGTGGTTTGTCATCTTCATTTGATGGGTTTAGCAGCTTGTTTCCAATAAGGTGAGTTTTTCTTGCTTGGGGTATGTTTTATTCTTATCTTTTACTTTGAGCAAGGAAGATTTTTGATTTTTTTTGTTTGTTTTTAGTCTAAATTTACTGGTTCCTCCTTTGACTGACCCTGTTAACAGTCTCAGTATTCTTTTCTTAACTGATTTCCAGTGTTAAATTATTAGATGCCCATTGGAATAAGAGGTGCAAGTACTAACATGGATTGTTCTGTTTTCTGAGATATTAACCGAAGTTGTTACCTGTTACTTGCCTAATCCTTTAAAAGAACTCTAAAAATAGAATTATATACTGATAACCATGAAATGTATTCTAAGAAAGAGTCTACTTTCCAAAATACCATCCAGGGTGGTAATTAAGAATGATAACCGAAGTGGTCATATCAACCATAATAGAACATCAGGTTTTAGTTGGCATGGGTTTTCCGATGCTCTGTCCAGTTCTCCTTGGTATGATATAGGTCCTGCCATTAGCCTAGAGCCCTAGTTTTTTTGGTCTTAAGTTCTATGCTTTTTTTTTGCATTGGCCAAGATTGTCATTTCATGAAGATTCAACTTATGGAGTATAACACCTAATCATGAGCCGCTTACTTACCTAAAGAATAAAAAATTGAAGTGCCATTTGTCTTCTAAAATTGCTGATCTTATTAGATGAGAACACCTACATAATTTATTCCTTTTCTTTTTCTGTTTGAGTTCCTCGTGAACATTTATCAAAATGTAATGCATTCAACTAGTATTAGGAGCATTATATCATTGTTCTTTCGTTTTTCTTGGAGAATCAAGATATTTTAATGGCCTTTTAGCTAGTTTAGTTATATTGAGGTTGCAATTTTACTTTTTGTTCCCAACTAGGTTTTGAGCTAAGTCAGTCATTTCTCTTATTCAATAAGATATTTTGGAGGACCTACCTTGAACATGATTAGTGCATATGCACCATAAGAGGGCTTAGACGAGAGGAGACAGAATTTTTGGGAGGATTTGGACGAGGTTGTGAGGGGTATCCTGTGTACCGAGAAGCTTTGCATTAGAGGAGATTTCAATAGACACATCGGGACAACTTCAAGGGGCTTATTTATCCTACTTAGCCTATTTCTATTTGCCTTTGTGATGGATGTATAGACGCGGCATATCTAATGTGAGATGTCATGGTGTATGCTCTTTGTAGATGACATAGTGTTGATCGATGAGACACGTGACAAAGTTAACTATAGGTTGGACATTTGGAGACATACCTTGGAGTATAAAGGGTTCAGATTAAGCATGATTAAGACAAAATACTTGGAGTGCTAGTTCAGTAACATAACTCATGTGACATAGTGGAAGTAAGGATTGAAACACAATCCATACCCAAAGAAGGAAGTTTCAAGTATCTGGTATCAATAATCGAAAGAAATGTGGAGATTGATAATGATGTTAAATATCGTATTGGTGTAGGGTGGATAGAATAGAAGCTTGCATCTGGTGTCTGGTATAATAAGAATGTGCCACCAAAACTTAAAGGTAAATATATAAAATGATGGTCAAACCAGCTATCTTGTTTGAGGTGGAGTGTTGGTCGGTCAAAAACTCACATGTTAAGAAGATGAGAGTAGCAGAAATAAGGATGTTGAAATGAATGTGTGGGTATACTAAGGGTGATTGGATCAGGAACGAAGCTATCTGGGACAAATAGGGAGTGACCTCTGTGGTGGATAAGATGAGAGAGGCGATATTGAGATGGTATAGACATGTAAAGAGAAGATGCACATATATCACAATGAAAAGGAGTGAGAGATTGGCTATAGTGGGTGTAAGGAGAGGTAGAAGTAGACCGAATAACTTTTGGGGGAGGTGATTAGACAGAACATGGCTCACCTACAGCTTACCGAGGACATGACGCTAGATAGGTACGGAGGTCGAGGATTAAGGTAGAAGGTTAGTAGGTGAGCGTTTGTCTAGTTCCATATTTTATTTTTAGTATCTTATCCTTCGATTTTAGTATTACCTGATTTCAATTGCTTCAACTATCATATTTTTTGGCGTGCTAGTTCTCTTCTTCGTTTTTTTTAAACTGGTAACATGTGTGTTCTATCTACAATTACAAAAATCCAACCATGCTTAGGACTACAGCTTCACAAGGAACCTATCATATCAACTAGTGATGCAGTCTCCTCTACATAGTTTTCTTTACATCAAAAATGAAACATAAGAATACAATTCATCTTGACTTTCAGCACAGGATTGCTTTTGTCTTAAAATTTTTTGTAGTTCCTCTCCTTCCAAATTGCCCACCATATACAAGCTGGGACAAGTTTCCACCACTTCTTTTGTCTCACTGCACCACCTTATAGTTCCAGCACTTCAATAAATCACAGCTTGTTGCTGGCATAGACCATCTTAGTCTACCAAGTTCAAAAAGAGTTGCCACAATTGTCCTGTTATAGGACAATGTAGAAACAGATGGCTATTGTTTTCTCTGGCTGCACCACACAAAATATTTAGAGCATACATGAAATCCCCTTTTTCTTAAGTTTTCTTGAGTGAGACATGCTTCTCTTGCTACAAGCCAAGAAAAACATAAGAATTTGTAAGGGGCCTTAGTCTTCCAGATGAACCTCCATGGCCACCTGTCAAATTGTGCATTTTGTCTAATATGGTAGTTGTATGCAGATTTGACAGTGTAGATTCCAGCACTTCAGATTTCCAGCACAACGTATCCTCAGATTCTTTGAAGCCTTGGAAAGATTCCAAGGTCTTGAACAAGACCACGACTCTTTCCAATTCCCAATCATGTAATAATCTTCTAAAAGTGATATTCCACCCATGTACTCAAAAAGCCTTGGAAAGATTTGTTGTTTTCAGCATGATTTATTTGCTACTGTATTTGCTTCGCATACTTGTTTTTATATGTTTTACTTGAGCCAAGGGTCTATCGGAAACAACCTCTCCATCATAAGGTTGGGGTAAGACTGAGTACACACCACCCTCCCCAGACCCCACTTGTGGGATTACACTGGATATGTTTTTGTTGTATAATTTTTCCTAAAACTCTTCAGTGTCCCTTTTCTAAACCTTCAGGGACAACTTTATAAAGTGGTGTTTGTATTACTTGTCTAATTTTTCTTTCAGGTCTATCTTGATCCTATGCCCCCAGGTTAAGAAATGAAGTAGGCTGTCCTCTTTTATTTCTTGGAGTCGGTTCCTGTAAACTATAGCTGGGACTTAACCTGAAGGAGTAACCTCATTTTTTTGATTGAATTGAAGTACTGCAATGTACATCAACATTCCATAAAATAGGGAATGCTTGCATTAAATTTTCTCGTGTAAATATTCTTATGATCTTTAAACCTCTTTGAACATGTCAATCACAGTGCTTTCTTAGAATTACTTGTCAAGCGCAAACACAATCAGCATTGGCATTTAGCTAACATCTGTTTCAGAGCTTGTTATGTAGAGGCTTGTCAGGAGTCTCCTGAGATCTCAGTTTTTTTACATTTAGAGTCTTAAATTGTGTAAAAGAATTGCCTGGAGCTGTATAAGATGCAATCCATCTTGATGGGATGCAATTAGCTTTTGTTTACTGTTAAAATCCCTTTAGACACTTCTTTGTATGCATTTGAAGCTTAATTCTGATTGATTGAATTGCTGGCCATACAGTAAGTAACTTCAGCAAGCCTGAGTTAAATACAGTCAAACAGTGTAAATCAACTCACTGCTTACATATTTCAGGAAGAAAAAGTTGACTTCTCACTGGAGAGACTTTATACGTCCCATAATGTGGCGGTGTAAATGGGCAGAACTCAAGATGAAAGAACTTCAGTTGCAGGAGGCAAAGTACAATAGGGAGATATCAGCACATGATAGGAAAAGACATAGGGAGTTCGATCAAGCTTCTTTGGATGAGTCAGGCTCGAAATCGTTGCCATTTATTCATCCAAGGCACAGGAAAAAGGCCATGAAGAGGAGAAAGAGGAAGAGAGTTGAGCACGGAACAGATATTGCAACACACATGTCTACTCATAACCTTTTCTCTTATTTTGGTACGACTTTTTTTCTCATTCTTTTGAACGGGCACTGCTGTTTCTGGTTACCATGATAAATTTCAGTTTGGCATGTGACATCTTGCAGAAAATAAAAGGCTAGATTTGGATGCGACACCACCTGGAGATGATATTAGTAATGCAGGTACGTGTTAATGTTCATGTTTTCCCGTCATTATTCACCACTTTTTAGTACAGCTCCTTTAAAACTATCACGTTTGCACCATTTTCCCACTGGTTTCCTCTTTATAAAAGAGAGTTTGGACCAGTGGGATTTCTTTTGCCTTCGGTTTGTGTTTTCACCCACCTAGGTCTCTTACCTGTCTTACAATGTCCGCTTATCATTGAGAAAGAACCAAATAAAATCTTTTCTTTGTTTCCCTTTTTGTTTAGTTTGTTGGACAAGGAAATAATAATTTTCCTAGGGGCACAGAAAATAAAATGCTGATACTTTTAACACTCTTTTCTCTTAAATAATGTTTCCATCATTTTCCTGGAAAGATTATGTCTCATATTTCTCATAAGACAGCATATCTTAATCTCTTCCTACTTTATTTCTTGCAGTTCTTTTATATTCATTCATTTTGAAGCAACATACCACACCAAGCTTTATAATTTTGTCAAAACCTGTGGCATGTTCCTTAAGTCTACATGTTACTCCAAATAGAGTAACATGCTTTGGAATAAGTGTCACCAACACAAGCATTGGCCATAGGAAATTGCACAACAAATATGTACCTATATTAATTTTTGTTATCACTGTTACTTAGAAAAGCTTTGGACCTGCCTGTCATTACGAAACTTCAATGACTTTCTGCTGTGGTTGTCTGATATAATTGAAGATCACTTTTAGTCATGGAATGCATGGTGCTCACTTACAACTCTCTTGCGTTTTCATTTTCTTACCAAGTAAAATTCACCCTACCCAAGATTTTGCACAGATCTAAACTGTGCCGCTTTCAAGCTTGAAGGTCATTATCTTGAGCCATCTAGTACTTAACGGTTAACTTTTGACTAGTACTTATGGACCTTCTCACAGCCATGGTTTCTTGGTTGTGATATACCTTTCAATGCCACCTATTATGGCTTTTCCTCCTGCTCAAATTTAGTGAAATTCACACTTGAAAGCAATGACACAATATATCCAAATCAGTTCTAGGTCAGGTGTTTGGTGTGAACTTTGTTTGACAGGTTTCACGTTCTAGAATTTTAGAAGTGCAAATAATCGGTGCACCGCTGTGTCTGTCTGCTAGAACAAGCCTATGTTCTGTCTTCTTTATCTATTCTTTCATCACATAAGGTATTATAGGTAGTTATGAAGTTAGAAAATGAGAGAAGTGAGGATAAAATTGTCAAGTTCACATTTGCCCAAGTTTAAATTCAAAATTTTGAATAAAGACTTGAACAACTTCAGTACAGTTAATGCTCAAAATATATCAGTCATAGTGTTGCGATTTAAGTGTCTGTCCTTGTTTTAATCGAAAAGTTGTGCAAACTCCCAAATTTTTAATTTCTGAGTCAGAGATCCTTCCAATGGGGCAGGGGATGCACACTTTTGCCTAGTTTTGCAGAACAAGTATAACCTTTGTCTCTAAATTAAACTTATTCTATATCCTTGTTCATTCTTTCACATTTATTCTATTCTCACACAGAGTTTGGCATATCTACTGACGACATTGATATGTTTACAAATCGTTTATGTGATATAACTTCACTAGGTGTTTCTATTTTGATTTTCTTTTATGGCAAAGCATTGGCAGAACAGAAAACCAATGGTCAGGATGAGTTTGGAATTGATGATGATTTGTCAATTCTCGTAAGCAGCAACAGTTATCTTGAGCAGATCCTTCGGAAAATTGAACTAGTACATAGTCGGGTTCATAAGCTGAAAGACCAGCTTGATACAGTGATGACGAAAAATGCGATAAAGTTTTCTTCCTCTGAGAATTTAATGTCATTTGATGGACAGGCTAGCTCTATTCCTAGTCCTACATTCTCAGCATGCAATGGAGACACAACATCAGCTGGAGGTTTATATGCTACATCTCAGCATGTGGTAGATTATGATATCGGAGATTTCATCATGCCTGACAGTGCAATGTCAAGCTATGGAGAGGCTATGCGTATTCCTGACATAATAGAAAGTACAGTAGGACTTTTGTCCTCTGTGGATGTCACGCAGCAGCAGGCGCAAGTTGGAGATTCAAGCGAAAGAGTAAGATCTTGCCCTTTCCCAGTGGAAAAAAGAGAATAATTATGGTTGTTATCTAAGCAAGCTAGGTTACTGAATCTATCCACTCTGATGAGGGCCCTATGGCACTTAATCCTAGGACTAAAACAATGGGACTAGCTTTTGTATTTCATACTTGGCGCTTGGGAATTGTGCAATAGTATGATTATAAGAGATGTTGCATTTTTGCATTCACGTTTGGGATTGACTTAGTAGATGTGATTAGATGTTCTTAAAAAGTAGTATGTGGCACTTATTTGTCAAGTATTTTCAAATTTGCAGTTAACTGTATATTTTGCTTATAGATGAATTAGGGGAACAGGAAGTGGTAAAACCAAGAAAATAAAATTAAGCTAAAATAAGGCTGCAATCGAGTGAGGGAGGGAGGTGGTTAGGGGATGGAAGATGTGGAGGCCCTTAAATAAAAAACCAAAATGAGATCAATTCTCTTATCCCCCCATCTATGAACCAAAGGACAATAGGTTTCTCAAATAAGCCCATCCATGTCCTCAGGTCTCTTCAATCATTTTAAGTCGTTTCAAGGCTGGTTGTTTTCAACTACATTGACTGTTTTTATGTATTGTTAATTGCAGATTGTTGATAACATTCTCATACATAATGAAGTATCTGAAGTAGGAGGACACATTTTGGCGATTAATCATGATATATCCTTTGACAAGCATCAAGATGTGGGAAATAACGTGGAAGAAGAAAGCTTTAATCCAGCTCCCCCTGCATCAGAAGCTAATGCTGCAGGTAAAGCATCCACATCTCAGGATCAATCAACATTGAAATCGTGCTTAGCCTCGGAGATCCATTTTCCCAAAAACAAAAGAAAGAGAGGAGAGCGTAAAGCCGGTTCGGGTGGTTGGAATCGTAGGATGCCAGGTGAACCTGATAGCCAGTGACTATTATTTAAAGTAGATGTTTTCACTTGATCAAACTTTTTCAAGATATGCAACCTCATGATAAATGACCAGGACACGCTTGCCATGCAGCTGAACTGCTCAAAGTAGGCTGCTCATTTGAGATCTTCTCGAGTTCCTATGGCTTTTAATTTGAGGATGCCATAGTCAGTTAGAGCTGAAAATATCACCATTGGTAGTGTAACCTTGTAGCTGGATAGTGTATCTTTTATCCTTGGTATTGCTTATGTACTGAGTAGCTGTTTTAGGCCTTGTGAAATTGAATGCCCTTTTGAATTCAATTATGCAAGTTAAAATTAGACAGCAATTTTGTTCCTATTAGTGTTTTTTAGAGACAGGCTTCATATCCTTTCAGAAAATATGTAGAATATTAGTGTTTCTTTTAATGTGGTTGTTAAATCCATACTTTCAGATTTTCTTGGTTGCATCAGCATATTTGATTTTCACAAAATGCTTGTTGATGGAGAAATCATACCTGCTTGTTAAATAACAAATATAGGGTGTGTTTGGTATGAAGGAAAACATTTTCTGAAAAATGTTTTTCAATTTTCTCATGTTTGGTCAGGTTTAAATGTTTTCCAAATCAACTCCTTTTCCTCAAATTTAAGGAAAATGACTTCCCTTCAAAACTTAAGGAAAACATTTTCCAAATCTCTTTTTCAACTTCAAATTACAATTTTTTTTTTGTTGAAAAAATCAATTTATTTGGTTCCTACCGTCAAACCAGCCCGCCCCCCCCCCCCCCCCAAAAAAAAAAATAAAATAATTCAAAGCTTGTTTTTAAAAAATATTTTTAACTTCAATCTTTTTACACCACCCTCACCCCTACGCACAACACCCCACCCCCCTCCCCAAAAAAAATATTTTAAAGATATTTCTAATTACATTTTTTATTTTTTTAGCCCTCACCCCCCATCAGCCCCCCACTCCCTTCAAAAAAAATAAATTAAGCTTGTTTTTAAAAAATATTTTCTACTTCAAATTTTTATTTTTTTGCACCCCTACCTTCGACCCTCCCCGCTAGACCCCACCCCCACCCCCAAAAAATTTAAGTTTGTTTTTAAAAATATTTTCAACTTCAAAATTTTATTTTTCACTCCGATCCTCGACCACCCCAAACCCACGCCCCCAAAAAAAAAAAAAAAATTTAAGCTTGTTTTTAAAAAATATTGTCAACTTCAAAATTTTATTTTTTTCACCCCTATCCTCGAACCCCCACCCTCTCCCCCAAACCACCCCCACCAACCCCCACCCTCCAAAAAAAAATTTTTTAAGTTTGTTTTTAAAAAATATTTTCAACTTCAAATTTTTATTTTTTCACCCCTACCCTCAACCCCCTGGCCAGCCCCTCTCCCCGGCCCCCCCCCCCCGCCCCTCTACCCCCAACCCCCAAAAAAATTTAATTTTGTTTTTTTTAAAAAAAAAAATCAATTTCAAAAATTATTTTCTACTCTAGTAAAAATAAAAGATATTTCTCAAAAAACATTTTTCATTCATAAATCAAACACTAAAATTTTTTTTCGAAAAAAATTTTCTACTCATCAACCAAACATGAGAAAATAAGTCAAAAATCTACTTGTTTTCCATGAAAACATTTTTCATGGAAAACTTTTTCCTTCATACCAAACACACCCATAGTATTCAAGACACAATGTGAAAAAAATGAAATAAAAGAAGATTATTTGTACTACCATCTCTATAATATTCCTCGATTTCTTTCCAACAAGAACATAACCTATTTTCAGCTTGAACTTGATATAATTCAAAGAATTGAATAGTTTGATTTTGAATCTTCGTCTTGAACTCAATTTGAATTATTCGCCATGAATACTTGAATGACTGCCACAAATAATAACTTTCGATTCAAGCTACAAACAAATAATCTTCCTCTCAAACACCGTTAAATTTTAATTTTTTTTGTTATTGGGATTGATCTTTGGTGTTTGAGTGCTTGTAGAGAAACTAGATACATAGGCATGTACTAGCATATGCCCAATATATGTTATTCTGTAATGACCTTGAAGGTCAATTTTGGAAATTTTTAGCAAATTACCGTTTTACCTCTCTCGATAGTTGTCCCGATTCATGTTTTATTAGTTTACAAAGTTGGTTTTGAAATTTGATTGAAAAGTTGGGATTTTTGGAAGTTCTAGAGTTTTGGAGGCTTAAAGTTGTTAAAAGTGGTTTTTGGTAACAATTGGAACTACGAGACTAGAAATGAAATTCCATCAGTTCCATTAGCTCCAGAATGCAGACATTTTCTGTTTCGGAGTTGGAAGTTTGGATGTATTTAGGCCAAGAGTTGGCTTTGGTCAACATTTGGAGTTCTAATGCTCAGATCGAATTTCCGATGATTCCATTGGATCTGGAGGCTGATTTTAGGCCTATGTGAGATCTTGGTTGAATTTTCAAAGGTCTCAAGGGTAGTTTGGTATTTTTTTAGTGTAAAGTTAGTTTATTGACATTTTAACGGGTTTCAGAATAAGGAAACCTTGAATCCTTGTTTCGATGATTCTATTGAGTCTGGAACGTTGAGCTTAGTTGGGTGGCATATCTAGTTTGTGTACTCGGGATTCTAAACTAATCCAGAGGGTCCATTTGGTATTTTTGTTAAGTCTTGTTAATTACTGAAGTTGGTGTCTGGTGCATGTGAATTTGTTCATCGTGATCGCGGGGCCAAACCTCGCGATCGTGAAGGCGTTTGTTTGTTGTGCGTCGCGATCACATGAGGTGTGTTGCGATTGCGTCGGTGAACTTCCATATACTTTGCAATCGTGTGACTCTTGGTCGTGATCATGTAACAATAGTACCCTGATCATCGCGGTTGTTTGGCCTTGAGTCGTGATCGCGATGGTCAATTAAATGAGTTGATCGCATTACTCATCGCGATCGCGTGGCCTTGAGGCTGCGATCATGATGAACATTTTTTACATGTGAAGAATCTTTTCAAAAAGTTGGGGTTTCATCCCCATTTCACCATTTTTGAACTTTTGGAGCTCAATAGAGGCGATTTTAATGGGATTTTTTAAGATTCTTCGATATTGCATGATTTTGCTAGTTAATCATTGTTTTTGAACTCAAACTTTAGGATTTTCACAAGAACTTGGTGTTTTAAGAAAGATGACGCTGGAAGGTTGATTTCAAGTCAGGTTTCGATGTGGTTTTTGCTATTGAGTTTCAAACTCTTAAAGTAACGTGATTTCATACAAAATTTCAGATTTAATCCTAGTTGGACTCGATTTTCAAAATCATTGATATAAATGTTGTTAGTCATGAATTATTATTGTAATTTTATATTTGTTTAGATTCTGTTGATCTGGAGACTCATCGGAGAGGGAAGGCTCCAGTGATGGGTTAATTGTTTGCTTTCTTGAGGCAAGTGGACCTCTTGACCCTTTGTTAAGTGTATAAAATCTTGTATGCCTTATTGTGTGTGTTGGGGAGTAATGGGAATAGGTGAAGGGTTAAAATGTGTGATCATTTGTTTATGTTGGATGATTTCTAATGATGATAAAAGGGAAATAAAAAGGAAAGTTGTTGGTATATTGATGTGTGATGTATTGTGGATGATTCGAACAGTTATATTAATTCACTATTGATATGATGTATCATGATAATGTTGACATGAATTGTGTATTGATATGTAAATTATTATTGTCTCATTATTTGTATAAGCATGCTTACTTGCATTGGTTCTGAAACACTATGATGAGATATGTTTTGATGATTATGCTGAAGGAAAATGGTTCCAACAATGACAAAGGGAAATAGTTCCGGCAATTGATGATTGTGCCGAAGGAAAATGGTTCTGCCGATTGATGAATATACCAAAGGGAAATGGTTGATGAATATGCTGAAGGGAAATGGATGCGGTGGATACATGGACCTTGTGAGTTCCCCATGGGTCCCGGCCTAAGTCTCAGTGTCTCATCCCGAAATGCCCCCTAGACGTGACTAGCACCCACCAACACCACTTGTCGGACATATAAAAAATCTATACAGTTACCTAAATTATTTAAGCATTAAGATAGAACATGCGTGAATAAAAAACTCATCAATACTCATTAAAACAAAATAATTAAAATCTTATATCGATTAATGAAAAGAAAGCATCAATTAACTAATATATCTCTAGCCCAAATCCCACAATAAGACCATAGAGCATCTATTAGAGCTACTCTCATCTTCTTGACATGTGAGTTTTTGACCGACCAAAACTCCACCTCATACAAGATAGCTGGTTTGACCATCATTTTATATTTTACCTTTTAAGGTTTGGTAACACATTCTTATTATACAAGGCACCAGATGCGAACTTCTATTCTATCCACCCTACACCAATACGATATTCAACATCATTATCAATCTCCCCATTTCTTTCGATTATTGATTCCAAATGCTTGAAACTTCCTTCTTTAGGTATGGATTGTGTTTCAATCCTTACTTCCACTATGTCACATGAGTTATGTTACTAAACTTGCACTCCAAGTATTTTGTCTTAATCATGCTTAATCTGAACCCTTTATACTCCAAGGAATGTCTCTAAATTTCCAACCTATAGTTAACTTTGTCACGTGTCTCATCGATCAACAGTATGTCATCTACAAAGAGCATATACCATGACATCTCTCATTAGATATGTCGCGTCTATACATCCATCACAAAGGCAAATAGAAATAGTCTAAGTTGGATAAATAAGCCCCTTGAGGTTGTCCCGATGTGTCTATTGAAATCTCCTCTAATGAAAAGCTTCTTGGTACACGGGATACCCCTCACAACCTCGTCCAAATTCTCTCAAAAATGCTTTGTCTCCTCTCGTCCAAGCCCACTTATGGTGCATATGCACTAATCATGTTCAAGGTAAGTCCTCCAAAATATCTTATTTAATAAGAAAAATGACTGAATTAGGTCAAAACCTAGTTGGGAACAAAAAGTAAAATTTACAACCTTAATATAACTAAACTAGCTAAAAGGCCATTAAAATATCTTGATTCTCCAAGAAAAATGATATAATGCTGCTGATACTAGTTGAATGCATTGCATTTTGATAAATGTTCACGAGGAACTCAATCAGAAAAAGAAAAGAGCCATCAGTAATAAATATGTAGGTGTTCTCATCGAATAAGATCAACAAATTTAGAAGACAAATGGCACTTTAATTTTTTATTCTTTAGGTAAGTAAACGGATCATGATTAGATGTTATACTCCATAAGATAGTGAATCTTCATGAAATGACAATCTTGGCTACTGCAAAAAAAAAACATATAACTTAAGACCAAAAAAACTAGGGCTCTAGGCTAATGGCAGGACCTATATCATACCATGGAGAACTGGACAGACATCGGAAAACTCATGCCAACTAAAACCTAATGTTGTATTATGGTTGATATGACCACTTCGATTATCATTCTTAATCACCACCCTGGATGGTACTTTGGAAAGTAGGCTCTCGCTTAGAATACATTTCATGGTAATTAGTATATAATTCTATTTTTAGAGTTCTTTTAAAGGATTAGGCAAGTAACAGGTAAAAACTTCGGTTAATATCTCAAAAAAACAGAACAATCAATGTTATTACTTGAGCCTCTTATTCCAATGGGCATCTAACTATTTAACACTGGAAATCAGAAAAGAAAAGAGTACTAAGACTGCTAATAGGATCAGTCAAAGTAGGAACCAGTAATTTAGACTAAAAACAAACAAAAAAATAAAAAATCTTCCTTGCTCAAAGTATAACATAAAAATAAAACATGCCCCAAGCAAGAAAACCTCACCTTATTGGAAACAAGCTGCTAAACCCATCTATGAGGATCGTCATTTTTGTTTCGGAGTTGGAAGTTTGGGTGTATTTAGGCCGAGAGTTGGCTTTGGTCAACATTTGGAGTTCTAATGCTTGGATCGGATTTCCGATGATTCCATTGGAATTGGAGGCTGATTTTAGGCCTAAGTGAGGTCTTGGTTGAATTTTCAAAGGTCTCAAGGGTAGTTTGGTATTTTTGAGTGTAAAGTTAGTTTATTGACATTTTAACGGGTTTCAAATCAAGGAAACCTCGAATCCTTGTTTCGATGAGTCTAGTTTAGTTGGGTAGCATATCTGGTTTGTGTACTCGGGATTCTAAACTAATCCCGAGGGTCCATTCAGTGTCTTTGTTAAGTCTTGTTAATTGCTGAAGTTGGTATTTGGTGCATGTGAATTTGTTCATCGCAATGCGGGGCCAATCCTCGCGATCGTGAAGACGTTTGTTTGCTGTGCGTCGCGATCGCTTGGTGTGTGTCACAATTGCGTAGGTGAACTTCCATATACTTTGCAATCGTGTGACTCTTAGTCGTGATCACGTAACAATAGTACCCTAATCATCGCGGTTGTTTGGCCCTGAGTTGCGATCGTGATGGTCAATTAAATGAGTTGATCGTATTACTCATCACGATCGTGTGGCCTTGGGGTCGTGATCATGATGAACATTTTTGACCTGGGAAGAATCTTTTCAAAAACTCGGGATTTCATCCTCACTTCACCATTTTTGAACTTTTGGAGCTCAATAGAGGCAATTTTAAAGGGCTTTTTTTCTTCGATATTGCTTGGTTTTTGCTATTGAGTTTTAAATCTTAAAGTAACGTGATTTCATATAAAATTCTAGATTTAATCCTAGTTTGCGAAAATAGCTTTTTGGGTCAATTTGGACTCGATTTTCAAAACCATCAATATAAATGTTGTTTGTCATGAATTCTTATTGTGATTTCATATTTGCTTAGATTGTGTTGATCTCGAGACTCATCGAAGAGGGAAGGCTCCAGTGACGGGTTAATTGTTTGCTTTCTTGAGGCAAGTGGACCTCTTGACCCTTTGTTAAGCATATTAAATCTTGTATGCCTTATTGCGTGTGTTGGGGGAGTAATGAGGATTGGTGAAGGGTTAAAATGTGTTATTATTTGTTTATGTTGGATGATTTCTAATAAGGATAAAGGGAAATAAAAAGGGAAGTTGTTGGTATATTGATGTGCGATGTAGTGTGGATGATTTGAACGGTTATATTAATTCACTATTGATATGATGTATCATGATAATGTTGACATGGATTGTGTATTGATATGTAAATTATCATTGTCTCATTATTTGTATAAGCATGCTTACTTGCATTGGTTCTAAAACACTATGATGAGATATGTTTTGATGATTATGTCGAAGGAAAATGGTTCCGGCAATGCCAAAGGGAAATAGTTCCGACGATTGATGATTGTGCCGAAGGAAAATGGTTCTGGCAACTGATGAATATGCCAAAGGGAAATGGTTGATGAATATGCCAACGAGAAATGGTTGCGGTGGATACATGGACCTTGTGAGTTCCCCATGGGTCCCGACACGAGTCTCGGTGTCTCATTCCAAAATACCCCCTAGACATGACTGGCACCCACCAACACCACTTGTCAAACATACCAAAAATCTATACAGTTACCCAAATTATTTAAGCACTTATAAGATAGAACATGAGCGATTTCAGAACTTATCAATACTCATTAAAAAGAATAATTATCCAATCAAAATCTTATATTGATTAATGAAAAGAAAGCATCAATTAACTAATATATCTCTAGCCCAAATCCCACAATATGACCATAGAGCATCTATTATAGTTACATAATTTTAACTATCAAACATGCAAACCGCAAGAAAAGAAGATATAAGCTATAAATAGATATAGCTGAAATTGTAGCCTCTATGAACAATGCAAAGGCTCACCTCAACTACAAAATCCACACAAACGCACTTGTTAGCCACTAGTCTGACCCTCTGCAATTGTATCTACATAGACATGCAGTTAAGGAGTGAGCTATACATAAATATAACCCAATAACATCCTCAACCCGATACTTTAATACCCATGGAACAATTATTAGAAAATACATCCATACAACAAAAACATAATGATATGCACAAGAACATATTTCATTATATAATGATCAATAATCCAAACAAATGTTCAAAAAGGACACTAAATGTCTCAAACTCAAACCACTTTCAAAGCTCGTCATAAACAACAGTGAAAGAGATCGGTTTAACACCTCGAAAAATCCATGACATAATATATAATGTCTCAAAGTATACTATGGTAGCATGTACAAGACCCCTAACATATTACGACAACATATATAGGTATGCCTTTGATATATTACATCAACTATGTATGCCCCTAGTAGCTATAACACAATAACAAAAGAAGTATCCAACATCACACCACATATAACTTATAAAAGAATATTCAGTGTTCTTCACAAAATAACATATATACTGCTAATCAACGACTCCGGATTCTCCCAAGAACACGCTCGTCCCAACACATGGACCAAACAGAGGAAAAATACATTTTTCAAAATAAGTTTGGAAAGCAAGCACAAAAGCTTAAAGTCTCACTTACCTCGCTAATGACAAGTTCCACAACCTTGCACGTGTATAAAACCAACCAAAATAGCCTTCGAATTCCTCAATCTATGAAAAATATTAATTAACCATATCAATTATACTAGTTAGGGTCAAGTCTCAATTTCCTACCTTTTAAGATTAGAGCTAAATCTTAATATCTCATACCTTAAATCATGAATTAAAGATGAAAAAAATAAATAAGTAAATAGATATCTTTAGTAGAAGCTTCATATATTTTCTAAAAATTTCTGAGATTTGCACTCATAGTATGCTGGACTACATCCTAATGAACCACTGCTAACTATAGTAAAGTTGATATCTAGTCATTAATACTATATCATGTTGCCCTCTTATCATTTACCAATCATTGGTTCCATTTAAGGCAAAACATTCATTAAGAAGATAAACAAATAGAAATGCCGAAAACTAGTTGCATCACTAAGGAACATGAGTAATGATTTCTACTAGCCTTCAAGAATCAGTATCTTATTGATAACTCCACTATCCACAAAATTATTGCACAATCATTGTAAATGTAGAGACAAGAAGATCACTTTCTGCACCTCCTATGAAATACATACATATATATATCACTAAAATAGAAGTGATGCGATTACCTGATGCTTATACCCACTAACAATGGCCTAAGGAATTCTTTGTTATCGTGTATGAAATCTCTAAAACTTTCTCTCGTGGTTTTCTTTCTTTCTTCTAGAATAAAGAGTAATTGCCCTAAATTTTCTACTACTTCAAAAACTAGGGCGTAACTAACATCAGATAGAAGATGGGCTTGGCCTACTTTTTTTAATTCTCTTAATAAAACCTATTATTGATGAATTTACCAACTAACCCTTCATTAAAAAAGGTAATTACATTCTCTCCTACTGAAAATAGCGTTCATCCTCGAATGAGTCTAGAACCATACCTGAAGTGTCAAATAGGTAAGGATACTTATTGTCACGCCTCGAGGCTACTCCCTTGACGTAACACGGGACCTAGGATCACGAGTGATCCCAAGCTAACCCTGAACTGGCATATCATAAGCATACTTAAAGATGTTACTAAAAATAGAAATACTGAGTGGAAGCTTAAACATGATATAAAATGAAATGATGGGGAATACCCATTCTAAGTCTGAATATATAAACGACTGAGAGTTCAATAACAACTGAAAGATAAAACTCTAACTAAAACTAAATCTAACTATGTCTGAATAAAAGCCTCTAACTAACTAGAGATGCTGGGACATGTTCCCAACTAACTCTAGCAAAACTGAAACTAAAAAGACTAAAAATGAAAGAAAACATGTCCATCGTCCTCGAAAAATGAGGACTCACCACTGATACTGCTGAACTGGAGATGAGGAACCGATCTATGCATGATATGAATGCTGAGGACCTGAACCTGCATCATGAGAAGATGTAGCACAAAGTATTGAGATAATATGCTAAAACTGAATATTGAGATATAACTGAGAACCAGGTCAATGCACTAGAATCTGACTGTGGGAGCTACTAATAATTGACATAAAACCACGTGAGCTAAACGTGGGGCCCAATGTATTACCCTATCGAGAGGACCGAATATACCTTGCCAGGGGTATAAAGGCATGACTAGCGTGATCATTAAATAAGTTTCCCACATAGGGGACTTAACTTACATGGGCACGTAGTTCTGGGACTATGAGGGTGACTTACCCTAGTCCACTCGATATTAAGCCTACTCCCAACTAGAATGTATAAAATACAACATAACTGCAATAAACTGGATAGCTCAAAATTCTGATATGCTAACTGAAAATGCAACATTAAGTACCAATAATGAAATATTTGTAAAATGATGCATGTATATCTATGTTAACTGGCCTAACAAGTACTATTGATGAACAAAACGAATCTACACAACTAGAGTTCTGAATTTCATGCAAGAATTAAGCAACATAGTTACGAAAACGTAATATTCTGATTTGGATTAGTCTAACAACTAAATCACAACAAGAATCTGAAGTTCTAGAAACCCTAAGTCTAAACATAATGAAGGGAATCAAGAATCTGACTGAATTCTACGGACCCAATGGGTAAAAGGAACCCCCTAGTGAAATCCAACATACATGGTGACAAATTTCATGGAGAAATCTTTCAATTTTGGGGCTGGAACTGGAGGAAACCTTGTTTCATTCTTGGAGAGGGTTGGTCGACTTTTTCTTTCCTTTTTCGTTCAAATTGGATGAATTTTGGAGAATGGGTTGACTTGGGTAAAGTCTAATTAATTTACTAGGCTAAAACTGACCAAAACAACATAGTTTAGGGGTTAAACGACATAGTTTAGGTGTCCAATGCATAGGGAAAAGACCAAAACAACCCTGACTTAAAATCTGATGAGGCCACTAACGGACCCTGGACTGATCGACGGTCCGTCTTTGTCAACCATTGTTTGGATTCATAAAAGGGGTGCTGATGGTCTTGATCCACGGACCAGGACCACGGCCCGTGGTTTGACTTACGGTCCGATCGTGGTTCGACCCTTAGCTGAATTTTCTAAAGTTTCTGGGAAGGGGCTGCAGGTGGCCAACCACGAAACCCACCTACGGTCCGTAGGTCACCCTACGATCCATAGGTGGCCCCGTTGGTGGCACCTGCAACTTCTAGAATTTCTGCATTTTTGTTTTCTAGAATACGTGGTGTTTCACTTATCTCAAATGTCTGCCTCAGACTCCCAAGTAGCCTTCTCGATTGGATGAATGTGTCATAACACTTTGACTGAAGCTACCTTCTTCGATCTCAACTGACGCACTTGCCTATCAAGAATAGATATTAGACCTTCCTCATACGCCAAATTCTCATCAAGCTCTACCTCTTATAGTTGAATTGTATGGCCAACGTCATGAACATATTGTCTAATCATAGACAAATGAAATACCGGATGTATAATAAAAAATCCAGGAGGTAAAGCAAGTCGATACTGAAATGACCTGGTCGGTCATTTTTGTTTTTTGTGAAAATTACAATTTTTGCCCTCCCGATATTGACCCCGAGTCATTTTTGATTGATTTTGAAAAGTTGGTTTTAAACTTTGAGTTAGAAGTTGAGAATTTGGTAATTTTGAGTTTGAAAGGCTAAGTCGCTAAGAAAGTAGTTTTCGGTGTCTTTTGGAGTTTCTAGTATCAGAATTGGATTCTATTGATTCCATCAGTCCCAAAATGTGAAATCTAATATGTGAGAGTCATCGATTTTAGTTTCCAAGTCATTTTGAGGATTTGAGGTCCTAAGTTGTGAAATTATAGAATTTTAGTCTTTGAATTGACTTTGGTCAATTGAGGATTCAGATGCTCAGATCGAGATTTCGAGAGTTCTATTGGATTTGGGGTATGATTTTAGGCCTAGGTGAGGTCTTGGTTGATTTTTGAGAGGTCTCAAGTTTGTTTTAGCCTTTTGAGGCATTGAGTTAATTTTTTGTGGTTTTCACGGATGTTAGGTCAAGAAGACCTAAGATTTATGTTTTGATGGTTCCATTAAGTCCGAAGCATCGAGAATAATTATTTTCATATGTGGTTTGTGTTTATAGGGTTTCGAATGAATCCTAAGGGTCCTTTCGGTGATTTTTGAGTTGGCTGATTTTTCTAGAGCTTGTGGCGCATTTGCGGTGAGGAGGGGTGAAAACCCCGCATTTAGGGTTCTCGACCGCGTTCATGGGAGGTCAAAGTGTTGACCTCCGCATTCACAGGAGACCTGTCATGTTTGTGGAGGTCCAGTCATTTAAAATCAACGTTTGCGGTTAGGGGTTCACATTCATGGAGGACCCTTGGCAGTGTTAAGCCCAAATTTTGGGGTTTCTTCCCTATTTTTATTTTTTGAATTTTTGAGAACTAGGTAGAGGCAATTACAAGTGAGTTTTTCAAAATAAAATTATTGAGTAACGTTTATTAACTAACTCTACATCTTCTATTACCCATTGTTATTATTGAATTAATGAGTTTAAGTCAAGATTTTGGGTTGACAAATTGGGAGTTCTTCATGAACTTGAGTTATTAAGTAAAAGTGAGTTATGAACTGACTTTCAAGTCCATTTTTGAAATGATTTTCTCTAATGAGTTCCTAAAGTCTTGAGTAATGTTTTCAAGTATTGTTTTTCCGTATTCAAACCTTAATTTTTGGAAATAGGTATTTTGTTGAATGACCCATTTTCAAGGGAATTGTTTTGGGTGTTGTCTTTTCCGATAAGTGTTTGTGAATACTTTCTAATTAATAGATTGTGTGGCTCCGAAAGTGATTCAGAAAGGGAAGACTTAACTTTTAGAGTGATTGTTGATTGATTTAAGGTAAGTAGCTTCCTAAACCTTGTATTCTAGTTTGAATTCATATGCTTCCTTTGTTGATTACATGTTAAAAGTAATGGGAATTAGGTGAAAGATTTAAATTATCCACTAGCTATATCTAAATGAATAAAAAGGGGTTGAAATGAAAAAGGCTATGTGTGATGATATGAATTGCCTTAATGTAACCCTTATGGATTTATTAATGAAATGCTCGAAAGCATGAATGTGGACTTCAATTATGCAAATTGTTGTCTCTTCTATGTGGTGTGATATTGCTTGTGTGCTTTGATCATTGAACATTGTAATGAGACATGTGATGAGTTATTACGAGGTCTTTACCGGTGAGTGTTATTAGGCCGAGGTCTTTGCCAGTGAGTTTTATGATGTCGAGGTCTTTGCCGGCTAGTTTTGTTCGGCCGAGGTCTTTGTCAGCGACTGTTATAAGCTGATGGGAAATGGTTCTCTCTCGTGATGATCAATTTGACTTGATACACTTGATGCTTATGAGTAACTTACTTGTGAATTGTAATAGATGTGTTTGTTATGTGCGACTGAACTACTTGTCATTGAGATTGACTTATTTGATTTGTTAGATTGTTGATTTGTGAAGGTTGAAATATGAATATTGGGTCTGTGAGCCGTGTATTTTAGAATCGCTAGGTTAGGCTGATTTTTGTGTAGGTTGTAGTTTGAGGAGGTTCGGTTGGAGTGTAAGGGGTATTTGATTTCTAGCTAGTTGTTTTGTTTAGTAGGTTGCTGATCTGAACAGTAAAACTACCCGAATCTTTCAGTTTGGTGGGTAACTTATTTTGGATTCAGGAGTTGCACGCTTCATTAAGTGCTACAGTTTCATATTCAGTCAACCTCCTCTTGTTTGCCACGATCTCCTTCACATACTTCGCATACCTGGGTATACCTTGCAAAACATCTACCAATGGCAAATTAATATGAACTTGCTTTAAAAGAGAGAGAAACTTACCGAAACATTCGTCCTCTTTCTGTTTTTTAAACTTCTGAGGAAATGGTGGAGGTGGTTTCACTATTGGTTGCAATCTTTCTTCCTGTGCAACAGTCTCACTCTCCTTGGGTTTACTCTCTTTGCTAGCATTTTCCACATTTCGTTTCTTTGGAGCCAACTCCTCCAACTACAACCCGCTGCGTGTACCTACCACATTCACTTGCTTGGGATTAGGATTAGTGTTTCGTGGCAAACCTCCTTGAGGTCGTGAGTTCTGGGCACTAGCAAACTTCCCAAATTGTTTCTCCAAGTTCTGGGTAGCTAATTGATTATTTCTAACATCAGCAGCTAACTGAGCTTGATCAGCCATGATCTTCTTCAGCATCTCCTCTATGCTCATGTTACTTTGTTGATTGTTGGGCTGCTCCCGTTGGGCCTGTTGTTGGTACCCATGTGCATTTCCCCTGGGGTCTATATTGATTCTGGTTTCCTCCCCAGAAAAAATTCAGATGATTCCGCCAACTGGGATTATAAGAGTTTCCATAGTTCTGATGACCTCCTCCACGTTGTGCATTTCCTAAAAAATTTGTAGAATCCGGGTTTGCACCACATACCTCTACATTGTGATCTCCTCCTCTGCAAATTTCACACCATGTGGGTGGTTGTTGGACTGCATTCACCTGAGTTGGCTGTTGTCCCAGCGATAGGTTGTTGAAGTGAGTGTTCATCATATTCTGCATTGCAGCAATTTTTGCAGTTAATGCATTCACTGCATCTACCTACAACATTCCAACAGTTTTCTGTATCACGGGTTTAGCTCCTTCTTCATTCCACTCGGGGTTCCCTTGTGAAATCATGTTCAACACTGTGAACAACTCAGCATAAGTCTTCTCCAAAGCTTGTCCACCTGCAGCTGAATCAAGTAAAATCTTAGTGTTAGGCTCCAATCCTTCAATGAAGATATGGACCAACACCTTGTTAGCATGATGATGGTGCGGACAACTCAACAACTTCAATTTGAACCTGTCCCAAGCCTAGTACAAGTTCTCTCCTCCTTTTTGTCGGAAGCTCAGTATATCACTCCTTAGCTCAGCTATTTTCCCAGATGGAAAAAACCTAATAAGGAACTTTTGTGCAAGATTGTCCCATGAGGTAATGGAATTAGTGGGCTCAAATTCAACCATCTTTTTGCTTCCTCTAGCAGAGAAAAGGGAAATAGTGTGAGCCTCACATAATCTACACTCCAGCTGGAGTGTAAGTGTCACTAATCTCGAGGAAATTCTGGATATGAACTTGTTGATCCTCATGCGATAAACCAGTGAACTGTTTATTTGTGTGGAATAAATGCACCATACAGTTCAAATCTTCCACCAGCTTCAGGTTTCTGAATGCATGAAGTCACACTGGTGGTACGTGGGATCGCCACCTCTCTCACTTTCATCTCAGCCATCAGTACAGGTTCTTCTCGTTTAGGTCTTGCTACAGGAGTTTTGGCTTTACTAGCAACAAGAGTGACTGGGTAAGTGAGTCATCTTTTCCTTCTCCGGTAATGAATGAATCTTTCTAGTTCAGCTAGAGGCTCTACCAAGTCCTAATCGTCTTCCAGTTTGAGAATATAACACAACGTGCAAAATGAATAGCTAAGATCAAGTTGTCAACACTTGCTTTTTAACTTTAGAAATTATACTAATCAAATGCTTCCTAATTCTAAAGTCCACGACAGTGGCGCCAAAAATTTGTTGCGCCTAGTCGCACACGCAAGTGTACGTGGTCGTTCAAGTATTAAAGTATCTTTTATTAAGAGTCGGGTATCGTACCCATAGAGACTCACAATTAATATAATTTGATTTTTCAATACTTTCTATTAAATACAAGTGTTATCAAGGTTAAAAGAGTGATTTATTTTATAATTTAAAATTTAAGTAAAACCTAAACAAAAGAGATTCAATTTCTAAAAGGTTTGAACAATGATTGGGTAAAGTCCAGGGCTGTAACTCACATCAGGAATCATGCACAGTATCTTGTAAAATGAATATTCATCAACTATCTAATCAATGATCACAGGGTTAAATATATGATTATGGTCTCCTGACCTCTAATCGCCTATAATAAATGGAAGCCTAACTACATCGTTAGTAGGGATAGGTTAGACCAATTGCCGAGCATTAGTATTTCTTCTTGTATAATAACCAAGCAAGGGCTCTAGGTATATCCCTAACCTAGAAACAAATTAACTCTAATTCTTAAGAGAAAATCATGCTCCTCATGCCCCACGTTCTATCCTCTTATTCCTCTCTTGAGTTCAATTCAGACAATATGTTTATTTCAATGGTGATCAAGCATGAAATATGAAAACCAATAACATAAGAGAGATTCATATGATAGTTAATGTCAATCCATAAAACTTCAATAATTTACAATCATCATGTAGCCACAGCCCTAGAACTAGGGAAATTAGCTACTCATAATAGGAATTTCGATCAAGCAAAGTTTAAATATCATAAATAGATCGAAAGTAGAAGAGTTTAGGAATGAAACCTAAAAACAGATGAAATAGCTCTCCAAATCGTCGTTCTTCAAAACCCAGAAAAAGAATAATTAATAAAATAAATTATTAGTCTATTTATAGTTAAGTCGAAACGGCCAAATCTGGATTTTTGGGGCGCTACACGGAGTAGTTGCTAAACTCCACTTCGAGGACTTCTTCTCTTCTCCATGACACGGGGCTATCACGGACCGTTCTATCCCAAATTGTTAATTCACACAAATTCAGCACTCAGGACACAGATCACTCTGCATCACTCTCAAACTAAAGATAAAATCCCTCTTCGAATCCTTCTGGATATTCATTTCTTCATTCTTCTTTATTGCTTCTTTTCAACTTGGATCCTTTCGTGTTTCCCAATGCCCATTTCAGTGTTCATTTCTTCATTTAAGCTCACCTACACAACTAATCATGTTGGTTATTATAGATGCAATCAAAAGACTCAACACGGTGAACATAAAATGATTCCAAACTTAGCCATAATGAGAGTGTTATTTGGTTACTAGGCATATAAGTACACCTAAGATCAGTTGCTTGTTGGGTATTGTGTTGTTGATACTCACCCTTGCTTCTACACTTGTGTAGCATCTGATCCGAACGCGTGTGATGTTTTTGTCCTTTTATTGATCTCGAGGCTCGTCAAGGACTTGAAGAGGTAGTTGTTTGTCATTCGGTGGGCCCATTTTTTCCTTTTCTTACACTTTGTTCTATTTGAGAAACAAAGATTGAGACTTGTATTTATTTCTTAATTTTGTACTTATGTATTTAGTGGCTTGTACACGTGTCAACCTGATTTTTGAGGCTTTAGTAAAATAACAAGTTTTTCGCTTTATCTTCTTATTTTTTTACTATTTTCTTCTTTTCTTTCGTGTTTGTTAGGTTGAGGCTGACTTGTCTTAGTGGAAAAGTCAGGTGCCATCACGTCTATTTTTGGGTTGTGACAAAATGATATCAGAACCCCATATTCATAGGTCTCATATGTGTACAAGCCTAGTATAAGTAGAGTTTTGAGGATCGATACAGAGACATATGTACTTATCTTCAAGAGGCTAAAAAGATTGATAGGAAACTTTTTTTTATTCATCCTTTCTAATCGTGTGTGGTTACCTTCACTAGTGCTGAGTTGTCACGTCTTGTTTTGGCAGATATCGAGGACCCGAGCTTCTATTTCTGGAGGTTGAGGGGAGGCAGTCCCCGAGGTTGTTGTGCAGGCCCCAGCTAGGGGTAGAGGTAGGGCCAAGCTAGAGGTAGTTTTCATGGATTAGCACCGGCTAAAGGTCGTTCTCGTGGGGCGACACCAGCTAGATGTAAATCTAGAGAGGCTTTTTTTGAGCCACATGTTGATGTTAATAAGGATCAGGTTCTTTCCAAGTTTGGAGCTCCGTTATTTCAGGAGACTTTGTTGAAGATTTTTGGTGTGTTAGGGAACCTTTCTCTCGGGGCGCAGACCCCAGGTCAACAACAAACTCCAGGGGTTTATGTTTAGATAGGCCAACCACCCATGGTTCCTACACGGGATGTGGGTGTAAACTTTGCTCTTAAGGTTATCTTAACAGCGGTTGATCAATAGTGTTATGAGAGGTTAGAAGATGAAACCACCCAAGTTTCAGGGTGGTTAGAGCGAGGATGCTCATGAGTTCTTGGCTTTGTGCCATAAGATAGTTGAGGCTATAGGTATGATAGATGCTCGTGGTGTTCGATTTGTCACCCTTCAGCTTCGTGGTCACGCTAGAGAGTGGTGGAGGACTTTTATGAGGTCTAGACTAGTTGGATCTCCTCCGGCAGAGTGAGATGTATTTTCTAGTGCTTTCTAGTTTTGCTTCATTCTGTGGAGTGTGAGAGAGGAGAGTCTTCTGAGATTTGAGAGCTTGGTTCAAGGCAGTTTGTCTGCAACCTAGTATGAGGCCTATTTTGTAAGCTTTCTAGGCCTTCTACGACTATTGTGCCGGATGAGGCAGAGAGTTCATAGATTTGTGAGAGGGTTGACTTTCTCCGTCGAATCTTATGTGTTCAGGGAAGCTAGAGAGAGGTCTTCCTTTGAGTCCATTGTGAGCACCACCAAGGAGGCAGATTTGATGTTTTTATAGAAGTTTGGGGAGCCTAAGAGAGACTGTCCTTCTAGTGCCTCATCTAGGTGTAGAGGTCCAATAGAGGTAGTGGTTCCTTCTAGTGTCGTAGGTCGGTTAATACTTCTATGCTAGCAGCTAAGAGTGGACAATCAACCCGAGGATCCTCAAGTTCTGGCCGAGATGGCCATGGTAATTCGTATGGTTCACAACAACAGTTATCTGTGTTGAGATCTTATTTTACTTGTGGGGATCCAGGTCATATGATGTGACAGTGTCCTTTACAAACTCATTCAGTACCTTTGAGTTCTTATTCAACTACTCTAGCTAGGGATTTAGCATCTCCGAGTAAAGGTTGAGGCAGAGCTCAATCTGGTAGAGGTGGCAGGAATACTGTAGGCGTACTCTATCTCCACAGGGTGGAGGTAGAGGTTCTACTCAGACTATAGGCGGCCGAGATGACCAGTATAATGATTTTCCAAGAAGGCCTGAGGTTGAGACTTTTAATATTATGATCACAAGTATCGTCTCAGTTTGCCATCGACCTGTGTCTATATTATTTTATCGAGGATCTACTTTGTCATATGTGTCTACCTATTTTGCTGTTGGGTTTGATATGTTGTTTGATTTCATGTCTGTGCCTATACATGTTTCTACACCAGTAGGTGAATTCTTAGTGGTGGATCTTGTGTATCGATCATGTCTTGTTTCTTTGGTTGGGTATGATACTTGGGTATACCTATTCATTTTAGGAATGGTATACTTTTATATTAACTTAGGTATGGATTGACTTTCTTTGCATCATGCTATTCTTGATTGTTATGGTGAGACTATGACCTTAGCGATGCCGGGCGTCCCGAAAGTTGAGTGGACAGGTGCTAGTGGTTCTTAGCAAGGTTATCTTTTTTATTGGAGCTCAAAGATTGGTTGATAGAGGGTGTTTGTCCTACTTGGCTTTCATTTGGGATACTAGTGTTGAGCTACCTCCCATGAATTATGTGCCCCTGGTTCGAGAGTTTGTAGATGTCTTCCCTACTAATCATTTAGGTGTTGCTCCAAATAGGGATATTGAGTTTGCTATTGACTTAAAGATGGGCACCAAGTCCATTTCTATTCATGCTTATCGTATGACTCCAGCTGAGTCGAAGGAATTAATGGATCATTTGCAAGATTTGTTGAGTAAGGGTTTCATTCTCCTTAGTGCCTCTCCATGGGATGCTCCTATGTCTTTGTGAGGAAGAAAAATGGATCTATGAAGATGTTTATTGATTATCTACATTTGAACAAAGTAAAAGTGAAGAACAAGTATCATTTTCCACGTATTGATAATTTGTTTAATCAGCTTTATGGTGCATCTCTATTTTCTAAGATTGATTTGAGATCTATTTATTATCAGCTGAAGATTAGGGCATCGGATATCCTAAGACAACTATCAGGACTCGTTATAGTCACTATGAGTTTCTTGTGATGTCGTTAGGTTTGACTAATGCCCCTGTAGGTTCATAAAGTTGATGAATGGGGTGTTTCAACCTTATTTGGATTCCTTTGTGATAGTGTTCCTTGATGACATCTTGATGTACTCCAAGACTGAGGAGGATCACGATCAACATTTGATGATTGTACTCCAGAGAGTGAGGGAAGATAAACTTTATGCCAAGTTCTTGAAGTAAGAGTTTTGGCTTAAATATGTGGAATTTTTGGGACACGTGGTGTCCAAGGAGGGTATTAGGGTTGATCCAACCAAGATTGAGGCAGTGATGGGTTGGACCAGAAGTATATCGATTACTGAGATCCAGAGTTTTGTGGGACTTGCGGGCTATTACAGACAATTTGTGCAGAGCTTCTCAACTATAGCATCTCACTTGAGTAGATTGACTCATCATAGTGTGAGTTTTTAGTGTTCTAACGAGTGTGGGGATAGCTTTATAAAGCTCAAGACCTCATTGGCGTTGACTCTTGTTTAGACCTGAGGAGGGTGTGAATTTCACCATTTATTGTGATGCTTGTGGAGTCGGGTTAGGCGTTGTTCTGATGCAGAAGGGTAAGGTGATTTCCTATGCTTCTAGCAGTTGAAGGCCTATGAGAGAAACTATCGTACCCATGATTTAGAGTTGGAAGTCGTAGTGTTTGTGTTTTAGCTATGGTGAGAATATTTGTACGGCATTTAGTGTGAGGTTTTCAAGGACCATCGGAGTCTTCAATACATTTTCACTCAGAGAGATCTGAACTTGAGGCAGAGCAGATTGCTTAAGCTATTGAAATACTATGACATCACCATCTTGTATCATCTAGGGAAGGAAAATGTGTTGGTCGATGCTTTGAGTACGAAGATTTCTAGTATGGGGAGTTTTGCCCCTATAAGTGTGGAGGAGAGACCATTGGCTAGATATGTTGAGAGGTTAGCCACCAGTCTCGTCCGATTATAATTTTTAAGGATACAAGTGGTTTGATTGCTTTTATTGAGGTTTGTTATTCCTTAGTTTAGTAGATTCGTGAGCGTCAGTTTGATGACGAGAAACTGTCTCCCTCAAGACAAGGTAACGAGAGGAGAATCCAAAGAGGTTGTCCTTGATTCTTAAGGTGTCTTACACATTGGAGGCAGGATTTGTGTGCCTAAGGTGGGGGAGTTGATTAGACTGATTCTTGAGGAGGCCCATTGTTCCCAATATTCCATTCACCCAGGTGTGGTGAATATGTATCATGACCTATGCCAGCATTATTGGTGGTGTGGTAAGAAGAGGGATATAGCAAAATTTTTTTGAGGTGTTTGACTTGTGAACAGGTCAAGTGTGAGCACCAGAGACCTGGAGATATATGTGAGAGGATGCCTATTCCTACTTGGAAGTGGGAGTGGATCACTATGGACTTTGTTGAGGTACTACCTACCACCACGGGTGTTTATGACTTCATTTAGGTGGTTGTTGATAGGTTGGCCAAGTCCACCCATTTCATCCCAATTCGAGTGAGGTATATGTTGGAAGAGTTAGTCGAGCCTTATATCAGTCAGATTGTGCGATTGTGTGGAGTCCCAATTTCTGTTGTCTCTAATCAAGGTTTATTATTCACTTCCCATTTCTGGAAGGCTTTGCAACATGGTTTGGCAACTCAGTTAGATGTGATTACAACCTTCTACCCTTAGATAGATGTTCAGTCTAAGCGGACGATTCAGGTGTTGGAGGACATGCTTCGAGTTTGTGTGATTGTTTTTGGTGCTAGATGAGATCAATATTTTCCCTTAGCAGAGTTCACCTAAAACAATAGTTATCATTCCAACATTCAATGGCCCCTTTTGAGGCGTTGTATGGCAGACGGTGTAGATCTCCGATCGGATGGTTTGATTTAGATGAGATGGATTCAGTAGATACAGACTTGCTTAGAGATGCTTTGGAATAGTTTCGTATCATCCAGGGTAGACTGTTGACAGCTTAGAGTCGATAAAAGAGTTATGCGGATCAGAGAGTTTGAACCTTAGTATTCATGGAGGGTGATCATGTTTGGCTCTGAGTGTCACCCATGAAGGGTGTGATGAGGTTCAAAAAGAAGGGCAAACTTAGCCTTAGATCCATTGGACTCTTTGAGATTTTGAGTCGTGTGGGAGAGGTGGCATATGAGTTGGCTTTGCCACCTAGCTTGTGAGCTTTGCATCCCATGTTTTATGTTTCCATGCTTTAGAAGTACGTGTCGGATGAGTCCCAAGTACTTTATCTTGATTTAGTTGAGTTGGGTACAAACTTATCTTTTGAGGATAAGCCTATAGCCATTTTGGATATGTAGGTCTAAAAGCTTAAGACCAAAGAGATTGCTTTAGTAAAGGTGCAGTGGAAGCATCATTCAATTGGTGAGGCAACGTGGGAGACAAAGTCTGATATACGTGCCAAATATCCTCATCTTTTCGAAGCTCCATATACTTTCTTTTGCCTTATGTTCGAGTACGAACACGGTTATTATTTGTTACGCCCCCTATAACTAGAAAACTAAGCCAGAGCCTAATGTGTAAACTAGTAGCCTAATTAGGGGATAACACAAAGGTTAGAGTCGTCAAATAACCTTCTGTAGTCAATATAAGTGTTTTTGGGTGTAGACATCAAGGTATGACCCCCCAAGGACCAACCAAGGGTCCTTGAAGAGGACCTTGAGACAGCCTAAAAAGTTGTCAAAAGGCAGCCTACCTACGAAGGGCGTCCACGATCCGTGGATGGACCCACACCTTGTAGGTGGGGGTCATGGGTCAAGGTTGTACCTCCCTTATTTTTCTAAGCTTCTGACCAGCACCCACGTTTGACCAGTACTGTCTGTGAACCCACTCACACTCCGTGGGTGAGGGTAGTTTTTGGTCATCAGTTATTTAGTTGGGGGGGGGGGGTTAAGGGAGGGACTTAGGATTAATTAATTAATTAAGTAGGGTCGTTTAATACTAATTAGAATACCTATATAAACCTAATTGACCTCTAAACTAAGGCAATTAATTCATTCTTTTCAAGACCCCAAAACAAACTCATTCCCTCCCAAATATTTCTCTCACTAAAACCTCCATTGGAGATAAAGAAGAAGTTGAAGTCTAAGGTTCAAGAACTCATCTTTTCTACCCAAATTCGTGAGGAATCTTCATCTAAGGTATGGTAGTCTTTGATTCATGGAATGCTTTCTTCCATGGAATCCTTAAACTTCCAATTTCAAAGTAGAAAATTCTCCAAAACCTAGGGTTTTCACTCCTAGTCATGGATTCTTTCTCAAAACGTTTTCAATAATTTATTTGTTTTATATTATGGTTTAATTACTGTTTAATGGTGTTTTTATGATAAATTCTCCCATTAATCCATAAAATCCCCATAACCCTAATTTATGACTTTTGATGTGGGTGAATTGTGTGGAATTGTACTAGTTGTAAATTAGTTCTTTGACCATATTATTATCCATGTTGAATGTAGTAACCCTAGGTTGGTTGGGAGAATGTGATCCTTGATCCAAGAAGGGAAAAACATGAGAATTATGCCAAAATTTGGGCTTCATGCATATACACTTTATGAACATGATTATAATCTAATTATTGTGTTAATTGAAAGTTTATTCTCATAAACACATAATGAACATGATGTGAAAGCTCTTCTCACTATATGATGGTTCTAAGGTTGAAATTCCATTCTCACCTATTGAACCTATGAGCTATTATTATGAATTGTGTTGGGTGGAGGATAAGACACTCCTTCATGCATGTAAATTCAATTCAAGACTAAATATGAAATTGTGGGAAGTAATTCTTAGCACCGAGTGGATATTGATTATGAGATAGAGGCTCTCCCGTTAAGAAAGGCCAGGTTTCTAAGGTAAATCTCATGAGATGAAAGCCCCTCCGTTAAGTAAGGTTGGGTTTCTAGTAACAATCTTCGTATCTCATAACTATGTGCCCTCATAGGTCTTTAGCTAGTGGATCCACCTAAAAGCTAATACATTTAGTTATACCTTAGGCAAGTAAGACACCTCTTTTCGGTGTGGGGCATGACACCGGATTCATTGTTTAGCTCACATAGTCTATGTCGGTTAAGGCTTATTCCTAATGTAATTAAAAGATGAATTATTAACCATGGTTGCTCAAGGAGTACTACTTAGCATGGGTAGGATTATGGGATCTTACTTATGCATGGCACAAGTAGACTTTGAGAGTATTCATAGTAGGTTTCTATTATGATGCGATGACTTATATATTGAATATGCTCATGAATTATGCTTTCACTCTACTTTTCATGATGATTTTCAAACTTGACAAAGTGCATGCTCTTCAACTACATTGTCCATTTTTAGCATATTTTCATGGTTTTGTGCATGACTATCATACTTGGTGTATTTTTGTACTAACCCATATTTCTTCTACATTTTTCCACAAAGTGTAGGTTCTGGCGTTTGAGCTGTTTTTCCTTCTTATTCAAGCTTGTATTGACTAATCTCCAAAGCTTCTGGTAAGTCCTCATGGATCCGATCACGAGTGATGTTTTGTTGTTCCTTTTATTTCATTGTATTTCATTTTAGATTTCTATTGTAAGGGTTGTGACCCTATTTTGAGACTTCAATTGTAATAGATGGCTAAATGAGACAATGTGTAGACTTCCGCTTTACTTTTATGAAAACTTCTTTAGACTTGAAAATTGTCTTTTTACTCTTTATTGTTCTTTACTTATGTGATGATGATGTTAAGTGGCTTACATGGTGCCTTAAGGGGCAGTGTGTGCCTTGGTACGTCTAGGGGGTACCCTTTGGTCTTAACAAACTTGATAATCAGAGCAAAATGTTTAGAATGATTCTAGGATGATGTCTCATAAGCCACGTCTAGTAGAGTCTTATTCATGAGTGTGAAGCACACAACATTTATGAGTGGGAGGCTACAAGATGTTTAGGAAATTTCACTTCTTTCATTATTTTTAGAGTCGTGCCTTAGAGTTTAACTCTGTAAAAGTCCCTTTCCTAACCCTTCTCTTGTGTCTTCAGGAAATGAATACACGACGGAAGAATGCTAGAAGGATGGAAGAGGAGAATGTGAATCAAAGAGTTCCTCAAGGTAATCAAACTCCTTAAGGCAATCAAGCTCCGATTGATCCTCAGGCCATGCGGATGTGGAGATTAGGTCGGCTTTGTAACATTGACCCAAGCCATGATGGTTCAAGCTCAAGCCATGACAACTCCAGCCCAAGACATGATGGCGCAACCACTATAGATATTGGGCCTAGAGTGAACTCTAACATGAGTTCTATGGCTTCAAGATTGAGAGATTTTGCTAGGATGAATCCTCTCGAATTTCTTGGTTACAAGGTGGAAGAGGATCCCCAAAGGTTTATTAATGAGGTTTGCAAGATACTTGGTGCCATGAGGGTGTCATTGGAAGAGAAGGTAGAGCTAGCCGCCTACTAACTAAAGGGTGTAGCTCAAATTTGGTATGAACAATAGAAGGGTGAGAGGCCAATAGGAACGGGTCCTATAGATTGGGAGGTGTTCAAGGAAGTATTTCTTGATAGGTTCTTTCCCCTAGAGTTGAGGGAACGAAAATGCAAGAGTTCATAAACCTTCGACAAGGGGGGATGAGTGTGAAAGAGTATTCTCTCAAGTTCACCCAACTATCCAAGTATGCTCCAACCATGGTGGCAGACTCAAGGGCTAGAATGAATAAATTTGTGATGGGAGTATCCGAGTTGGTAGTTAATAAATGTCATTGGGCAATGCTTATCCCAAGTATGAATATTGCAAGTCTTATGGTTCATGCCGAGAAAAAGCTCAAGAAAATAAATAGGGAGGCAAAGATGGTTAGAACCGGTGATGGGAACTTCTCCAATGCTAAGCCCGATGAGCAAGGTCGACAAAGGTTCAAGCAAAAGTTTTCCAACCAAAGCTCCTCTAATGCTTTCCCAATGGTCAATAAGGTTAGGGTGCCTAACCCTAAACTCCAAGGAGGAAATAGTGGTGGGTCTTCTATGATAAAGCCTACTTGTGCTAAATATGGTAAGAAACATGATGTTAAATGTTTAGCCAGTTTGGATGTTTGTTATGGTTGTGGTAAGAGTGGCTATCAATTGAAAAATTGCCCAACACTTATGGCCAAGGGAAGAGAAGATAAGCAAACTCCTCCAAGCGATTCAAACTCCAATGATCAAAAGTAAAACCACTTTTATGCTCTTCGATCTCGAGAAGTCCAAGAAAGCTCCTTGGATGTGGTGACCGGTATGTTACAAGTCTTTTATATTGATGCATATACTTTGTTAGACCCCGGTGCCACTTTATCTTTGTGACACCTTTTGTGGCCATGAAATTTGAAATACTCCCCGAAGTGTTATTGGAGCCATTTTTTATTTCTACCCCGATTGGTGAGTCTGTAGTGGCTAAGAAAGTCTATAGAAATTGTCCCATTTCTTTGTCTCATAAAGTCACTTTGGTGGATTTAGTAGAGTTAGATATGTTGGACTTTGATGTGATTTTGGATATGGATTGGTTGTATGCATGCTATGCCTCTATAGATTGTAGAACTCAGGTGGTCAAATTCCAATTTTCAAATGAGCCAATTTTAGAGTGGAAAGAGGGAAATTCTATCCCTAGAGGTCAATTTGTTTCTTGTCTCAAAGCTAGGAAAATGATCTCCAAAGGGTGCATTTACCATATTGTTAGGATGATGGATGTGGAGTCTGAAACCCCTTCTCTAGAATTGATCCCGTGGTGAATGAATTTTCGGAAGTCTTTCCCGATGACTTGCCCGAAATTCCTCCCGAATGGGAAATAGATTTTGGCATTGATCTTTTGTTGGATACACAACCTATCTCCATTCCTCCTTGTAGAATGGCTCCGACCGAGTTGAAAGAGTTGAAATAGCAATTGAAGGATCTGCTAGATAAGGGCTTTATTCGTCTAAGTATCTCTCTATGGGGTGCTCCGGTGTTGTTTGTTAGAAAGAAGGATGGGTCTCTTAGAATGTGCATAGATTACCACCAATTGAACAAAGTAACCATAAAGAATAAATATCCCCTTCCGAGAATCGATGACTTGTTTCACAAACTCCAAGGGGCTAGCTACTTCTCAAAAATTGACCTTCGTTCGGGCTACCACCAACTTAGGGTAAGAGGGGATGATATATCCAAGATGACTTTCTGAACTAGGTATGGGCACTATGGATTCCTTGTGATGTCATTTGGCCTAACTAATGCCCCGATGGCATTTATGGACCTAATGAATAGGGTGTTTAGGCACTACCTTGATATGTTTATGATTGTGCTTATCGATGATATTTTGATCTATTCAAGGAGTGGGGGTTAACATATGGACCATTTGAGGATTGAATTGCAAGTCCTTAAGGACCACCAATTATATGCGAAGTTTAGTAAATGTGAGTTTTGGTTGGGATCCGTGGCCTTTATTGGTCATATTGTGTCAAGCAAGGGTATAGAGGTAGATCCTAAGAAGACGGATATGGTCAAGAGTTGGCCTAGACCTCTAACTCCTATCGATATTAGAAGACTTTTCGGTTTGGCCAGTTACTATAGGAGGTTTGTTGAGGGTTTTTCCTCCATTGCTTCTCCATTGACGACTTTGACTCAAAAGAAGGCTAAATTTGAGTGGTCGAAGGGTTGTGAGAAAATCTTCCAAGATTTGAAAGATAGACTTACTTTCGCTCCGGTGTTGACCTTACCGGAGGATACCGATGGGTTTGTGGTATATTGAGACGCCTCGAGAGTGGGGTTGGGATGTGTGCTAATGCAACATAGTAAGGTGGTTGCCTATGCTTCAAGGAAACTCAAGGTACATGAGAAGAATTATCCAACACATGATCTTGAACTAGGGGCGGTAGTATTTGCTTTGAAAATATGGAGACATTACTTGTATGGGGTCCATGTAGATGTTTTCACCAATCACAAAAGCCTTCAATATGTGTTTACTCAAAAAGACTTGAATCTCCGACAAAGAAGGTGATTAGAAGTTTTAAAGGATTATGACATAAGTGTCCTTTACCACCCCGACAAAGCTAATGTTGTGGCGGATGCACTTAGTAGATTATCCATGGGTAATGTGACTCACATAGAGGATAAAAATAAAGAGCTAGTCCGTGATGTGCATAGATTGTCTCGGTTAGGTGTCCAACTAATAGATTCTCCTAAGGGTGGTTTCATGGTTTATAATGGCTCTGAGTCGTCCTTTGTGGTATATGTGAAGTCTAAACAATACCTTGATCCTATATTAATGGATTTGAAAGAGTCGGTACTCGGGAAGTCCGTTGAGGCTTTCTCCCAAGGGGGAGATGGGGTACTTAGGTACCAAGGTCGATTATGTGTTCCATATGTTGATGGGTTGAGGGAGAAAATATTAGAAGAGGCTCATGGTTCTAGATATTCTATTCATCCGAGAGCCATCAAGATGAACCGTGATCTACGAGATGTCTAATGATGGAATGGTATGAAAGAGGATATTGCGGGATTTGTAGCCAAATGTCCTAAGTGTCAACAATTTAAGGTTGAGCACCAAAGGCCGGGAGGTTCGTTGCAAGATATACCAATTCCCACTTGGAAGTGGGAAGAGGTGACTATGGACTTTGTCGTGGGTTTGCCCCGTACTCGAATGCAACATGATTCTATTTGGGTCATTATTGATAGGATGACAAAATCAGCCCACTTCATTCCCGTCAAGGTTTCCCTTTCGGTAGAACACTATGCAAACTTGTATATAAGGGAAATAGTGAGGTTGCATGGAGTCCCTTTATCCATCATTTCAGATCAGGGCACTCAATTTACTTCACATTTTTGGAAGTCTTTCCAAAAGGGGCTTGGTACTAAGGTGAAGCTTAGCACCGCTTTTCACCCTCAGACGGATGATCAAGTGGAGCGCACCATTCAAACTTTAGAGGATATGTTGAGGGCATGTGTTATAGATTTCAAGGGTAATTGGGATGACCACTTTTCATTAATAGAGTTTGCCTACAATAATAGTCACCACTCAACTATCGGTATTGCTCCTTTTGAAGCCTTGTATGGTAGGAGATGTAGGTCTCCGATTAGTTGGTTTGAGGTAGGTGATATTGCTCTTATTGATCCTAAATCGGTTTATGAAGATATGGAGAAAGTTTGACTCATTCGAGAAAGGTTGGGGACGACTCAAAGTAGGCAAAAGTCTTATTCCGTTGTAAGAATGAAGGACCTAGAATTTGAAGTAGGTGATTGGCTCTATTTGAAGATCTCACCCATGAAGGGCGTGTTGTGGTTTGGTAAAAAGGGGAAATTTAGTCCCCGGTATGTAGGCCCTATCAAGTTTTGAAGCATATTGGGGAAGTTGCCTATGAATTGGACTTGCCAAATGAGTTGGATCCAGTTCATCCAGTATTTCATGTTTCTATGCTTAAAAAGTGTATTGGGGACCCGATGTCCATTGTTCCTTTAGAAGGATTAGGAGTTGATGAAAGTCTTTCCTACAAAGAGGTTTCTGTAGAGATTCTTGACCGTCAAGTCAGGAGATTGAGAAACAACAAAGTAGCTTCTGTTAAGGTTTTATGGAGAAATCATCTAGTTGAGGGTGCTACGTGGGAGGCCGAAGCCGATATGAAGTCCCAATACCCTCATCTTTTTCCTTCTACTCCTACTCAAGCTTGAGGTAAATAGTCCCTCTAGAATTTCCTTGCTTTGGAAGTCATGTGTAAGTTGTATGTTTTCCATGGTTTCCTTAAATGATGCATGTTCTTGATGAAATTTATGTTTAATGAGAAAAATGAGTTTCATGATTTATGTTCCTCATGTTGTTGTGCATTTGGTATGAGTTGCCTATTTGACTTCAAGAGATGTGTTAATGAACATGTTTTGGTATGCTTTAAAGAGTAATTGCATATTGGCTCCATGATGTTTTGTTGAGCATTATTTTAGTTGGAGAAGTGAGTTCCTCCTATGAAAATGAGAATTATTGAGTTTCGTGCATATTGGGTTGCTAGATGTAGTTCCTACTCCCTTATTATGCATTGAACATGTTTGAGATGGAATTGAAGTTGCCTCCTTTGAATAGTGCATTTCTAAATTTTGCATATTTTGATGTTTCATGCATAATGGTTGCTAGTCTTGAGTCTTTAATTCCTAAAGGTGTCTAGATCGTCATTCGAGGACGAATGTTCCCAAGGGGGAGATATTGTTACGCCCCCTAAAACTAGAAGACTAAGCTAGAGCCTAATGTGTAAAGTAGTAGCCTAATTAGGGGTTAACACAAAGGTTAGAGTCATAAAATAACCTCTGATAGTCAATATAACTGTTTTTGCGTGTAGACGTCAAGGTATGACCCTCCAAGGACCAACCAAGGGTCCTTGAGGAGGACCTTGAGACAGCCCAAAAAGTTGTCAAAAGGCAGCCTACTCCCGAAGGGCATCCACAATCCGTGGATGGACCCACGCCCCATAGGTGGGGGGTCGTGGATCAAGGCTGGACCTCCCTTATTTTTCTAAGCTTCTGACCAGCACCCGCGTTTAACCAGTACGGTCCGTGGGTGATGGAGTTTTTGGTCATCAGTTATTTAGTTGGGGGATTAAGGGAGGGATTTAGGATTAATTAATAAATTTAGTAGGGTCGTTTAATACTAATTAGAATACATATATAAACCTAATTGACCTCTAAACTAAGGCAATTAATTCATTCTTTTCAAGACCCCAAAATAAACTCATTCCCTCCTAAATATTTCTCTCACTAAAACCTCCATCGGAGAAGAAGCAGAAGTTGAAGTCTAAGGTTCAAGAACTCATCTTTTCTACCCAAATTCGTGAGGAATCTTCATCTAAGGTATGGTAGTCTTTGATTCATGGAATGCTTTCTTCCATGGAGTCATCAAACTTTCAATTTCAAAGTACAAAATTCTCCAAAACCTAGGGTTTTCACTCCAAGTCATGGATTCTTTCTCAAAACGTTTTCAATGATTTAATTGTTTTTTTTTATGGTTTAATTACTGTTTAATGGTGTTTTTATGATAAATTCTCCCATGAATCCATGAAATCCCTATAACCCTAATTTATGACTTTTGACGTGGGTGAATTGTGTGGAATTGTACTAGTTGTAATTTAGTTCTTTGATCATATTATTATCACTGTTGAATGTAGTAACCCTAGGTTAGTTGGGAGAATGTGATCCATGATCCAAGAAGGGTAAAACATGAGAATTATGCTAAAATTTGGGCTTCATGCATAGACACTTTATGAACATGATTATAACCTAATTATTGTGTTAATTGAAAGTTCATTCTCATAAACACATAATGATCGTGATGTGAAAGCTCTTCTCACTATATGATGGTTCTAAGGTTGAAAGTGCATTCTCACCTATTGAACCTATGAGTTATTATTATGAATTGTGTTGGGTGGAGGGTAAGACATTTCTTCATGCATGTAAATTCAATTCAAGACTAATTATGAAATTGTGGGAAGTAATGCTTAGCACCGAGTGGATATTGATTATAAGATAGAGGCTCTCCCGTTAAGAAAGGCTGGGTTTCTAAGGTAAATCTCATGAGATGGAAGCTCCCCCATTAAGTAAGGTTGGCTTTCTAGTAATAATATTTGTATCCCATACATATGTGCCCTCATAGGTCTTTAGCTAGTGGATCCACCTAAAAGCTAAACATTTAGTTCTACCTTAGGCAAGTAGGACACCTATTTTCGATGTGGGGCATGACACCGGATTCCATGTTAAGCTCACATGGTCTATGTCGGTTAAGGCTTATTCCCAACGTAATTAAAAGATGAATTATTAACTATGGTTGCTCTAGGAGTTCTACTTAGCATGAATAGGATTATGAGATCTTACTTATGCATGACACAAGTAGACTTTGAGGGTATTCATAGTAGGTTTCTATTATGATGCGATGACTTATATATTGAATATGCTCATGAATTATGCTTTCACTCTACTTTTCATGATGATTTTCAAACTTGACAAAGTGCATGCTCTTCAACTAAATTCTCTCTTTTTAGCATATTTTCATGGTTTTGTGCATGGCTATCATATTTAGTGCATTTTTGTACTAACCCATATTTCTTCTACATTTTTCCACAGTGTAGGTTCCGGCATTTGAGGTGATTTTCCTTTTTGTTCAAGATTGGATTGACTATTCTCCAAACCTTGTGGTGAGTCCTCATGGATCCGAGGATGGGTGATGTTTTGTTGTTCCTTTCATTTCATTGTACTTCATTTCAAATTTCTATTCTAAGGGTTGTGACCCTATTTTGAGACTTCGATTGTAACAGATGGCTAAATGAGACAATGTCTAGACTTCTGCTTTGCTTTTATGAAAACTTCCTTAGACTTGGAAAATGTCTTTTTACTCTTTATTGTTATTTACTTATGTGATGATGATGCTAAGTGGCTTATATGGTGCCTTTAGGGGCATTGTGTGCCTTGTTACGTCTAAGGGGTACCCTTGGGTCGTAACATTGTTGGTGGTTAATGTAATGACCAGTCAGTTATTTCTTATTTTTCATGGAAATTACCATTTTTACCCTTCCAATATTGACCCTGAGTCGTTTTTTATTGAGTTTTAAAAGTTGATTTTAAACTTTGAGTTAAAAGTTGAGAATTTGGTAAGTTTTGAGTTTTAAAGGTTAAGTTGTTAAGAAAGTGGTTTTTGGTGTCTTATGACGTTTCGAGTGCCAGAATGGGATTCCATTGATTCCATCAGTCCTCAAATGTGAAATCTGATCCGTGAGAGTCTTTGGTTTCAGTTTTCGAGTCTTTTTAAGGATTTGAGGTCCTAAGTTGTGAAACTGTGGAATTTTTAAGCTTTGGGTTAACTTTGGTCAACATTATAGTTTCGGATGCTCGGATCGGGATTTCAAGAGTTCTGTTGGATTCAAGGGATAATTTTAGGCCTTAGTGAGGTCTTGCTTGATTTTTGAGAGGTCCCGAGTTTGTTTTAACCTTTTTAAACGTTGAATTAGTTTATTGTGGTTTTCATAAATGTTAGGTGAATGAGACCTTTGAATCGTGTTTTGACGGTTCCATTAGATCTAAAGCATCTAGTATAATCGATTTGCATATCTGGTTTGTGTTTACGGGATTCTAAATAAATTTCGAGGGTCCTTTTGATGAATTTTAAATGGCTGGTATTTTATTGTTCTGGTGCAACCCTCTGCCTTTTTGGAGCTTGTGGCGCGTTCGTGGAGGGGAGAGGGTGAGAACCCCACGTTCCTAGAGTCTCAACCACATTTTTGGGAGACCTATAGCGTTCGAGGAGGTCCAGTCAGTAAAAAGCCCGTGTTTGTAGGCAGGGGTCCGCGTTCATAGAGGACCACTAGCAGTGTTAAACCCAAATTTTGGGGTATCTTCCCCATTTCATTTTTGGAGGTTTGAGAACTTGGAAGAGGCGATTACAAATGGGGTTATCAAGATAAAATTGTTCGGTAACATTTCTTAACTCTAAATCTTTAATTACCCATTATTATTATTGAATTTATGATTTAAAATCAAGATTTTGGGTTGATAAATTGGGAGTTCTTCATGAACTTGAGTTTTGAAGTAAAAGTGAGTTATGAACTTATTTTCAATTCCATTTTCGAAATGATTTTTCCTAATGAGTTCCTAAAGCCTTGATTAATATTTTTCAAGTATTATTTTTTCTAGATTCAAACCTTAATTTTCAGAAATGGGTATTGTGTTGAATGACCCACCTTTCAAGGAAATTGTTGTGGGTATTGTTGTTTTTGGGAAGTGATTGTTAATGCTTTCTTATTTATAGATTGTGTGGTTTCGGCAGAAGGGGAAGACTCCAACTTTTGGAGTGATTGTTGATTGATTTAAGGCAAGTGTCTTCCTAAACCTTGTATTCTAGTTTGAATTTGTATGCTTTCTTTGTTGATTGTGTGTTGGGAGTAATGAGAATAAGGTGAAAGGGGGTTTAAATTTTCCACTTGCGATATCTAAATGAATAAAAAGGGGTTGAAATTAAAAAGGCTATGTTTTGAACATGATGGTGTGAATTGCCTAAATGTAACCCTTATTGATTGATTGATGAAATGTTTGAAAGCATGAATATGGACTTGAATTGTGCAAATTGTTGTCTCTTCCATGTGGTGTGATATTTCTTGTGTGCTTTGATTGTTGAACATCATGATGAGATATGTGATGAGTAACTATATCGATGTCTTTTTCTACGAGTGTTATTAGGTCGATGTCTTGCCGGCTAGTGTTATTAGGCCGATGTCTTTGCCGGCAAGTGTTATTATGTCGAGGTCTTCGTCAGCGGGTGTTATGATGTCGATGTCTTTACCGGCGAGTGTTGTTGTGCCGAGGTCTTTACTGACGAGTGTTATAAGCTGATGTAAAATGATTCCGACTAGTGATGATCATTGTGACTTGATACACTTGATGCTTATGCGTGACTTACTTGTGAATTGTAATTGATGTGCGTGTTATGTGTGATTGGACTACTTGTCATTGAGATTGACTTATTTGATTTGTTCGATTGTTGATTTGTGAAGGTTGAACTGTGAATATTGGGCCCATGAGTTATGTATTTTAGAATTGCTAGGTAAGGCTGATTTCTGTGCAGGTTGTAGTTTGAGGAGGTCCGGTTGGAGTGTAAGGGGTATTTGATTTCTAGCTAGTTTCTTTGTTTAGTAGGTTGTTTGTTAGGTACCTTGTTGTCGGTACTCACCCCTGCTTCTAAACTTGTTTCAGTTTCGAGCTTGGACCCATGTGATCTCTTCTCTTTTATTGATCTTGAGGTTCGTCAAGTACTTGAAGAAGTAGTTGCTTGTCATTCGGCGGACCCTCTTTTTCCTTTTCTTACACTCTCTTATATTTGAGAAATAAAGATTGAGACTTATATTTATTTCTTAATTCCGCACTTATGTATTTACTAGTTTGTTCACGTGACAACCAGATTTCGAGGGTTTTAGTAGAAAAATAAGTTTTCCACGCTATCTTATTCTTATTTTTACTGTTTTCCATTTTTATTTCGTGTTCGTTGGGTTAAAGGTGACTTGTCTTGGTGGGAAAATACAAGTGCCATCACATCCTTTTTGGGTCGTGATAGATGTGCCACCAATCCAATCCGATCTAAAATCTCATAAGGCCCAATGTATCTAGGACTTAGCTTCCCTTTCCACCTGAATCTCATAACTCCTTTCATATCGGAAACTTTCAAAAAAACCTTTTCGCCCTTCATGAACTCTAAATCATAAACTTTCTTATCTGTATAGGACTTTTGTCTACTTTTTGTTGTCCGTGGTAGTTCTCATATCAACGTAACTTTCTCTTAAGCTTTCTCAACTAAATATGTACATAACAATTGCGCTTCGCCAGGTTCAAACCATCCAACAGGTGATCGACATTTGCGACTATATAAAGCCTTATATGTTTCCATATGTAACGTGATTATAATCAAATTCTGTCAATGGAAACTGATCATCCCAATGACCACCAAAATCAGTCGTACAAGCTCTAAGCATGTCCTCTAAGATCTGAATAACTCATTCAGACTATCCACTAGTTTGGAGATGAAAGGTTGTACTCAACTCAACCTCTGAATCCAATGACTTCTGAAAATATGTCCAAAACTCAACAATGAATTGTGCACCTTGATATGATATTATTGAAATAGGCACCCATGAAGCCGAACCATCTCTCAAAAGTAAACGCTGCTAACTGCTTCGCAGTATAAGAAACTGAACTTGTATAAAATGAGTAGATTTTGTGAGTCTGTCCACAATCACCCAAACTAAGACGTGTTTCTTGAAAGTATTTGGCAACCCAACAACAAAACCCATAGTAATCCTTTTCCACTTCCAATATGGGATAATCAAGTTTTGCATTACTCCACCTAGTTTTGATGTTCATATTTGACCCCTTGACAGTTTAAGCAACTAGTCACATGTTTCAAAATATCATCCTTCGTACCTTTCCACCAGTACAATCCAAAGTATTTATGCATCTTCATAGCACCTGGGTGGATGGAGTATTGTGAACTATAAGCTTCTTCAATTATTAGTTGCTTCACATTACCCACCATGGGAATACACAATCTACCATTTCGATGTAGAACACCCTCGCCATTAATAGAGAATGACTTTACGCCCCCATTCTATACTTGATCTCGTAGCCTAGCAAGTTGGGATCGTCATATTGGCAAGTTTTTACTTCTCCAATTAAGGATGATTGCACCACCATACCTGCAAGAAACCTTCTAGGAAATGTATGATCAATTCAAACTCCATGATTGGTTAAAATCTAAATATACATCGCCACAAGTCACCATTCCGGAACAATCCATGCCAAGCTAGCCATAGACTTCCTATTCAAGGCATCTATCACCACATTTGGCTTTCATGGATGATACAAAATAGTAAGATCATAATCTTTAAGTAGCTCGAACAACCGTCATTGCCTCAAATCTAGATCTATTTTCTTGAATATGTATTGCAAACTCTTGTGATCAATATAGATTTCACACAGCTCACCATAAAGATAGTGATGTCAAACCTTGAGTGCAAATATGATTGCGACCACTTATAAGTTATGTGTCGGATAATTCTTCTCATGAATCTTTAGATGTAGAGAAATATATGATACCACTTTACCATTTTGCATTAAGACACAACCCAAACTGATTTTAGATACATCACAATTAATGGTGAAAACACCCTCCAAAGTAGGTAAGGTCAAAATCAAAATCGTAGTCAATGCAATCTTTCATTTCTGAAAACCTTCTTCACATCCATATGACCATTCAAACACAACACCTTTATGAGTTAAACATGTCAATGGAGCAGCTATCTTTGAGAAACCCTCTACAAACCATCTATAATATCCTGTCAGCCCAAGGAAACTGCGTATCTTGGGAGTATTAGGTTAAGGCTAATCGTGAACTGCTTCTATCTTCGTTGGTTCAACTTGGATTCCATCTCGTGACATCACGTGTCCTAAAAAAGAAATTGTGCTCAATTGGAACTCGCGTTTTGAGAATTTGGAAAAAAACTATCGTTCTCTAAGTGTCTGCAATACAATTCACAAGTGGTGTTCAAGTTTGACCTTACCATGAGAGTAGATCAAAATATCATCGATGAACACAATCACAAAATGGTTTAAGTATGGCTTGAATACTCTATTCATGAGATCCATATATGTTATGGGTGCATTAGTTAGTCCGAAAGACATCACTAAAAATTCAAAGTGCCCATACCTGGTTCGGAAGGCTGTCTTGGAGATACCTTTGGTTTTAATTCTCAACTTATCATAACCTGATCTCAAGTCAATTTTGGAAAAGTGAGTAGCACCATGTAGCTGATCGAATAGATCATCAATACAAGGAAATGGATACTTATTCTTGATTATTGCCTTATTCAGCTAATTGAAGTCAATACAATTCTCATCGTGCCATCTTTATTTTACACAAATAACACCAATGCACCCCAAGGCAATACACTAGGCCTGATGAATACCTTATCAAATATTTCTTGGAGTTGAACCTTCAATTCTCTCAACTCAGAGTCATATAATATGGAGAAATATAGATAGGTTCAGTCGCTGACACCAAATCAATGTTGAACTAAGTCTTCTAGAAACACATCAACAAATTCCTAAACAACTGGGACACTATCAATAGTAACATTCTCCCCTCGAGTATCATGAACAATAGAAATAAAACTTAAGCACCCATGATTAATCATTTTGTGTGCCTTTACATAAGATATTATCTTTCCCTTAGTCAGATGAGCCATGCCTTTCCAAACTAAATGTGGTTCTCTAGGAAAATTAAAACGTACAAGCTTAGCATAACAATAAACCAAAGCATAACATGATATTAACTAATCCATGCCCATAATAACATCAAAGTCGAACATCGACAATTCTAGTAGAGCAACTATTGTGTCCTTGCCCTTAGATGATATCACACAATCTCTTTATACTCTATCCCACTAATAAAGTCTCCCATACTAGGATCATAACCATAGATGGCACAAGAAGAGTCGCAACTCTTTGTTCTAAGAATATAGTAAAAGACAGTGATACATACAAAGAGATATCACACAATCTCTATACACTCTATCCACTAATTTTTCTTTCTTTCTTCTAGAATAAAGAGTAATTGCCCTAAAGTTTCTACTATTGCTTCAACAATTATGACGTAACTAACACTAGATAGGAGATGGGCTTGGCCCACTCTTTTTAATTCTCTTAATAAAACTTATTATTGATGAAATTACAAACTAAACCTTTATTAAAAAAGGTTATTACACTCTGCGGGTGTGTATCGTTAGGATAGACATGCATCACTATATATGACATTGCACTTTATTGCACTGCACATCATTACCATTTTTTGTGTGTGAGTGTTTTGTTATGGACATTGTGGTTATTGAATATGAAACACATTGATGGTGACATGTATTTGTTGAGGTATTTTTATACGTGTTGTGTGCTACATAAATTATGAACTGTTAGGTTGAGATGGTCTGATTCTATGCAAGTTGTAGTTTTGTGGAGGTTCGATTGGAGTGTTGGGAGTACTTGTGTTACGTATTATTTTACTTTAGGTTATTAGGGATGCTTGATGAATAACGTTTTCATTTGGTACTCACTCTATATATTTCTACACTTGTGTAGGCTACGATCTCGGATCATCTTAATCATCCATTTTTATCTTTGTTTGATGATTTCTTTGGGAGTACTTGAGGTAGTTGCTTGTCATCTCAGCGGACATCACTTACTCTTTCATTATGTCCTTGTTCTGTCCTAAATACAAAAACATTCAGACTTGTATTTCTTTTGAATCTATTGTAATATTTAGAGGCTTGTACACGTGAAACCAGGTTTTGGGGAATTTGAGTTATATTATGATATGTTACCTTTAGTTTGTTATTCTGTTCTTACTTCTGATTTTATCTTAACGTGGTTTGTTTAGGCTAACCTGTCTTGGTGGGATAAGACAGGTGCCATCACGCCGATTTTTGGGTCGTGGCGTATTCACTTTTTCCTAATTTATGTGACACAAATGAAATTGGAGAGACAACAAAAACGTTTATATAGTTTTTATAAATATTTTAAGTTGTTGATTATTGTGATTTATAGACCATTTACGTAATTTTAAATAATATATGTTACTCCCTCTCTCCCAATTTATGTGGCACTAAAGAAAATTATACGTTCTTTAAAAAATTTAAGTTGTTATTTATTTCTATTTATAGTACTTTTTACGTAATTTTTAAATAATATGTGTTACTCAATTTGTCCCAATTTACGTGAAACTGATAGAATTTCGAGAGTCAATCAAATTTTTTATATGATTAATAAGTATTTTAAGTATTTAATTATTGTTCTTTATAGTAATTTTACATAGTTTTCAAATATATAACAAACTAAAATGAAAAGTAATACAAACAAACTGAAGATAGAGAGAATACTGAATTTTTACTATAAATACTCTCAGTTAGAAGATGACAAGTTGACAAACAGTTGTCTGCTACTAACTGCTTCACTTAGTGTTAATTTACTATAACACCCTATAGCAATAGTATGTGCACGACCAAGTAAACGTTGGCAAAGACCCATAATTTGTAAGGGGTCGTTTGGTAGAGTGTATTAGGAAAAATAATGCATGCATTAACTATATGTATTAGTAGTCCCTTGTTTGGTGCTTTTTTCATGCTATATATAACTAATGCTTGCATTAGTTATATACTTTATTGTGTATTGAGGAGTGTATTACTAATACCATGTATTTCTAGATATTAGTAATGCAAAGGATTCAATACATGCATTATCATGGTTAAAGACCCAATTACCCCTCAAAAGTACTTTTACATCTTTGCCACCATAATTGTGAAGGATAGTTTTGTAAATAAATATGATAGTTTTGTATAAATATTTTTATACAATGCATGCTATTTTTAATACACCAAACCAAACAATGCATAAGAAATATATGCATGACTAATGCAAGTATAACTAATACAAGCATTACTAATGCAAACATTATTTATACACTCTATTGAGCATTATTCTTATACACTCTACCAAAAAAACCCTAAGTGTAAAAGGAATTTGAAGCTTGTAAGGTTAATGTTACAAGTGTATATTATTATTCCATAAAATTGAACAAGTTTTGAGCTAATGTTGAAGCCCAAGTATGTGAGCTAACCCAAGATGGTTTCATGACCTTATCTGGCCTTTGATGATCCATATGTGGGTGTAGAGTGTGAGGTTTTAGGCCTAAGCTTTAAGGCTAAGTGTTGAACCATATAAGGTGATTTATGACCATGAAATGAAGGTACGATTTGTTCATCTTAATGTTCATTGAAGCACCTTATAAGGAAGTGAACTTTTGTGCGATATGACCATCCACAATGGAATTTATGGCCATAAAAGTGGTTGCACAACTGTAGGTTTTACTCTGGAAAAGATTTAAGAAGAGTTGAGTTTCTGAATCTGAAACCACAACCTTTCATGGTGGGATTCACAATTATAAATGGCCATCCACGGCTACTTTCACGACTGTGAAACATTTATGGCCATGAGTTAGTCCATAAAGTTAAGTTGGCATAAAGTTTATAATATGTCCAAAAGTCAATCTAAGTTTTCATCTCCAGATCAATGGGCAGGAAGAGCGCACAATTCAGACTCAAAAGAATATGTTGAGACCCTGTGCAATTGACTTTTATAGGTAATTAAGATGATCACCTACCTCTTATTGAATTTTCTTATAACAACAATTACCATTCCAATATTCATATGACTTTATTTGAAGCACTTTGTAGGAGAAAATGTAGGTCTTACTAGTGGTTTGAGGTAGGTAAGGTCACTTTGATACAACTAGACTTAGTCCACCAAGCCATGAAAAATACAACATTTATCATAGAGCGGTTGAAAATTGCTCAAAGCTAAAAAAAAAAAACTTATTCAGATATGAGGCGAAGAGATAGTTAGAGGTTGATAATTAGGTCATCTTATAAATATCTCCCATGAAAGGGGTGTTGCGTTTCAGTAAAAAAGGGTAGCTTAGCCCTTAGTACATCAAACTCTAACATATTTTGAGCAAGATTGGAAATAACCCTCGATACATTAGAGGGAGTCCATAGGCCATGAATCATTTCTCGAGTCATAGATAGTCCTCGTAGACTCAATCTGACAGAAGTTTTTCCAATCTTATTTATGTCTTTTCCTTATGTCCTAAGCTTAAATCTCGATGTTTAAACATATGTTTAGGGATTATATCACAATATTCCCTCAAATTTCTCTCTTATTCTTTACCCAAAACCTAGAGCAAAACTCAAGAACAACAAAACACAGGGTTTCAAACTTCTCAATCAAGCTCCTCTATGACACTTTTGTTCTTCCAGATATATAAGGATTCAATGAGAGTGTCCTTTCACCCTCATGCCAAAGTTATATTTTCTTTCAAAAGATTACTATAGAATTCTTAGAATCCAAGTTAGAATATTTACTCAATTTATGAAATTCCATCTTAAGCTTCTGTTCTTGATTGATTTCCTTAGTTTTTATACCTTATTGAACCATTTTAGTATGATTTCTACGGGTTTTTTTTAACCTTGATGATTTTCAAGCATGAAATTAACATAATATAGATTTTAGTTTTAATACATATTATATGAGATATGATTTTGAGCAAAGTCTCATTCTTGATTCTAAGCATATCATTATATACAAATTATTTTGAAAGGACTATTTAACACCGAGAAAATGTGGGTTTAGAAAACTCAAATCCTCTCATAGCTGTGTGCCACCGTAGAATTTGAGTATACCACTAGTTGATCAACTCCTTTATCCCAAAAGGCTTAGTTGTGGATCCACATTAGATAGATAAGTTCTATACAATAAGGTATATGTCAGCCTTCCAACCGAGGTTATAAGTTGGACATCATATTTAAGCTCATATAATGTATATCATATGTAAGAAACTCCCCATTAAAAATACTATTTTATTATATACAGTTGAATTATCATCATGATTTCTTAGATGTGACAACTTAGATTCATTTTCGGTTCAGAGCTAAACCAATTCACCTTTATATATTTGAAGCAAATTCTCTAATGATATCTATAAACTAATTTTTAGATGACTTTCATGCATTTCATTATATTTATGATTTTCTTTAAATTCACCAGTTCTTATTACATCTTGCCACTGAAATAATCATGTTTAACTTCTCCTTATATATTTAGTATATTTCACATGCTGACCGCATATTATTCTCTGTCCTATTATAATATAGATTCAAGCGTTCTCTCAGACTTGTGGCCAAACATGTTGCAATATTTTCGGATAACGACATGGATAGCATGGATCGCATAAAAGCTTTAGAGGATCTTGATGGACACAAAGTAAAGAAGTACAATGTGTGGAAGATCCATCAAAGTGAAGATAATTAAGAAAGAGGCCATTTGTGTAAATGGTCATCTCATAATTTCGAGAATTCACAAAAGAAGACTCTCTTCTTCCTTGGTTGATTGTTTATTCAATTAGCCTTTCTTTCTTCCCTTCTCATCTCTTATTTCTAATCTATCTCTTACTTTTGTGTTGTTTAATTCCGCATTTGATTTCAATTGTTTTCATCCCCAATTGGAATCCTTATCATTTCCAGTCATCAGTTGACGAGTCCCTCTTGTTTGGGAATTTCATGGAGTAGATCGGAGTTAGATTTTTATTTTAGACAATATTCTTTTTAGTGTAGTTGGAGGTCATGTCCCAACAAACTTATTTTCCTTCATTCCATTCTGTAGAGGCTTTATTCCAGACATTAGTTGCTCAGTTCCTTCATGAATTCTCAATCATTTCATTCAATTATATACTAAGTATTTGTTTCAGTTAATTATGTTTTATCTTTCTCTTGCACTTCATAGAATGTCAATTTAATCCTTAAAAATATGTCAATACCAAAGTTTTTCTTGATATCATTTATGATCCTAAACATCGATCACAACTAGGATGCAGACTCAAATCGTGACATCGATCATGATTTGATAAGTGAATACCTATAGCGACTTAATAAGACCATTATAGACAACTTGCTTTATTGTGATTAGACTTAGCTATAGTAAAGTCTTTTGTGTTACTTGCTTGGGCACAATCAAATGTTTTAAGTTGGGGATGTTGATGTGTCTTAAAATTAGGGCACATATGATGTCTTTTACTTAAGTTCTTTATGTACTTTTGCATGTTTCATGTGTTTTTAATGTTAGATTGTTGTTTTATAGGTATTTAGAGTCAAAATGGACAAAATAAGGACAAGTTGAGATTCTTTTTTCTAGGAAGTGTCTCAACTTTTCCTTGTTTTGGTTATTTTGGTTCTGAATACCTTCAAAACAATATGCTAACACTAAAAACATAACCAAAAAATGCAGGAAGGATAAAGAAAACTCAAGTAAAAGACATCTTATGTGCACTCATTTCAAGACATATCACCTAAACTGACCTGACCCATCCCCTTTCGTACCTTGACATGTTAAAACTAGTAGCTCAAATTTTTAGCACTTCAACACACGATACAACACATGGATCATATGTCAAGCATATGGTTCATATGTTGTTTTGTATATGGATACTTGTAGCCTCATGTTATAAAAAGAAGAGGGGGCCAATAGGTCATACATATTATATATGAAATGATTTTTGGAGAACCACTTAGATTGCCGAGAGGATATTGTGATGATTGCCCAAAATCATATATAGTGATGTATGTTAAGCTGACTTGGGTTGAAGTCCCATCTCACCAGGTGAAACTGACTTGGGTTAAAGTCCCGTCGCACCAGATTAATCAAACTTGGGTTAAAATCCCTTCGCATTAGGATAAGTTGCTAGATTGAAGTCTTGTCGGTCTCTAATCAAATACCACCTATTACAGGTGCTATCCCTATCGGCTCATGATATGAGTTATGATACATACTCACACACGACATTATGGTAAGACAACCTGTTTCGTTGGGTGAAAGATTGGACACCATGTTGTACACATAGAGTAATGTTATTGTCACCATTTAGTTGATTTCCATACAAAAAGATTATGCTTATGATTTTTTATTTCTATTTATAAATGCTCGATTCTTAATTAGATGAACTTATATTTATTGAAAGGCTTTCTACACTACTATGATACTTGATTTTATGAGGTAAAAAGTATATTTATTTTCAAGTTTTGAGGTTTATTTGAAGTAATGACTTAGAAGAGTATTGGTTCCACTCTATACCTTATTCCTCAAGTTTCATGATATTTATGTAGCATGTTCTCTTTATATGATATCATATTCCCTTATTGAGTTGATTATGTCTTATCATACGATTACCATTTTACGGTACTTACATTTTTTGTGTCAGGGGTGCTGCACTCAGAATGCTAATTTTGATATTTAAGATGACACATTTCCTCGATTGGCATTCCTCTCTTAAAGCAACTCCTATTGGTGAGCCTCACTTACTATCTGAGGTCAATTCATGCCATTTAGTGTAATTAGGTCCTTTGGGTACGTCGAGACCTTGTTCTGATATTTCTATTCTGAATCATGTCTTAAAGTCATCATAGTCAATTGTACTCATATTATGCACATGCTTTGAAAACCATCCCACATGGCCTTTAACCAAAATTTTAGTTATGTATCTGTTGAAAAGTTCTTTATGCTATTTTATGAAAAAATAGGCTCAAAGTATGCTTGTCATAATGTTTTAAATTTATAAAAGAGGTATCTTATGAGACTCCATTCTACCAGTCTGCTTAAAAGTATATTTTTATAAAAAATACTATACCATTATATGCATGTAGAAATGTTCGCTCGATCAAGTCAAGACATCGGTTGCCTTTTTGTCCCACCAAGGTTCAAGACATGATATTTCTTACATTACTACTTATATAGAAGTGTGGGTTAAGTTGTTGGTATCAACATGTATGTTTATTGTCAATAGATTCAAAATCAAGGGTAGTTTTGAGTTTTCATGTTTAGGCTTCTCTTTTTTTCTTTTTCTTTTTTTAATATTTAGACTTTTGATAGTTGTCCAATTCTTAATCTGTAATTCCTTCTATTTTAGATTTACATGTCATTTATTTCTCCCGTCAATTTTTATTTGTCTATTATATTAAAATATTTATTTATTTTTATCTATCTGGATTTATCACTTTTAGTTCATAATTTAATTATCATTTATTAACTATGGTCATTTCCCAATATATTTCTCAAAATATTTAATCTATTAAGTAAAATTGTAATTCTATTTATTATTTCTTAAGAATTAAGAAGTGTGACAAGTCAATACTAAATAAGTAAAAATAAACCAAAGGAGCACTATCAATAGTACTAGAAGAGTGAGTAAAGATTTGGATATCAACATGTGTGCTTAGTGTAATTATCTTTTTTTTTTTTTTTATGATGTTTGTCTTTTCATTTAGTGCTGCTTTAGGTCTTTAATCCTTTCATATTTTTACAAATAATATCCCTTGGTTCTAATTTCTGTGGCACCTCTTGAATTTGGAGAGTTAATTTTAAATAAATTTTGACATAAAATTTGTAATAATAATAATAATAGTAAAATTTACGTATATGAAAACTACGCAAAAGAAAAAAATTACAAGTCATAATGATAAATCATTCTAAAATTAAAAATGCATTTTGACTAACCGTTTAGAGTGTATTTTTTCATTTAAATAGTACTTTTTATATATGTTTTGAATATCTATGTTTTAAATTTAAATATTAATTTATTTTAATCTGATATATTTCAAAACTTTATGACAAGTATTTGAAATGAAGGGAGTAGTGAATTACCTCCTTATTTAAACTACGTGACTATTTTTCAAAAACTATGTACATTAATTTATAAAAAGTCTATTGGACTTAATCATATTAATTTATAGTTAACCTGCTTACCTTTATATTGTGATATACATTCTCCAAGCATATATAAAAAAGATTATTAGTATAAGAGGCAATTACAAATAATTCAGGGCATCAAATTATGATAATAAGTTCTTTTTAAAAAAAAAAATAAATAAATAAGTTTGGACAGAGATAGGGAATAAAAGAAACCTCTATTAATAGAAGCAAATTGAACCCTTCATTTCAATTATAAAAGATAGTGATCAATCCGTTAGTTTAAACTCATCTATGTTATTAAATTAACATATATAATTTTTTATGTAGGACCCGTACATGCACAAGTTTGCCATCGTCTAGTTATAGTTATATTTGACAGTTATAAATATACCAAAAAACATAAACATATACTTGATTTATACATTAAATTATACCATCTAATGTCCCATGAAGTATACGTAACAAGGGTTGGGAAAAGGAGATTTTAAGTATTATATTCTTATACAAGATAAGGTGGTATAGGAAGGCGTAAAAAGGAATTGAGTGTTTCATATAAAAAAGGGTTGAATAACTATGTGAATGATCTAACTTGTTCTTAGGTGTTGTCATTAGCCTATAAAGGCTATATCGAGCTACTTTGATAATCATAGGGTTAGGAATTATATACTTTTTTAACGGAAGTGAAAATGATTTTTTCTTCTTTTTTCATATAGTCGGGGGGGGGGGTGGGTATTCTTGAATTTGTAGCCTACTAAGTATCACACAAGTAACTACATGTAATTTTGAGAGAAGCACAATAGGCTAGTCAGAGCCGTCTCAACAGATTTGGGGGCCTAAAGCCAAACTTCATAGAGATGCCTTATTTTTTTTAGTTGTTTTATATAAATTGAACAATTATAATATAGTCAATATAATTCTACAAGCGAAGTCTTGAGAAAGTAGAAGGAACGTAGACCTTACGAAGTAAACATGTAAATAATGAAAACTTTTAATGAAAAAATATAATATATGTTAGAATAATAAATCTTGATTCAAAAATTTAAAAAGTTTATATAATGATATTGAAATAGTTGCGTTGAATTTGATAAGTTGATATAATGATATTAAAATAATATTGATTTGTTGCAGTACTTGAAATTTAAAGAATACACCAAAAATTAAATTTACTTATTTTTATAAACACACAACAATAGATTTTACATAATGCAAAAGGTTTGACTGTTTGATATACTTTAGAATACTCAATAAAAAGAGAATAAAAATAGAAAGGGTGATAAAAAAGATAAATGCATGAATAGTAATGTTGGTTCATGATAATTGCCAAGATATGAATAAGTCAACAAATAAGGTAACCACATAAGAAATAATACAACAATTAACTACACACTATTTCATTTCTCAATTATTACAATGACCTCCACATTAAATAGAATAAACATTTACTATTATATTTTCTACCCAATTTTTTCTTTCAATTCTATCAATATATAACACTATCTCATTTCTCAATTATTATAAAGACTTCTATATTTAATAAAGTAGACATTTACTATTATATTTTTGGGGGGTCGAAAAAATTTGATGGCGCCAAACGATGGCTTTAATGGCCGGCTAGTTAGCAAATTGCTAAAAGCAAGAGCTTAGGGTGTAAATTGCCAAAACTTATACAGGTTTTGGGTGCAAACTACATTCTATCCGAAAGCTTTTCTGCAGAGGCCCGCCCCTTCTGCAAATCCAAATTTCGGTGCTTGTAAATTCTATCTGGGTAGTATTGTTTCTTCCAAAAATTCATATTTGAATGATCAAAGGATTCCTTCAGAACTTGTAATTTCACAGTATTGTTGTTGTTGTTGTTGTTCATATATCTGTAATTACATGGCATGTCATCAACTGTTACATTGTCAAATTCAATCTCTGTGGAGGACTGTATTTCACTTAGGGAGTAAGCTACGCAGTTCCCATTTCCGAAGGTTACATCCCATTTGTCCTCTATTCACATCTCTTAATAAGGTGAATTTAAAAACTTCATCTTCATTTAACAAACCCCTTTTACTTCTCAGTCTAATGCTTTATTTTGTGATATGGGTTAGGGTTACTGCAGGGTTTCACAACCCATTTATGCAAAAAATATTGATACAGACCAAGTGTTACGCAGAGATGGGCTTTTTGATTCTCCTCATACTGAAATTAGGTCAACCAATATTGATCCTTCCAATGGCAAACTCATGCTCATCGACGGAACCTCAATAGTATACCGAGCTTATTACAGATTACTTGGTATGTTTTTTTCTTTTTTTGGGTCTATTTTTAGCTTTATAGGTTATGTTTACTTCAAGTTACGACTTTTTGTGCTCTACTATATCATCCTTTGTTGGATATTCTTGTAGATGTTTGTGGTGTATTCGATCTACTAAGGATCAATAACTTCTGCTTTAGTTATGTATTCCTTATCTTGATGACCTTAATTTTCCAACAGTGAAGAAATTGTTATACCATCTGAATAGTTTTGGAAGTTGGTGTTAGGTCTCATTGAAGCCACCCCAAAAGGCATTTTGTGATGCTTAAATGGTATTTAGGTTAATGGTACATTTTGTTTGATTGCTTCTGCAATATGAAAATATAGAAAACTAAGGGAGGGAAAGAGGTTGACTGAAGCAAAGAACAAAACCGACACAAGTTAGTGGACAAATCAATATATTGGAAGAGAAGAAGATTCTGAAAGAAAGGATTATTGGAGTTGCTTAATGAGTTTTATGATCTCTTGGAGAGTGACATTTTTATGTAGGCCTTGTATGTGGGAAATTTCCCCCTTATGTTGATAACTGTGTGTAAAAGGAAAAGGTCTTTGGTTGGAAAGATCAAGTATCAGTAAGTTTCTTTAGGAGCGAATAATGCATTGATCATTCAGTTAATGATGATGACGACAGATGTTTGAACTCTTCACTGAACACAACTACTACGAAATCAAGTGATTGTTGAAGAAAATCCTGTAATATATTCTAAAATATAAGAAACAAGACATCCTGAAAGTGCTGAGTCCTCAATTAATGGGTTTTCCAGGCTAGAACCATACACTCTGAAGTCCCACCGATAACGAGAAGCAGCAGAAATCTATATTCAGCTAACAACTACACATTTGAAAATTGCTTAATCGATAGTAGATCATATTTACCTCCTTGAGCTCCCAATAATTTTGTGGTGCCAAATACTCTCCATATGAGCCTCTAGGACCTTCACATTAGTTATTATTTTGTGAAAAGAAGTCTTTGTTATGTTTGTTGCTGTAACTTCTTTTCTTCCTGCTGCAACTTGCACAAAAGTTCTTTTTCTTTTTTCGTACTAGGTTGGAAACGAAGAGAGATGAAGGAACAAGAGGTAGAAGAAAATATGAAGAAAGAAGTGAATGGACATTTTCTTTCCTATCTTTGCTTTAAGAGGATTTGAAGATATAAATGGAAAGGATATTAAGCAGCAGGGATAGTTACCAATATATATCATTCGTCCATCTAGTTTACCGAACATGACCAAAATGTATACACTACATATATTCTCGGTTGTATATGTTGTGTATATGTATGTATATTATATGCATATAGGTATGTATATTATTTGTATAAGTATGTATAGATATGTATATTATATGTATAGGTATGTATAGTATATGTATATGTATATGTATGTATATTATATGCATACTAGTATAGAATATATACTACCATTGTGTATATATTTTGTAAACTAGATGACCCAAAGGTATATGACTGTAATTTTCTCAGAGCATTGACTTATTTCCTTTAGTCACTAAGTAGGTGGGTCAATCAAAAAGGAATATGACACTTTTTGTGTCACGGTGAAAAAGGAAAAGAATTTTGTTGATATATAAACTTCTCTTTTCCCTTCTTTTCAAATTGCTTGCCTCATGATGAGGTAGGATGTGTTGAATAAAGGAACAATAAAACCTTTAGTTATATATGGAGCATTGTATGGGATCAAACGCCCAAACGAAGAAAAGAAAAAGGTTTAGCAAGAGGCCCTTTTCCTTTTTTGGGTGGATAAGCAAAACACGATTTCTTAATATGGTACTGTCATTTTGAGTAATCAACTTTAGTTTTATGTGCCTGTATACAAAATTTGTGAAGAAATTTGCTTTTCTTGCTTATACATTAGTATTAAATCTTGTGGCGTGGTGTATTGCTTAAAACTAGTATTTGATATTAAAAGTGGTACTACACATTGAATTCCAACATTTGCAGAAACCAATGCTCTAAGGCCAGAGTCTCTAAAAATAGGGTGACCGAAAGTTATACTCTCAAATACAATTTGTTATCATGAAGTATGTTATCATCGTTAATAGACCTATGAAGTGACTTCAATAATGTGATCAAAATTCTATTAGTTGATGAAGCTTTCTGCGAAAAGGCTTAAAATGACTGCCTGCATAATTTTCAAAAGATGAGGTGTTAGTATTTTTTTTTTTTTAAGTATCTTGTAGAATATACTCAAGATACTTAGGAGTCGTTTGGTGTGAGGGATAAGAATAAATAGTCCTGGGATAAAAATTTGGTGTCTTGTTTGGTTGCCAGTTTGGGATAATTTATCCCACCATTTATACCATAGTGATGGGATAAGTTATCCCATATACATGGTGGGATAAGTTATCCCAGTATAAATTTATCTTGGGATAACTTGTTCCAACCAAACGACCCCTTATAGTCCAACTCTATCTAATATGTTAATTTTCATTTTAAGCCATGTCTGATTTGCTAGATGACACAAGTCAAAGGTTCTTTTTTGTGCTTAACTGCCAAACTAACTTTGAATGATGGACACTTTCTTCTACTTGGCATATGTTAGTAGATTTTTTTCACAATTATTTGCCCTTTGCTAAGATATCAATGAGGTGCATATTTTGCTTCTGAAACATAGTTAAATTTCTTGGATTGGAAAACTGAAAAAAGAAATTAGAGAACACTCGAGTCAAGTTAGTGCATGTCAGTCCCTTCAGGGACATCCGATAAAATTGAAATGATACAAAGAAGATCAGCATGGCTCTTGCGCGACAAGCACAAATTGAGAAATGGTCCGAATTTCTAAAGAAAAAAAGTTAGTGTGTGTTAGGGTTTTGTGTTATTTGACTTGGTAACTTGAGAGTCAAGCTGGTCCTTTTATCATGAGCTTATTTGGATATGGACATGTATTCTTCCTCTTCAAGTCTGGTGAAATCTACACTTAGTGATAACTATTTCTTTATGTTTGGACAGCTAAATTGCACCACGGTCATCTTTCACATGCTGATGGCAATGGAGATTGGGTACTAACAATATTTACAGCATTGTCACTTGTAAGTCTTTGCTTCTTTAGCTCCCTGATGTTCCCTGTGATTTTTTAACATGGGAAAAGTTAGGCAGTTTCATATCTACATTGTGGGACTACCCTGTCTACCCTAAATGAAGAGCTTTTCTGTCTTTAAGGAACTCCTCCATACTTGTTTAATACCAATGTGAAGAATGTGAGCTTCCAAAAAACAATTTAATATATCCAGAATCAAGAATTCCAAGATTTCTTTAAAATGCTCATTTTAGCTTAAGCTACTTGCTAATGTTAGCTCTTCCCTGGTTGCTTGAACTTGTTTAGATCTACTATATGGATCTATGTTTGTCGCCTTCTTTTGCTTACGGTTCGTATATTGATCTAACCATATGCTTTTCTTGCAGATTATTGACGTTCTGGAATTTCTTCCTTCACATATAGCGGTCTACCTTTTTTTCTCTTTGATTTCAAAATTACTCTTCAGTATTAGCCAATTGGTTTACTTCTTTTAATCTTAAATCTGTGACAAATTGCCTTCAAATCTGCAAACAAACACTCAAAAATTTTTGGGTCATTTAATTACTGCAAGAAGGGCTGAGTTGTGAGGGTATTCAGCAAAACGCCTCAAGGCTTATGTGTGAAGCTTATGCCCTAAGCACCCGATTGTATGCCCTAAACACGCCTTACACCTAATGCCCAAAGCTTTGGGCCTGCCTAAATGAATGATGCTTAATAGCTTTTTTTTCATCTATGGAAATAAGAAGATTGAGAGTAACAATAACAAGTCGTAGTGTTGGATTCTTACTATATATTTAAGAACACTGTAGGATTACTATCATTTATGTTTCTTTTAAAAATACATAGATGAATTTACAACTTCACGTGTCATTAGTCTTCATGTTTTATCCTATGTTTCAAAATGTTCTTATTTCATTACAATAACATACCCATTGAAATCCCTCACAAGTTGGGTTTGAGGAGGGTAGAGTGTACCCAATCCTTACCACTACCTCGTTGAGGTAAACAGATTGTTTTCAAAGACCCTTGGCTCAAGCAAATCACAACAATTATAAAACGAAAAAAGGATAGCGGGGAGAAACATGACACCTAATAGCAAAGTATTGCGGTGCATATATACAAGGTACCATAGCAACAACAACAAAGTGCGATCACCTAAACACAGTGGACCACATATGATATCAAATACCAAAAGCCAAAGACTACATAAATACTACAACCCACATGTGCTCTATACTACCACTGAACCAAATACATGAATAAGCTAGTAATAGGACAACTCTTAACTATCTACTAACCTTCTATCCTTATCCGTGACCCCCTCGAAGGTCATATCTTCATTAAGTTGAAGATGTGCCATATCGTATCTAATCACCTCCCCCAATACTTTTTCGGCCTACCTCTGCCTTTCCTCGACCCCACTATATCCAATCTTCCACATCTCCTCGTCGGGGCATCTGGACATCTCCTTTTTCACATGTCCAAACCATCCAAGTCTTAGCGACTAGCTTAATTGCCATTATCCTAGTCTCCAAAGAATAAAACAAATGTATTTTAAATATTGGTATCGTTGTAGAACCCAAAATATAAATGGATGGAATGCATATCTATTTGAAGTTGAACTTATTCTAGCTTATGGATGATTAATAGTTTTTGTCATCGAATGGGAGTCTCTTCATAATATCTTCTTCATTTGACTTCTTTTGTACAATTTCTTTGATCAGTTTCTTTTCTTTTTTGCATTTTCTGTGATAAATACTGTCTCATGTTCTGACTTTAGTTGTATTCTTTGCAGGTTGTTTTTGATCATGACGGTAAGAGTTGTTATTGTTCCATTTCTTTCTCTTTGACCACTCTCAGTTTATTGTCATTATGTGTTTAGCTTTTGTGTCCACACTTTGTTTTTCGTACAAATGGCCAACACTTGCAACCTTTTGATAGAGTTTCTTTTATTGCATTGCCATCGTTCTATGCATGTGACTCTTTGATTAGACAGGGCATATGTAATTTTGATATATGTGTTCCTTGCTTTATCTCATTTTTATTATGACGCGATTCCTTCTTGTTACTTCCCTTGTTAAATCATTTGGTATATTTAGAATCATAGTAATTTTTATTTATCAAAAGTAGTATGTTATTCAGAATGTGCAAATGATAGAAACTGAGGTTTTATACCGGATAAAAGGAATAGAAAATACAAAGAGAGACAAAGTATCTCATATCTCAACAACAAAAAATACAAAGAGAGACAAGTATCTCGTATCTCTTAGAACAACAATCTTTCTGCATTTAAAAGATATATTATATCCTGCCTACACATTACTGGATCTACTATTATATAATAGATAACTAGAACTACTTCATAACTATTTAGGATAAGGACATATAACTTCTAGGAAGCATAAGGTATTGCCAAATAACTCCTAATAACTGTAAGAAACTGTTCAATCCTGAATGTGTGAAACCTCCAGGAATTTGAGAAGACTTAAATCATTATCTTCTCCTATCTTTCTTCGCTCCTTGAATAGGTCTAGAAGATACGTACCTTATCAGTACCTCCCTCCTGGAAAGAAGACTTGTCCTCGAGGCAAAAATTGGGAAACTGTGCAGCTAATAGAGACTTTTTTTGGTCGTATGGCTGAAGGTGTAAAAGGGCAGCATCACCAACATTAGAAGAGAGGTCTATGTGCTTATAATCTTGCTTGTGCTTTCATCCTTGAGTGGGCCTTCGTAAGGTTCAGCATAGCATCTCTAGTCAACATCTATTCTTCAAGGTATGATTGGAAAGATGTTGTTCTGAGTGTTTGGTGAGGAACACCTTGCAGTTTATATGTTTTCCCATTCAATTGGAAGATAAGAAACATTTTGGTCCAATTGGCTTGTATTGTGTTCAGGGATGCTAGCCATTGTATACCCAACACCATGTCTGCGCCACCAAAGGAAAAAAGGAAGAAATTGTGCTTTATGATCAAGTTAGAAACCTCTACTGATAGGTCGTGACAAACTTTGTTGCATTTGATAATTTCACCATTGCCTATCTGGACACCGAAGGTAGGGATATATTGGACTGTCAACTCAAGTTGGGACAAGTTAACACATTTTTATGTCATTGTGCATTGATTGATTAACTTAATTATAGATGCTTAGAATATTTATTCCATCGTATTAAATTGTAATTTATTCTCTTTTCTTAATTTGTCATATGACTTAAGTATCCCTTCTCATGGGATGTAGAAATATATATTCAGAAATACAAAAAAAGAATTTTCTCTCCCAAATCTTAGTATTAGAGCCTTTGCTGCCTTTTGAGGTGAATTTTTCTCCCTCACAACACTAGGGTTCTTTTTCTAAAAAGAGAGGTCGAGTTTTCTTTCACTTGAAGTCGATTGCTTTTGAAAAATTCTTTGTCATCATCATGAAAAAACTAATACCACTATCAGAAACAAGCCCGATGACCAAACCCTGACCAACCACTATCAGAAACAAGTCCAGACGCACTGTCCCACTCCACCAGAAGGTTCGGCACTAGCGATGGCTAACTTCTTAAATATTCTTTAAAAAGATTGATAATGATGATAAGGTGCAATAACTCAGAGTTTAGTTAAAAAGTGGAACCTCAGAAATTTGTCTGGTGAACCTTAGAAAGTGCATACGTTTAAGTGCAAATAGTGTGTATATTTATTTGTCTATTTCTGTTACACAATAAATGAATAAGCTGGTCAAGTTAGTTAGCTTTGCCTTATCAGTAGCTAGTTTCGTTGTTGGATTTGTTAGAGGCAATTAGCAAAGATAAGATTCTTTCTCATTTCTACATAAGGCATTGTATCATTACAGATTAAAAGCCTGCTTGGAATGACTTAAAAGTTGGTCAAACCTACTCTCAAGTTATTTTTAGCTTTTAGGTATTTGGCAAGGTTAAAAATAACTTAAAATAAGTTTAAAATGACTTAAAAAAGTTAAAAACCAAAAGTAGAACTGCCCCTACTTTTTATTTTTTGACTTAAAAAGTCATTTATGTTTGACTTTTAATTTTTTGACTTAAAAGCTACTTTTTTTTTAAGCCAATCCAAACGGGCTCTAAATCATCAATTGAATATACAAGTACCCTTTCCTATTGAATTCTATTCTTCATCTTCTATCCTCTCATTCACCATAGCTGAATAACTCGAGCTTCTCCATTAAGCTTCTGTCCAGCTCCTACAAACTTGGGTTTTATCTTGAATTTCTTCCTTTTAGCTAACATTGGTATCAGAGCCAATCTATCCTTGGCAACAATGACAAAATCAGCAAAAGCAAATGAAAGTTCTTCTAGTGAAGTAAGGGAATTGTGTGAAATGATGCAGAAAATGTTATTGGAAATTGGTACTCTAGCAAAGAAGGTTTCAAATCTTCAAAATTGGATCAAGTGGTGCTAGAGATTAAGGAACAAATGGAAAGTAATGGAGCGAATCAGAGGGATAAAATACCCACAGGGGGAGGCAAAATACCAGCGGGTGAAGGTAGTCAGAGCAGCAATCGCACAACAGCTTCAGTAATCATAATTCACATTACCCTCAAGGTCGACAATGGAGTTTTTGAAGTTTTCTGGATCTCAGATCTTGGTTGTTTAGAATTGATCAATTCTTCAATATGGAGAATATTCCCATGGAGGAGAAGATTAGCATTGCTTCTCTACAGTTAGAAGGTGAAGTTGTTCGGTGGCACTTGTTTTTTATGAGATACAGGCAGTACATTCAATACACCAACTTGGAATGAATATGTGGTAGTGTTTGTGGAAAGATTCAGGGCAGATTCTCCAAAAGATGGTTAGTGTTGAATTCTCTAATCTTTCTCATTTCTACCCACAACAAACTTCTAACAAGAAGACATCATATACTTGCAAGGTTCGCGATGAAATGCCTAAAAGAGATTTAGATGTAGCTTCTCTGTATAGTGGCACCATTGAAAGAAACAATAAAACTGAAGCTTTTGAAGACTTGTTTTGTGATGCATTCTTTATAGATAATGAAAGTGATGCGAGACTTTTGAAAATATGCATCTTGGTTTGTTTTTGTTGAATGATGAGAGTGATATGGATACAAAATCCTTGGATAATGATCGGAAAGAAGTACTCTCAAGGCAAGCTCGTTCTGATACAATTCTTTCCAAGATCATGACTGCCTGCGATTCACGGTTAAACTTGGAGAGTAATAAGAAGACCTGCCAACATGAAGAGAATGAGAAAATGCTCTTTCTAATAGCAGAGGAAAGACCAATACTAATTGCAGAGGAAGAATTAAAGTGTGGATTGATGGTTTTCTATCACTGGCAACTTGGGATGTGATCGGGAACAAGAAAGCAATAATGTTGAGGATGGGAATGTATGACCATATGATGTACCTTGTGAACTGTCATAGTGTTACACATTTAGAAGTCATCAATTATTAAATCTCTAGTTCATATTTCACTCTTGAGAACAAGGGTGATCTCAAGGGGAAGGGATGCTCTCAGTTTCCACCATTACAGTTTTCATCGTCTTCACTTGGAAAGACGAGTTCGATATCTTTTGGGCGGAATATGGAGAATAGAGGCAATCAGTTGTTTATGTTATTCCACTATCGTGGCCCTTTATTCAGGAATGCGAGTCCGACAGTAGAAGTGACTGCACCATCTGGGAAGAATGGATGACCTTTTGCAGTCATCAATAGCTCGGGACAGACACATGAATGTTGTGGAAATGGATTTAACCTTGGTGGAGTGGGTGGGAAAATGTCTGAGAGAATTACAGCTAATCATCACAACATTGCGGAATCAATTGATGATGGTTGTCGAAGTAGAAGTCAGCAGATCATGCTACTTGGGAATTCTTTCATGCATTGACTGGTTCCTCATTTAGTCCTTCACGTCAAGGATCTCTTTGCAACAAGGAATACTGATACCCAATAAATGAATTAGCCGGTCTTCCATATTGGAGGTCTCAAGTTCGAAACCCCTTGCCAGCGAAAGCAAGGGGTTTGCCTTCTGTGTCGAGCTCGTCGCACCGGGCATGCCTAGTGTGGGTTACCTTTCCTATGTGGGTTGCGAGCTATTGCATAGGAGTGGGGGTTTTACTTTGTGCGCACCCAAAGGGTAGCGGCTGCGGGTTTCCCTTGTCATAAAAAAAAAATAAATGAATTAGCTGGTCAAGTTAGTTGGCTTTGCCTTATCAGTAGTTAGTTATGCTGTTGGATTAGTTAGAAGCAGTTAGCAAGATAAGATTCTTTCTCATTTCTATATAAGACATTGTATCATTATAGATTGAATCATCAGTTGAATTTACAAGTACACTTTCATATTGAATTCTATTCTTCATCTTCTATCTTCTCATCCACCATAGCTGAATAACTTGAGCTTCTCCATTAAGCTCCTGTCCGACTCCTAGAAACTCGGGTTCTATCTTGAATCCCTGCCTTTTAGGTAACGATTTCTTTATAGTAACATCAGAATTTCTATTTTGTATAGTTAATCTTTTATTGGTATGCAATTGATGAAATTCAGGTTGATTTTTTTTTTTTTTTTTTTTTGATATAGTTCCTTGGGCACATCGATTTCTTGATACAATTTTTTCTAGCAATACCATTGATCTACACAAACATTGATAATTGATTAAAGTTTTTAAAAAATAATTGGGAGGCGAGTTTCTCTTAATAATGCTTGTCAAACCAAATCCTTACAGGATTTTCACTTGGCCATACGTCTCTTTCAACCAAACAAAATTTTGTTGCAAAAGGTATGTTTCACTATTTTTCTTCTTTTGTCCTCTTTCATAAGTTAACTACACTGAGAGCCAAGTTGGAGCATTTCTTTGGTACTACTAGAGATTTTAGAGAATCGAACAATATCTTATGTATGAGATAACACTTCTTTTATTGACAAGATTAACACTTATTACAAGCCTATTCCAGTGCGACACTGTCCCTAACATAAACTGCAATGGATTTCATTATCCTATCAAAAATACAAACAAACATGTAATGAAGTATATCAGTTTCTCATGGGATCTTCTTGATAATTACTTCATGCCATTTTAGTATGCTACACCATTATGTCAATTTTTTTCTCTTAGATTTGATACCAGCAAATTTGTTTGTTTCTCATTCTTCTGTTTTGAAAGGAGAGGGAGGATGTAAACTCTAATTTGGAAGTGGCTTGGTTGAGCATTAACCTTTAACAGTGAGCGTTTGATGTTAGTATATAACTTTAAGTTGTCAAGTTGGTAAAAGTTCTTTCTGGAAACAATAGGATAATCAAGTTTATTTTAGTTCTGAAAATGAAGTTCTACTGAAGATACTTGTTCTCTAGCAGGTTTCTCTTCCGGTTTTGCTAGTTGATGTGATTTTATGTATATGAATTTCTTTCTTGCAATATAATAGATAGTGCATGGCTTGTAAAGAGAAGAAGATTACTTGTGCATTGTCAGTATTATTTGTAATTTTTCTGAAGAAAATGAAAGTAGTAACTGTTGAATGATACATATAGGAGATATTACTTCCAATTCTGCAAACGTGCCTTTAATAAATTAGTATTCTTTTTCGGGATAAAGCCATTAACATATGACAAACATTGCAGACCACATTGATAATTTAGGTCTTACGTTTAAGCCAAAATCATTTGAAGTATTATTCTCTTGTCAATTGTTCCATTCTTAATATTCTAGATTAACTTTCATAGGCCTGAATTTTCGTCACAATATGTATCCCTCTTACAAGAGCAATCGTTCTCCAACACCTGATACAATTGTTCAAGGACTTCAATTTTTGAAAGCTTCCCTCAAGGCCATGTCTATCAAGGTGATTGAGGTGAGGTTTGTCGAGCACTGGGTCAAAGATCAAATCCTCTAAGCTTGCGAGATGTTAGGTTCATTAGTTTCTTCAGCAGGTGCCAGGTGTTGAAGCAGATGATGTAATTGGAACCTTGGCTGTTAGAAGTGTTGATACTGGATTCAAGGTAAATGAAGAATCTTTATAAATTGCTAAGCAGGAACAAAATTACCTGACATTAAGAATTTCATACACATTGCTACATTTTCATCTTATGTGAACCCTAACTGTTAGAATCCAAGTTGTTACTTTAAAAACAATAAAGCAATAAAAAAACTGCTTAGGCGTAAGAAAAGAATTTAGAACCTTCTTAGAATTTCTCTGACTAATTTGCTGAATTAATACTTGGCCTGATCTTACAGTATTTGCATTTTCCTTCAACAAGCTTGTCTTGTCCTTGAAATGTTAGAAAGCAAAAAATTATTTTTTACGAGAAAACTGATGAAATCTGGTGGAAAAGTGAATGGGGATATGGCAGTTGTCTGGGAGTGGAGCAGATGTGGCAACATCACCATTGAAACCCTTCACTTGCAACCCCATCTCCACCGTGATGGCTCAGAGTCTCTGTGCACCCGCCCATCCATACGCATGTATCGCCAACATAGCATACAAGTACAACAAATTTTACTTTTTCAGGTTATTAGGTTAATCCTAACTAATCTTATTATAGAGAAGAAATGTACTTAGTTCTTTGAGATAGAAGTAAAAAGTGTAGTCGTGATCAGTGGAGCTCTATTGATGGCCAAAAACAAATTTGGAATATACCGAAGAGATGGAGGATTGTCCCAGCTTGCGTTTGGTGGACAATTTAATTTGGAAGGAAAAGAATCAAAGATGTTTTGAAGGAAAACGGAACAATATTCAGAAGATAAAGACAAATTTCCTAGGGCTTTACTATTGTTGGTGTAAGCAAGTAGTGATAGGAGATACTGAAGATGTGTTTAACAAGAAGATCTTAGGAATGATGTAAGTAAAACTTTTTGGAGGGGGACTACACTTTGATGTAGTATACCTATGGATATATAGAAGTAAATGTTACCTTTCTTAAAAAAAAATATATATGTAGGGGTAGCAAAATCAAGCCCAACCCGCCCAACCCATTTAAGTTTGGGTAGGTTATTGACCCGCCCATTCATTACCTCAACCCATTTCAACCCATGAAAAATTGGGTTGAAAATGTAACCCGAATTGGCTCATGAGGTATCTTGTCAAAATATTTTTTAAAAACTTTTTTCAATTTGATATTTTATATATATCCATAATAAAGGAAAAACTAATTTTATTAGGTACTAAAATAGTTTAGAAGAACAAATAAAACAATTAAGCTTAGTAAAAATTAGGTTGGGTTGGGTCTTGACCCGTTGTATAACCCATCACCTAACCCTTTTTGACCCAAGCAAATTTAGGTTGGGTCTTGACCCGATTGTTGTCTTAACCCATTATGACCCGCCAAAATTTAACGAACCTGCCCAATTGCCATCCCTAAATATATGGGTGTGTTTGGTTTCCTATGTATGGTTGGTCAAAATATTTGGAAAATATTTTCTCTAGGAAAACATGTTTCTTACAAAATGAGGAAAATGACTTCACTAACGGAAGTAAGGAAAACAAGTTGCATAAGTGGCATTCCAAGTTTATTGTCTCTTCCCCACCCACCTAATTCCCCAACCCTCACCCCTTGACAATCCCACGCCCGCCACCCTCGAACCCTCACTCCCATCCCATCCCACCTCTGTAGTGTTTTGGTAGATAACATATAAATACTCTAGGGATAATATTTCTTGTTTACTTACCAAACACTAGAAAATAAGTAAGAAACCCACTTATTTTCCAAAAAAACTTTTTCTAGGAAATCATTTTCCGTAGAAAACATTTTCCTTCATACCAATCACACATATAATTGTAGCATGAAAAAGGTATGTTAGGTGGCCACTTGGACAGTAGTGACCTCTTGTATCTCTGCTGCATAGCTGGAGAAGAGAGCTGACAGTGCCAGTAAAAAGTTATTTCGTACTCAAAGTGTTTGTGGGCTAAGAGGTCCTTTCAATAAGTGAATCTGAAAAGCATTCCCCTGTGAATTGATCTTCTTAAAAGCTTTTCGTTTTCCAACATCACTTTGTCTTTAATAATGAAAATTACTGTCATCTGGACATAAATATTGAATTGTAAAATGAGTATTCTGTATTTTGTCGTGTCTTCATTTTGAGATCTCAGCGTTGGCATGTCTTCTTTGTTTTCATAATCTCGCATTGATTTTTTCATTTGTTTATATACCCAAAATTTGGGCTGCGGAATTTCATCAGCTTACATATAGTCCGTTTCTTATATTTTAGGGATCGCTGTGGTCGGTTTTTCTTGCAAACAAGTTGTATCTTAAGAAACCTGATTTGTTATCTAGCTGATATATTTGTTGCTTGCTCTATTATTTATACAGGTACGAGTTGTTTCCCCGGATAAAGATTTTTTCCAGATTCTATCTCCATCATTACGCCTTCTACGAATAGCTCCTCGTGGATTTGAGTTAGTTTACTTCCCTTCAGCATGTTGATTAATTTGTGCTGGTGGAGACTTGAATCAGCTCATATTACTTTGCTTCTTGATGAATATCTTAGCACTACATCCTTTTCTTTTACCTTTGGGATTGTATAGGATCAAACTGGTGTAGATGCTGTAGTTAATTAAACTGCTGCAGCTAGTATGCTAAATTTGGGGTGTCATGAGATGTGTCATGCCATGAACCCTTGGGCTGGGTGGACAGACCTACAATGCCTTCAACTTGCCCGAGTGAACTAGCTCTACATAACATAGGACTTGAAACGTACATAAAGTAGATGAAATAGATTCATAAGATAAAGTCATTAAAAGAATTCCATTCATAAATACTTGCTTTAAATTCAAAATTTGTCATAAAAATCAAAAACTGATAAAGTATGTATAACTGAGCAAACTGTAATTAATACTATTATTATAAGTTTGATTATATAAATTTGTACATTGACAAAAAGTTGATGAGCAAACTATAATTAATACTATTATTACAAAAACCTATCATTCATTTTACAATTTTCCTCAATGAGTTTTCATACTTTGAAAACTATCACTAAGAGTATTAGTGCTTAGAGTTTTGAATACCTTACATTCTATATACCAAACTAAGAAACCATAAAAAAATTCTTCAACAAGCACCTAATTCGTTATGAGTAATGATCTTCAAGAGAGTGTTTGAGAAGAATGGTCATGGTTATTAAAATTATTTGGTCCAAAATACTTTATCATTTAGAAAGATAAGATGTAATTTATTATTTTTTTCTCATTTTGTCATTAATATTTTATTTTTTTTTATGGCAAGGGAAACCCGCAACCACTATCCTTTGGGTGCGCACAGGGTAAAACCCCTGCTCCTATGCAATAGCTCGCAAACCACACAGGCAAGCCCGGTGCGACGAGCTCGACCCAGAAGGCAAACCCCTTGCTTTCGCTGGCAAGATATTATTTTTTCTTGAGAGTAAACAATATTGATTAGATATAAAACACATAAATTGAGTACACATCTATTATAAAAATAAGGACAAATTAGTCAACATCATTTCTTATTTATAACATTTTAAGCGATGTCCAAAACAAAAATGTGGGAAGTAAAAAATCAGCAAAAGTATAATGTTATATTAGGAGATTTAAGAACCCAAGTCAAAAGACAGAAAGAAAGGGGAAAATGTATAGAAAGCAGGAGTAACCGAGTGGAAAAAAATTATGTCCCTAACGATTATCGAATTAAAAAGTCAAAGGATTTACCCTCACACAGTAACCAAGGTACAAAAGAAAACAATGAAAAGACGGAAGAATGTTATTGTAAAAGTTACACATGGGGAATCAATCTCTTGACTTTCAGGTTGAAGGTGCACTCAGCAACCACCGAAAGAGGTCACATGAGCTTGGTTCACATGCCCTTATTTAAGTATTTAACTCGAAACAATACTATTGTTATACCTAGTCTAAGGAAGGGAGCATGGGTTCACATGAACTCACTTTCTCCATGTAAATCCACCCCTGGTTTCGGCCGCTTGTCTTAAGAACTCATGCCTTCTCGGTTAATAATAATCCTCCGAAATTGTTTATGTTATAAAATTTAGCCAAGGGCTCATAATCATAATTTATATTCATCGTCATGTGTATGATAACATAAAATCATCAAGTTCATACTTTTTGAAGAAAATCATATGATCATTATTTTATCATTGTCATAGTGAAATCAATAACATTCATGGGACATGAATATTGTTAGAATCTAGGGATATCATAAGGAGTTGAAGTTCATAATGAAATACATGAACTATACATAATGTTTCAAAATTCAAACCCTAACTCATCTCATAGTGGAGAAATTCATGTGATATGAAGAACACGATGTGGGGAAAACAATAACACTTCCGCATGAAGAGAGTTAGCCTTACATACCTTAATCGCTCCAATTTACTCGAAGGAAAATCTGAACTTTGACGAAGAACACCAAAAAATCTATGGTTAATCCTTTGAGAGGGGTTTTCTTGAAACCCTATGATTTGAGAGATGATTCTTGTTAACAATCCATATATTAACGATAGAGTAGCTTAGAAACACTTAGAATAGACTTAACTTGATGTGGGAGGATAAGGAGAGGAGAGAAATATTGTCCTAGGGTCTAGAGAAACGAAGTAAAATTTCAAAAAAACTCACATAGGGTTATAGTTATAAGTTGATGAGTGGGCCTGGGCTTCAATGCGTTGCTTTCTCCACTGGCGATGGGTGTTGCGTTGCGCCGTGCATCGCATCGAAATGAGCCATGACCTCCACTACATCCAACTTGGACATGATGGGTGATGTGCCGCATGTCCCATCGCATTGAATATTTTCTGTAACGAGCTCGGATTGACGAATGGTTTGAAGCATTGAAAATAGACACAAGCATGGCATCTATTATCAGTTTATAACCATACATCCCTATCAACGCCTCATAACCCATCCAAATTGAACTTTAACTCTCGAGTGCAACCATATTCTCCGTGTTTGGATCAAATTACTCATTTCGAATGGGTCAACCGTTAGTTCGGAAGTACGAGGTGTTACAAGATGCACTTAAAACAGGGTAGGAGATACAACTTTTGCTGAAGTGATTGAGAGCTAATTTACTGCTATACCCAAAATCAACTATCTATGTACTTCAGAATTTGTTTATAGTGTCATTCTGACTCTTATTAGTAAAAGGGGCGACATTCTAGTTATTGGATGGACTAAGGATTTGCGGATGTGGTGAATTGGATTCATGTGTATAAGAAAATTTATTAGTGTGGCCATATTTTGATGTTTCCTACACTACAACTGTCGAGGGAACTTTTCATGAAATCAGTGTTTTGAAGTTGATATGATGGATTCTGAATCCCCAGATTTCCTTAAAAAGGGGATTGGGAAATTAATGAACCAATATATCATATCATGGAAGTACACCATGAATTTTGATGCTTGATTGAGATAGGTGAATCCTGGACTAGCTTTGCGTATTATAAAGTTGAGGCAGCATTATGTAGAGATAACCACAATGTTTAGTTCCGTTATCTTCAAGGATAAGGTATAGTTAATGCTACAGATAATCTTTTCCTCCTCTGCCATAAGTTTTGCTATGATTTTGATGTCGTTTGCTGTTTCATTATGGATAGTTCTGAGTCCCATCTCCTTCACTTAGAAGATACATTGTAATGGGGGTATCACGAAATTGTTTATTTTTTTGTCATTTAACATGTGTCTGAAATATTTACAAAGTCCCTTCTTGCTTCTGGCCTTTTGGCAGGATGGTCTCATTTGGAATGGAGGAGTTTGCTGGAAAATATGGAGGACTGAAACCTTCTCAGTTTGTTGATTTGACCTCACTTATGGGTGATAAATCTGATAACATACCAGGTTCGTTTGTGCTTCCTTATATAATCTTTTCATTAGATTGAAAGGTAGTCGGAAGATGCACTATATCTTGATATGCTGATGTATTGCTATCTTTTACTAAGTTACCAGTAAAGTCAAGCTCACAGATCACCAAGTATATACAAGATAGATAGACATATAACACACTATGTAAATCATAGTTTAGCATTAGCTTTTCTAATTTTAGCTAACTCCAATTTTGAACACTATGTAATTAGATCTATTTTCCTGTCTGATTAAATCAGTAAAATAAGTCATTAGGCTCTGCCTATCGAATATTGTTTTTTATAAATAAAGGTAGATTGCCGGACTTCTCTTTGTTTTCAACTAAACTCAGTCCCTCCAACTTCTGAGCGGCATTACCCAGAAGTATTCTGTCAAGTGCTGTCAAGAAAGTATAACATTGCGCCAGAAGCCTTTATGACTTGAGCAAAAGAAAAGCATTAGCAAAATATGTTAGCACCCTTTTAGTCTATCAATAGTTTACACAGGGAAAATTTAATCAGAAAAGTAGATTACTTTAGCAGCTATTCATTATGTTTTCCTGTTTTCTCTGTTGCAGTTATAAGCAGTAAGGACAACTTATCTATTATTTGTGTTTTCCTATTTCTTTGTAGCAGTTATTAGCAGTAAGGAGGTTTTTCCTCCACTTTCTCATTTCAGTGGCAGTAGGAAGTTATTTCCTAGTTATTAGGTGGGTGGTTAAACCACCAATGTTGTATTTAGAGTTGTTGTAACTCAATGGAAAGATAAGCAGAAAATATTCCAGTTTTTGAGTACTTCAACTCGAGATTGCAGGTTCTCTCTTAACAAACCAGCACCATAAGTCATAGAAAGAAAACATCAGATTTCATCTGAAATCTTACAGCGTCCCATAACTAGATCCATAACACGCGACCGCGACAAAATACTTAGGTCCTCCTTTATTGGAGGTCTGAGTAAAAGCATTGCTGGCTTATTTAAGCATTCTGAAGGTTAAAATTCAATAATGACTGACGCAATGACGAGACACAGAAAAGCTGTGAGTTCTAAAAAATGGAAATGGCTTGAGAAATTTTACCTTTGTTACTCAGACTCTTCAAAAATGTCAATGGGTGCATGCCGGATTCTCCAAAAGTAGTGTATTTTTGGAGAATCCGACACGAGTGCGGCCTCGAAAGTGAAGAGTCCACCCAACTTAGAAATTTACTGGGAAGTTCATGGCACCTCCATTCTCATCGTAAAAGTCCAAATGAAGAGGAGAAAAAGATGTCATATCTATATCTCATTACTTCAGAATGGTGTTGTATAGATCACTTATAAAAAATGGTGCTGCTAGTTACATGTGCTCTGCCTATAGACAGATTCTGGTATTTTTCCAATATATCAAGTCACAATAGATAAGTCTGTCTCACTGGACTTATAGGAAGTAATTTAAGTTTATTAGTAGATACAAATCAGCTTCAGCTTAATGGTAGTACTCCATTGGAATCTTTCATTTTATAAAACTCAATTTTCAAAAGATCCGGCACTATGTTCCTTCTTTTTTTTTTTTCATTTCTTTTGCAGGAGTTCACGGGATTGGAGATGTACATGCAATTCAACTTATTGCAAAATTTGGTATGTTAATTGTTGTTAGTAATATTCTCTGGGGAACCTTAATTTTGACGGGCTGTTACAAGTTAGAACTGCTTCCCCTGCTTTAGAAGGATAAATCCTTTCCATAATGGCCTCCTTTCCTGCATGTTACTGCTGCACTTATAATTGTTCGCAAATGTAGTGAACGTGAAAATCTGGAGTATGCCTACTTCTAATTCTGATTCTCAATGCCTATAGGTTGCTTGGTTTCTAGACAAATAATTATTGTGTGATGCAACAGACTGGCATGCAAAATATTCCCTCTGAAAAAATTAATATCTTATTCTCCATTTCTGTTAGCTCTGTTCACTTCCCTTACAGGAAAAGTTCAAATCCATTTTATATAACAAGAAATGTGGGCTACAATTACATTTCTTGCTGCCACTTCTTCCTCTATTCTTTTCTCAGAAACATGGAAGGTAATACTAGGCCTTCTGTGTTCCTACAATGAGTGGAAGCACAGAAAAATATTATTAAGATGTGTATCTTCTTTATTCCGCTGAGCCCTATTCATAGTTATATACTACACAATACATAATGATTTTTTTTTCATATGGGATGCTATAACGAGAACAAGAAGGAAGTCTTATAGAACGAACAAGCGCTAAAGAAGGGGGTGGGATCTCTCCTAAAAGAAAGAATTGACCTCGAGCCTGTCCTACCCATTCTCCCTTTCCCGTTCCTGACCCTGAGTGTGGAGGGGTTAGCCTTGAGCCAGGTCTTGATTGTTTATTCCATTTTGTCAGTTTAAGTACTGGAATGGGAGTTACAGATATTCATTCCTAAACTATGTCACCGATTGGTGACCTCTCGAATTAAGGTTTCCGATTGGATTGGTTATAAGTCTACCATACTGTAGAGAAAAGAATGCATGTTCAGATGGACATTGAGAAGGAAGGTCAAACCAATGGGACACTATATATATTTATATTCTAGCACTTCCCCTCAAGCTGGTAATAATTATACAAAAAATGTTGCCTTCTCAAAAAAAAAATGCACCTTATTCGAGGACCAGTGAATGACTTGGTGAAAGTGAAGATTTCAAGAAGAAGAAAAAACTTCTTTGTTTATTGATGAATTTACTTCCCATGAGAATGGGTACTTATACAAGGAATCCTAAGACTAAATAAGGGAAGACAATATTACTCGATCAATGACACCTAATTACAATATAAATTTAATCCTATATATTATAATTTAGCTAGGATATCAATCCAATCAACACCCCCCACCCCCCTCAAGTTGAAACAAAGATGTCGCACATGCCCAACTTGCAAACAAGTGTATGGAAAGTCCGTTTGTTGAGGCCTTTGGTAAACACATTAACTAGCTGCTTTTCTGATGATACATGGAACAAACTCAACACACCACTCGTAACTTTTCTTTGAAGAAGTATCAATTAATTTCAAGGTGTTTTCTTCGGTCATGTTGGACTTGATTATGAGCTTACACTGATTGCAGCCTTGTTGTCACAATACAAGAAAAGTTTTACTTTTTCAGACAATCTCAATTCCTCTAGTAGCTTTTGTAACCACAAAAGTTCCCAAACACCCTGGGCCATAGCTCTATATTCTTCCTCCGCACTTGATTACACTTTGCTTTTGGCTTCTCCAAGTGACCAAGTTTCCTCATACAAGTGTATAGTAATCATATGTAGATCTTTTGTGATCTAGAGATTATACCCAACCCGCATCCGTAAAGGCTTCTATTTGAAGGTGACCGTGTCTGAAAAGAGGTAGACCTTTCCGTGGAGCACACTTCAGATACTGCAAATGTGAATGACAACTTTTCATATCAGGATCTCGGGGATGATGCATGAACTGACTCTCCAAGCTTATTGAATAGACTATGTTTGGTCTAGTGTGAGAGAGATTAATGAGTCTTCCAACCCGCCTTTGATATCTCTCCTTGAAAACTAACTCTCCAATTTTGTTCGTAATTTATGATTGCTTTCGGTGGTGTTTTGCGGGTTTGCAATCCGTCATACCTTTTTCTTTTAAGATGATTCTCAAAGTCACAATGGAAACTATATGATTCGATCCTTGTACTCTGAATCCCCGGCCATTCTCTATGGGACAGAGGAATGATTGGCCTTTTCCTACAAAGAAAGCGGCTAACTACCTGCAAATTATGACTTGGAGCCTTCTCGTACACAACTAGTATAATCCAAAATCACCATTACTCAGACATCTTTCCCCTTGGCCAAAATACGTTATTATCATGTTATAAATGTGGTACCATGGTTCTTACAGTCATCAGAATATTTTTGCAGTGTGTTAAGTGTTACAATATTCTTCATTAAAAATTGAACTGTTTGTTAATAAAAATAAGACGTTCATTTATCTCGTTGAATGGTATTGGGTTTTTTATCTACTCTTTTGTGTTTGCTTTTCTATCTTCCTTCATTTATTTAGTAGTTTTTGTTTCCTTCAATTCCGTCATAATTTAGGTTGCTTTTAACTTGTTTCTATTTTGGTTTTATTTAATAGGTACACTAGAAAACTTGTTAGAATGTGTTGAACAAGTTGAGGAGGAGCGAATTAGGAAGGTAATTCCTGCTAATTTATGATTGTGGTCTATTTAGGTTCTTTTGGTAGTGACTTGTCACATGAGATTCACCATTTCCAATTATTCATTCTTTAATTTGTCCATTCAAATTGTCTCCTCCCGAGGAAGCCTGTGTAAATTTGTCATCTTAGGGTATCATTTAGAAACAGTAGCTAAGCTTCGATTTAATAGTACTCTATTAACAAAGTAGTATATTATCTAATACTTTTAACTATCCTATAATTTCTATATAATTTATAATTTATTTCTTAGATTGTGACCACTTTTAGCCATCAAATCTAATACCATTATGCATCAAATTCAGTATTTCATGAGAAGACCAAGCACATTGACATTGACAAGCTAGGGTATTGTATTGTATGCTTGAGGAGGGGGTTAGTTTAGAATAGATATAGGTTATACAAATCTATTTAGAATAAATAGTAATAGAAATAGAAATAGGAATACTAAATAGTATCCTACTAGATAAAGGATTGTATTCTAGGGTCTATAAATAGAGTCTCAATGTAATAATGTAAACAACAACAATTCAATAATATTTTTTTCCTATATTTCTCACATATATCAGAGTCTTGAGTCCACATCTGCTGATCCAGTATTACTGGTGACGTGAACAGGATCCAAATTACTCTGGCGGTGAATTATTTACACTTTAACTGTTTTGTCCATTTTATTCCCTTAGCTTAAATTATGATACGATTTCCCAATTGTTTTTGACCATGTCTGTTCAATGGACTACCATTGGAATTCACTCTGCTAAAAAAAGAGAATATGTACAGAAGAGAAGAAGAAAACTAGTTTATCATTTGTGATTTCTGACAATTAAGATATGTTATCTGCCAAATACCATCTTTTATAAATTGGAGTCACCTTGCTTTGTACATGGATCACAGCATGTGTGTGTCTGTGTTGGTTTTGTATTTTGCAAGGAGCTGGATTGTGGGCTTAACTCAACCCCAAAAATTAGCTCAAGAGGGGAAGATTGCCCAAATCATTTAAAGAGACCACCTATCCTGTAAATCCTTGATGTGGGAACTCTTCGATCGCCCCCTCCCCGTCCAGGGTTGGACATTTGAAGCATCAACAATTTTTTTAACATGGTGGCCCAACATCGGGTAATAAGATTTGGGAGGAGTTCTGCTTTGATATGTAAAGAAATGGATTTTATGGATCAAACCTAAAATAGGCCATGGCGAGTATCAATCTTATGGATGAAAGCTATATTTGAAAATGGTAAGAATATGGTAGCTATATGTTTGTCTGTCTTCCCCTTCTAAAACAATTCTACTGTTCTATCTCTTTCTGTCTCATCACTTATGCCAGCTTGCCAACCTGTTTTCCAATTTTTCCACAATTCCTTGCCATACTCCCTCTGACCTATGTTTGTCACCAAGAGAGGCCCAACTTCAAGTATGTAGTTAGAAAACCAGCAGTTCTGCATCCTAGGATCTCAGCCAGCTCCAAAATATTGGCAACATTATTAACTGTTGCATCTCTATCTGCCAAATACCATCTTTTTGGAATTTGAGTCACTTCCCTTTGTATATGGAATCACAGCATGTGCATGTCAGGGTTGGCTTTGTATTTCACAGTTCACCAAATTATAGGATGTGCATAACCTGAAGCAGGCTATAGAGAGTAGAAACAGTCAATCTTTTGGATTAGACCCATCTTTGAAAGTGGTAATAAGTAATAACGTGGTATTCATATGTTTGTCTCTCTTCCCTCTCCAAAACAATTCTACTGTTGCATCTCTATTGCAGCAATTTTCAATTGATCTTTGAATGGAGCAACTGAAGTATGCAACCGTCTTACATCTGAACTCTTTCGGTTGAGTCTTAGAAAGGGTTTGGCATTTCCTTTTGTAGGACCTGACAGATTAAAATATAAACCTAATTAAAATGAGACTATTCTTTTTAGTTAATCTAATACTTGTATTTTCCTACTTAGTTTTGTTAGAGACTTGTATGTAAACCAAGTCTTAGAGAACTCCTAAAGTGCCTTACAACAACAACAACAACACACCTAGTGATATCCCACAAAGTGGGGTTTGAGGAGGGTTAGAGTATACCCAGACTTTTCCACTACCTCGTGGAGGTAGAGAGAGAGTTTCCGAAAGACCCTTGGCTCAAGTGCATCAAACTCGAGTAAAAGAAGAAGAAAACAATGAAAATTCATAGCATTTAATAAGAAAAGCAGTGTAAAGTCTACAAAGATGGAGGATCTAGGGATAGTTTTCTTTTTTCTTCTTTTCTTTTCTTTATCTTTTGTTTATGCCAGACACACAAGTGTGGAAGGAGGATATGATGTAAATTTTTGGATACCAGCTTTGAGCTGATGATTGATATGCAAATGTTACCTTTATCAAAAAAAAAAAAAAGTCTACAAGAAAGAACAATAACAACTACAAAATAGTGTGGTAATCAAACCACAGTAAACAACATATGGCCAGAACTACAAGGGTACGACTAGTACTATTAAAGGAACTAACAAGCCTAAACATTCGCAAGGCAATACAACTACTCCTAAATTGCCTAAGTGTCCAATTATTCAATATTGGAATAAAATATGCCTGAATAGAACTGATTGCTTGCTTGAAGTTTGTTTGAGAACGGAAGATGCTAGGATATCACCAAATCAGTAGATATTGACTTGCTGGTTTCAGAGACGTGCTGATTTATTTTCCATACCATTTATTCAAATCTAGAAACTTAGGAAAGTTAATTGTAGGGTTATCTGTGATTCTGTAGCAGTTTTCGCTGCTAGTATTTTTATCTTGATCTTCATTCTTTTATTATAAGAAAATGTGTACAACATTCTTTAACAAGAAGTGATCAAAGAGTTCTCCTCAAAAAATATTTCTCTTTCTCATGGTATGAAAGCTTAGTTGCTCTTTATGTCCTTTTTTATAGAGGCTGGCATGTTGTCCACCATGTGAAGTTCCATCTGACTCTTCACGTGCAATCTTAGAAAAAACCAGTGTCCACACTCTGTCCAGATTATGACCACTCCATTCATGAAGTGAACTTCCTACGAATCTTGACAATTTTATGAACACTAAGCAACTCATGCCGAAAAAGGTCTCAATCAAGGCATCTGCTTTCTTGTTACCTGTCTCGTATTGGTTGAGGGACACATATGACCTTGGACAATCATCATCTTATGAGCTAGCTTTTTGGGGTTGAGTTAAGCTCAAGGTCCCTTTTTTAAACATGATATCACAGCCAGACCAATTTCATTTCTTTTTTACCCAATCTTGGTCCCCCATATCAAGTTATCCATGCTCCAATGTCCGTCTTTTTTGTTAAGTACCCCTCCTAAACTAGAAACCTCAAAAAGGAGACTTGCTGATGACTTTGATATCAAGGACTTGGGGATGTTCAAATATATCCTTATGCTGGAGTTTGCTACGTCTAAGGAAGGTAAATTTGTCAGTCAATGCCCATATGTGCACGACTTGCTCACTGAAACAAGCTTACTTGGTTGCAAAGCTGTTGAAACATCGGTTGATCTTAAAGTTACAGTCCGTCAATATCTAAAATGTGGTGGGTGCGATACTTAAAGCTTGTCGAAAATAGTAAATTTGCTCCATACAAGTCCAAAAATAACTTCTGCAGTAATCTTGGTGAGTCAATTCATGCATTCACTAAAAAAGTAACTCTTTGATGGTGAGTGCAAATTGTGAGATACTTGTAAGTTGCAAGGGACTCGTGGAAAAGGCTAGATATTTAAGATATGGACATCTACAAACTGAAGTCTATGCTGATGTAGATTTGGGATAGCTAATGTAAGATCCAGTTCTGAATGTTGTAACCTTTGTCAGAGAAAATCTTGTGACATTGTAAGTACTAAACAAAATATGGTGGCCAGGTGCCGAGAGGTTGTGCAATGGTTGAATTTAGACTAGTTGCTCATGTGATTTGTGAAATGTGAAGTAAACAATTCGTAGAAGTTTTGAATATTTCAGTATTCTCCTCTGTAAGTATATTGCAATAATAAAACAACAATCTCTATTGCGTATAATCTGGTTATTCATGACAGAACAAAGCATGCGGAAGTGAATAGGCACTTCAGTCAAGAAAGACTTGATAATGGGCTGTCTTGTATGCCATACATACCAACTGCCTGTTAAATTACTAATTTACTTACAAAGGACTACAAAAGCAGCAAATCGACAGTTTGATAAGCATGCTGGCAATGAAGCTATCCACAAGCTGGTTGGGTGGAGTGTTGGAGAATAGAAGATTCAACTAGGATATTACTAGTAACTAAATCAGTGTACATTGTTTGCTTGCTGTATTATTCTGCGGATTTACTCAAATCTTGTTGATTGGGATAGCTCATTATAAGTTAGGTCGTTTGTTTAGCTCCTCGTATTTTGATTTTTTTTCCTCCATCAGAAGTAGTTGTGTACTGCATTCTTTGACAAGCAGCAGTCAAAAGTTCTCTTCATGACTTTTATCTCATAGATCTTAAAGTTAAATTTGCATTAATTTACTGGCCTTTTAGTATGACATAATGACAGTCTCAGGAAATAATATTTTATTATCCCTGGGTTGGGATCTGTAATAATGCCTCTAACAATGTCATTTGGCAATATGGTTTAAGTAGCTCCCTGGTTTCTTTTTCAAAAGGAACTCCTTTTAATCATGATTCCTTTTCTTTTAATATCAAGATAAGCACAGAATTGTTCTTGTTTGTGCTACTGATTTCTTCATGGAACTACTCATATTCCTCCTGTCTGTATGTGATTCCTTCCACATTCTTTTGATTCTTCTACTTCTGAAGAGTAGATTAGTATTATATTAATCTCTTAATTTGATTGGTTAATCTGCTTTCAGGCATTGCTATCCAATGCAGAGCTGGCTAGACTTAGCAAGGATCTAGTATGTAGCTTTTCCCTATGATATGTTGTTCTGACCTCATAATTCATCCCGCTGGGCACTGACTAATTCTGTCAATTTTGCAGGCAATACTACGATGTGATCTTCCATCCTACATGGTTCCTTTTGTCCCTGATGACTTGATATTTGAGAAACCAGAGGTGAATCAATCTGAATATTTTCCGTTCTACATCTATAAATCTAAATGCCGTCTATGTTTGGGTGCGACTCTAAAATTCACTTAGAATCAATGTCCTATAAGTATCTCCATGTTCGTTGATGTTTAGAAGCTATTTAAGTGTTGACTAGAGGCCAGCATCCAACCATCCAAGTTTGCACTGCTTAGTGGTGGGTGTCAAATAGTAAAGTGGTTTTCCTAATTCCTAGATTGAGGAAAGAGGGTTGGAGTTAAGACTTCTAAATTTCTCGCACTATATTTCTAATATATACGTAGTTATTAATTGGAAGGTATGTTGCCTGTTGGTCTTTTAGCCCAAATTTGGTGGGACCTTTTTGCTGCCTATAGATGCTCGGAAGGATAAAAAAATTGACTTGTAATATGACTTCACATTGCTCAACGATACATGTTCCACATCCAATGGCAAATTTATTGGCCAAATCATGGGGCTCGTGAACCCATGGTCTTTCCGTAAAACTAGGTATTTTATGTATATATGTTTTCTAAAATTAATATAATATTATCTGCTAGCACCCATGATACAAGAAGGTCAAATGGTGCACTTGTTAAATATTGAGTTGTTCACCTAGAGGATTAGGATTAATTCCCATTGTATACATTTTTTCCTTCTTTTTGTGGTGGTGCACCTATGTTCTAGAAATCCTAAATTCACCTCTGTCCACATCAATGAATTTCAAGGTCCACATGGCAGCAGCTTGAGCAGTCCAGACATTTAAAAGCACCTTGTCTTCCTTAGTGTTTGTTGTGAGAGTTTTGATTAGACTGATGCCTGAACCTTATGACGGCTACTTCTATTTTCCGAGATTGGCTATATGTCCATTGATCGCTTTTCCTATGAGTGAGTATATTAGATTGAAGCTTGAATTTATATAGTTGGCAACAAGCATTAGAAAATCAGTTCGGAACTTGTCAAAAAATAAAACTAGTGCTGATGCTTAGATGTTTGCTACAATCTGAAAGCTGAGATTTTTGATGCAGGATGGTGGGGAGAAATTTACTAGCCTCTTAACAGCTATTAGTGCTTATGCGGAAGGATTTTCGGCAGATAACATAATTAGAAGAGCGTTGTATTTGTGGAAGGAACTTGAGAAGCAAACTGTAGATACCATTCACCAAAAAGTTGCATCAGCCTGATAAGAGTCTTGAAAACTAATGGTGATGTAAAGAGTTCCCAAGCATTTTTTGTTGTACTTGTATTATAGCGAGACATTAAAGAGTAGTTTAGCAGTGTAATTGCTTTTTTTTTCTTGGATTTCCCTAGGAAACACACAACCTCTGCCGTTCGGGTGAGCATTCTGTGGTAAGCACTTTGTGGTTTCCTGCTCAAGTGCTCACTATGCAATAGTTCACAAACCACATAGGAGATGTAAACCACATTAGGCAAGCTCCATGCAACAAGCCATCTTTTCTTCAAACTCTCTATGCAACTCCTAAAATATGAAGGTTGTAAATGGATTGCATGTAAATAATTCCTTCATTTCTCAACTAGAATAGCTGCAATTGACATGGTATCAGAGTCAAGTTTATCTCAATATATTGTTTCATCTAATGTTGAGGAAAATGACACTCTTAGTGAAATTAGGAAAAATATTTTTTATTGAATGAAGAAAATGACTTTTCTAGTAAAAGTAGAAAAATCAAGTTCCACAAGCAATATTCCACATTATTTGTGTACTCCTCGCCTTCCAACACAATGCCTTAAAATTATGCATCGTGGAGTCTATTGATGAAAATATTGATTTTGGTGAAGAACAAACAAGGCCTGGTCGTTGGAACATATTCGAAAAGTTCAAACAAAGGTGGTGGAAGAGATGATGTTAATAGTTGATATTCAATACTAGTCAATGGTCAAGCACAAGGTACTTGTGATGAAGCTATGGGATCCCCTCTCTCCAGCTTTCTTCATTTTATTTACAGAGGTACTAACCAGATCACTCAACAATTTATTTAATAAGGGGTTGCACATAGGTTTTGACATGCCAAAATGGAGTGCAAACTTTAACTGTTTTATGCATATAATACAATCATCATTGCCTCTATGGGGCACAACATCTTACAAGTCATCATCCATATGCTTCAGCGAAGGTTGTGCAAAATACATGCTACCTAGTTTCTTGAATGGAAAAGACTCCTCCCTCAAAAATATAAAAAGTACTGTTCAAGCAGATTTGGGCTGCAAGATTAGCTACTGGAAGTAGGGGTGTACAAAACTGAACCGAAAATTGAATCAAACTGCAAATCAAATCAAATCGTAAAAAAAATATGACTTATAGTTTGGTATTGGGAAAAAAACACGACTATACTTGGGTTGGTTTGGTTTTAACGAAAAAAGTCAACCTGAGACCAAACCAACTCGACATTCTATATATAATTTTCAAAATTTATTTTATACGTAAAAGTATTTACTTTGATATAATTTCTAAATATTACTTATACATTTTCATAATTTTTATCTTTTAACATATTTTTTCAAGTTTTTTTAGACTAAGAATTTGGAATGGTCCAATAAAGGTAATAGTCCATAGATATTAGTAACTCTAAAGCTCAATTCAAAATCAAATCAATACTAATGTTAACAAAATAAATTAATTCAACACTAAGAATGACAATAATGTTGAATATTTGTTCTTTAGTTTTACATTGATTAGACATTTAAAATACATAATTTGATTTTACTTTTTCTTTAATGTCTAATCATGTCCTTAATACTTATTAGATTTATTTAGTACTTTTAAATTATAATAATTTTCATTACGACTTATTAATTTACAATATTTATTTTATACGATTTCATTATTATTTTTTATTGAATATTTTAGTGGCATCACTCATCTCATATTTTGTGTTATTTTTTTAAGAAACACCTTAGATAATTATATTTTGGTTGGACTAAAGAAATATTTGGAGTTCAAGTTAATTATATGTTTGTATGAATATTTTACCAAAAAAATTCAAACATTCGGAAAAATTCAAGGTTTATAGTTTGGTTTGATTTAAAATTTAAAAAATTTGACACAAATGGTTTGGTTTGGTATTTGAAAAACCCGAACCGACCCAAAAAATTTGAGGTAGAAAAACACGAAAAAACCCGAGTTTTATTAGTTTGGTTTGGTTTATAAATTTAAAAATTTGACACAAATGGTTTGATTTGATATTAATTTTTTTTTTTTTTTTTGACAAAGGTAACAAGTTTGTATATAAATCTTCAGCACTAAAGCTGGGATCCCAAAAATTTACATCACAGAGCTACATACAATTGAGTAGGCTCAGCAACCGAAAAAAAAAATCCCATCTCTATGTCTTATCTCATCTTACAGGGATCCTGAGATGTCTACAATTGCTACAAGATCATCTATATATTCTGAACTACATCAATAGCAAAAAGTGATAATGCAGTTCATTTTAATCATATGCAGAGGACTGCTTATACTTTCATGACATCTTGAATTTCTCTCCTTCCAAATGGTCCACCATATCACTGCTGGGACAAATTTTCATCTATTTTTGTCTGTGCTATCACTCCCCTCAAAGTTCTAGCTTACTAGAGCCTGATCTGTTATTTTAGGCATAGTCCCTTATGCCTCTAAAATTAGTAAACAGGTTCCATAGTTGGCTAACCACTTTACAGTGTTAAAATAGATGGTTGATTGTCTCTGTCTTTTGCTTACAAAAAAAAAACATCTTCGACACATTTGTATGCCCCTCTTCATGAGGTTTTCTTGCGTTAGAGCAACCTTTTTCACTACCTGCCAAGTGAAGACTGCCACTTTGTAGGGAATTTTTACTTTCCATATAAGCTTTCGGGGTAAGAAACTGATATGAGACCCCATCTGATTCAAACTCTTAAAAGCAGAGTTGGCTTTGAAAAAACCTTTGTTATGGCACTCCTATCTTAGAGTATCATCTCCTTCCTTTGGTCATGAATACTGATCTAATGTTCCATAAAATTCAGCCAGACTTTCCACCTCTCAATCTTGCATCAGTCTTCTATATGTCAAGTTCCACCCTTGAGGAGTCCATACTTCTTGTAAATTAGACTTCTGTTGCTAATTTAGTAGGTAAGTATTTGAAAAAAGTTGCTTGAGACTGGCATTTCCTAACCAATCATCATCCCAGAACATGATCTTCCTTCCACTATTTACATTGAACCTTGTTCTTTTAAAAAAAAAACATGCCCCAAGTTTCTGATTGAGGTTGATGCCATAAGTAAAAAATACTTCTTTAGTCTTTCAGAAATCTTCCTTCTCATATTTTGCTTGGATCGCCCTCACCCACAATGTCTGCTCTTCTTTAGGGAATCTCCACAGTCATTTCATCAACAAGCTTTTGTTGTTTTCTCAAATTTCTGATGCCTAACCCCCTCCCCCCCTACTTTTTTGTTAGGATTAAAGTCTTCCATTCAACTAAATGGAATCCTTTGTATTCCTTTTCTCCATTCCACAAAAAATTTCTCCTTGTGGCATCAATTATTTCCTCTACTTTGGCTGGAATGGGGAAAATTGTCATCAAATAAGTTGGCAAGGCATCTAAGACTGAGTTGATCAAGACTAATCTCCCTCCTCTTGACAAATATTGTGTTTTCCATCTGGACAGTCTCTTCTCACATCTCTCCACCACTCCATTCCAAATCTCTTTGGCTTTGATTTTTGCTCCCAGAGGCATCCCTAAATAGATAGTTGGCAACTGCCTTATCCTTTCTCCCAAGACTTTTATAAGTTTTTGGATTCTATTTACCTCATTGATTGGGAAAATGTGACTTTTCCTCCAATTGATGTGGAGACCAGAAGTTTCTTAAAAAAGAATGAGTATTACCCTCAAAATCTTGAGTTGTTTCTCCTCTGCATATTGTAAATGTGTGACTTCCCATCCTTTGCAACACTAAAGCCCCTTACCCAGCCATTATCGTGAGTTGTCTTTATCATGTTATTTAAACCTTCCATCACCAATAAGAACAAAAAAGGTGAGATGGGATCACCTTGTCTCAGTCCTCTGTTATAAGGGAAGAAACCTTCATGAGACCCATTTATCAACACTGAAAATTTGACAGTACTTATGCAAAATCTCATCCACCTGATCCACTTCATTCCAAATTCCATCCTCTGCATGATTCCAAGCAAAAAGTTCCAATTGCTTTTTCAATATCCAGTTTGCACATAACTCCTGGAATCTTGTCATTTATTGTTGAATCTAGACACTCATTAGCAATGAGAACTGCATCAGTGATTTGCCTACCTCTCAGGAAGGTCATTTGTTGTGTATCAACTAGCTTATGCATCACTTTCTTTAATATTTCTGTGAGAATTTTGGATATCAGCTTGTAGACACCTCCGAATAAATTGATTGGTCTGAAATCTCTCAACTCTTTGGCACCATTTTTTTTTTTTTTGGATGAGAGCTATGTATGTTGCATTAAAGCTCTTCTTAAAAATCTCATGCAAATGAAAGTTTTGGAAAGTTCCCATCACATCTTCCTTTTCAATCTCCCAACATTTTACAAAAAAACCCATAGAGTACCTATCCGGACCTGGTGCTTTGTCAATGGCACATGTCTTAAGGACCAAATAGGACTTTTTCCTCTTCAAAAGGTTTTTGCAGTTCTTGTTGTTCTTCTGCATTGATAAAAGAACACTGATTCATATTGTAAGATGGCCTCTAGTTCTCACTAGCACTAAACAACTTCCTATAAAATGATACAATCTCTTTTTTTATGTCTGCAGCCTCCACCATTCTTGTCCTTCAAGTACTAGTTTATCAATGTGATTTGTCCTCTTGCGAGTATTAGCAATTTTCTAAAAGAACGTAGTGTTTTTATCGCCCTGTTTAATTCACAATATTCTTGATCTTTGTATCCAAGCTATTTCTTCCCTTTTTGCAAAATCTTCAAACATTTTGACCACGTTTGCTTTCTGGACAACTTATTCTTCCGTTAAAGATCTATTTTGCTGAATACTATCAAACTCAGTAATATTGGTTAGCGATTCCTTCTTTTTTTCTAGATTCTCATATGTACTTGTACTCCATTCTTTCAATTTGCACTTCAGAGCCTTTAACTTGGAAGCTAAAATATAAGCAGGTATCCCTTCAAATACAAAGGATGTCCACCATTCTTTGATTCTTTCATTAAAACCACCACCCTTCAAACTTAAAATAGGATTTCGTGTGAATCTAATTGCCACTTATTAGTGCAATTGGTGTATGATCTGAGCATACTCCTGGGTAAAATCTCTTACTTCACTTTGTTTAAACCCGCCCCCCCCCCCCCCCCCATTCATTAGAATATAGTATTCTATCAATTCTAGATACAACTTCCATCTTACTTCCCCTGGACCAGGTGTACTCCTGTCCTTCCAATTGTGGATCAATCAATTCCATCTCCTCAATTATATCAGAGAACTCATTCATGTATACCGAGGTTCTCTCAATTACATCAGAGAACTCATTCATTATATTGAGGTACAGGATCAGTTCTTTTTTTTCGAGGCCTACATGACAATGTTGAAATCACCTCCCACAATCCAAGATCCTGTGAATAAGCTCCTAACAACCCCTATTTCCCACCAAAGTTGCTGTCTCTCAAGATTACAAGTTAGGGTATACACTCCGATCATATGCCAAGCAAAATCAATTATTTTTTACTTGAAACTACAAGTCAGAGTATATGATCCTATCTCCATTACTTCCTCATCCCAAACTTTACTATCCCACATCATCAGAATACCTCCCCTGGTGCCACTGGCCTCTAGCTGCCATATTTAACTCCTCTATTTCCCTATACTTGTTTTATTTCTTCCCCTTTGTTCCCTTTTCATTTGGTTTGCTGTAGACATATGACATAAGCCTTCCAATCTTGTAACATGCTATTTATCACCATTCTTTTTTACCTGCAATTTAATCCCCTTACATTTCATGATATTATCTTCATATTCATCATATATCTATAGAATTACCCCTCCCCCTTATTCTCGTACCTTTGCTTTGAAAATTCATATAAATGCTCAATCCCTTCAACTCTTTTAGCCCTCTAATTCTAGAAGTTTCCCCTATTTATTTCTTTGTTTTCTTGACAATTCGGTGTATTTTGGTGTCTATCTTCTTAAAGAGTGCCAGAGCTTTTTTTACACCCAGCGAATACAACTTCGAACTCTTTTCTCATCCTGATTATGTTTTGATGGACCCATATTGATGTGTCCATCTCCCCATCGCTTTCCTCTTCTACCGATAGGCAATTTAAAGGTTCTGCTTCCTTAACATTCCATCTCTCTTCCTTTGTACTATTCCCAATTAGCAAGTTTGATTGGAACTTCTTGTTATTTGACTAGATCTTCCTTCTTCTATATTTGTGACCGCATCTGCAAAAACCTCCCCCTCTTCTAGACTTGTGAGCTCCATTCGATAATTTGTTTGATTCTCGTCAACCATAACAACTTCTCTCTCTCCAGTTATGCTGTAAAAAAAAGATAGTATCTGTAGTGTTTGCTTCTGCTTCAATCTCGACTAACATTGGATCAGTCTTAGCATTCACCGCCTCATTAATCTGACTGGATCCAAGGAATTGGGCCTCATTAAAAATTGGGCCTATGTAGGCCTTACTCTTTATGCTCTTTTCATCTATTATCTTATAATCCAACTTCGGCCTGCCAGATTTAAAAGAAAGCCTTTCATTTTCAGCACATATCGTTAGGCCCATGCCAGTTGTAGGGTTTGAAGTTGAAACCACGTGGTTGACCAACTCTTTATCATTTATATACCCATTGTGTCTTCCCCTATTACTATCTTTTTTCCAACGGTCTTTTCCCATCGTCTTCTCCACCTCGCCGACCACCACTATCGTTTGAGCTTCAGTCCAGATCGAAATAAAGAATGTTAGTCTTTTATCCACTATCTTAACTTCTTTTGGAATATTTCCTCCATCTCTTTTTATCTTTATTCTTGCCCACTTTAGGTGGTTTTTAAGAGATGTCTCGTCCTCTGTTTTCAGCCATCCTCCACATTGGTCTCCTATGGCTTTAAACATCTTTTCAGACCCACTGCCCTAATCCATGTTGTGCTTTCACATTTTGTGCAGCATCCAACTTTTGGTGACCACCATTCAAGATGTAGCTTCAGATGTTTCCAAGTCCACTCTCCATTAATGACATGTTCCGCCATGTTTTTATTTGGGAATTCAAACAGAATTGAGCCCCCCTAATTTCATAGATGTTGATCCCAAAGGACTTCTTCCACGTAAAGACGACCCACTTCCTTTCTCTTCCAGATATACATTAAAACTCCCCACAATACATTTGTCAAGAAGGCCCTTTTCTTGCTCTGTGTGTCCACCAACGATGGAGATAGCTTCGTGGATTTGACTAATCATTGTAGCTTCATGGCTTTGACTAATCACTGATAGCTTCGTGGCTTTGACTAATCACTGATTTCGCTGCTACCCCTGATTGCCATTTGTTGGTTCTGACTGAATCAACATACATGATTTTTTGATCTGCCATCTTGGGGTTGTTTGTAATAAATAGACCCTTTTGATCTTTAATGAAATTTGCTATCTTTAATGTTATGTGCCCCCCAGCCCCTATTAAATGCAAATTATGGAATAATAATGATAGATATGTTTCCCCCCTGCACCGTTACAATACTAATGAATCTGTCGAACTTGTTATGCTTTTTGGAGCAAAACAAATCCACAAATTGTTCATTTAGCTTCCATCTTCTCGTGTGTGTACCAGAATCCCTTGAAGCTTCTCATAGTACGAAAGCTATCTATTCCATAGTTTTCTTGTTGAAAGTAGTTCTGCGCATTAAATTTCAACTTCTTTCCACCCATTCGAACTACACTTCTGCCCTTGTTACGAGCCTTGTTATATCATATGCTTTTCAACCTACCGCAAAGTAGATTATGTTTTCACCCATGTCGTCAGAGAGTAAGAGACAGAAGAGAAACTGCTTGTGAGTGATCACCGGAGAGGGAGATTCCCCCCCCCCCTTGGGAAATGTGTCTGAGAGCTTTTATTAAGAAGTTTTCATAAAGATTTTCTTTTCTAGTTTGATATTCGAAAAACTCAAACCAACCCGATCATGTACACCTCTAACTGGAAGTGTTTGAAAAGTAGTGAAATTACAAGGTCTATGATAAGAGGGACACCGGAGCATGGATATGCAGTTTTAGGTGGCTATTGCCATATCCTTATGACTGTAAATGAAGGAAGCAAGACATAATGCTCTGCTTTCAATTTTTTTCTCGTTTTGTATTAGATATATAAAAGTATTTTTTTACTTGCCGCAAGATTTTTTTTAAAATAATTTTTTTAATTTATGTTATATTCGGGATGCAAGTAGAACCAAATATTTTTCTAAAAATATGTGTACACATCTAACACAAAACGAGAAAAATATGTATAAAAAATAATAGGAGTAGAAATAAAAGAACCGGGAGGGGGGGGGGAGGAGATGGTGGATTGCAGTGAGAAAAATATTTTAAATTTTTTTCATTAAAAATAATTATTTTTTTATTTTTTCAGATATTGATACTTTAATATTTATCTTTTAACTAATATTAATAGTTTATTTAATTTTTGTCAAGTGGAATATTTTGTCCATGTGGAAAGGTTTTTGCAAGTAAAAGAGAGAGTGTATTACACACACCACTAATGTGCATTTCTCAAACTAATAAGTGATAGTTTAGGTATGAAATTCCCACTCTCAACAGTTTAGATATGAAACCCAAAAAAAAAAAAAAAATTTAAATGTATTTTTGACACTTAAAGCGAAAATTTAATGATAACAGTTTAGTGAATATTTGACAAACTTAAAGGGTAAAAAATGTTCATTGGTATTTAAAAAGCTATTTTAATTTTTTTTTAAATTCTATAATATAAAATTGTGAAGAAGAGGACTATCGAGAACAATTTTATCCATTACTTCCTTTGTCCAATAATACTTGTCCACTATTAACTTTGCACACTTCTTAAGAAATTATAAATAGAAGGGTGATTTTGCTATATCACCATTTGAATGTAATAAATATAATGTTGTGGAAAATATAATAGAGAAATAACTATAATTAATGATAAAGGTATATCAGGAACTGAGTGTAAAATTATTTATTGATTTCATAAATAAATAATTATTATTAAACATCTAAAATAATATAGTGGACAACTATTATTGGAAGAAGAGAGTAATAGAAAAAACTAACTTAAGACATCGATACATAATGCAGCAAAAATAATGAATTTCCCAAAAGATCAAGAAAGTTGCAGAGTAATCTTCCATGCATTGGGAAGAGTAAAATGTGGGGGCCATTACCTATGTTACCACATACTCTCTCCATTTAAAAAAGAATGGTCTAGTTTGACTTGACATAGAGTTTAAGAAAATAAAGAAAACTTTTAAATCTTGTTATTCTAAATTAAAGTTATGTCAAATATACAAAATTGCCCTTTAATCTTGTGGCCTTAAACATGCCACATGGAAAACTGAAATTAAAATGTTACTAAAAAAAGAAGAGGTCATTTTTTTTGAAACAGACTAAAAAGGAAAGGAGATCATTCTTTTTTAAATGGAGGGAGTAATAGAAGTGACCAAAAAGTATGTACATGTTTCATTTAGCTATTTCCTCACTTCTTTTTAAGAAAAAGAAAAGGGGGAAAATGGAGAGGAGATTACAATGTTGGAATCAAATCCTTACTAATAAGGTGGAGTTCAGATAGTCAAACAATTGAGCGGCTAAGATTCTCCTTTTATATCCTCACTTTAATTCATACTCTTTCCGTTTTTTTAAATATTTGTCATACTCCTTCCGCCCTATATGAGTTATTAATCATCTTACTAAAAATAGTTGTTTCATATTAGTTGTCCACTTAACTAAATTAAGAAAGCATTATTTTTTTTTCTTATATTACACTTGCAATTAATTCTTTTTTAAAGTATTCATGTTTGTTTGTAAAATTTTCAAAAAGAAAATTAAAGGGCGACTTAATAAATTATCTTGTTATTTATGATTTCTTAATATGCGTGTAGAAAGGAAAGTGACCAACTGATATGAAACGGAGGGAGTAATTTTTTTAAGTCAAACAATTTAAATTTTGATGAATATTGTTAAACATATTTTTTCTATTATATTAATATGAAAAAAATTACATTTAATATTTTTCTGTAGTTTTAAATATATAAATTTTATTTTAAAATATCAAATTAATTAATCTAATTTAACTTTGAAATTTACTCAAATTAACTCTAAAAAAGCAAAATGAATACTTTTTAAAAATAGATGGAGTAACATATTTAGTTTTTCTCTAATAAATGTAGACAATCATTAATATAGTAAAAATATATTATATTAAATTGAGATTAAAGGATAAATAAAGATAATTTAGGAGTGTCCACCAAAACTAATGTAAGAATGATTTAATTTTGAAGTGCCAAATCAAATTTTGTTGTGAAAAATAAGTATTGTTTGTGTCTAATTTATGTAGATTGACAATAGAATATCATTATACTTTAAATTAATCAACAACAAAATTAATTAATTGTAATAGAAATTGATTACATATAGTAGATTACTTTATTTTTTAATTTATCAATTAAAGCTTGATATTGCCTTTTCTTTTGTCCAAGTAAAAATGAGAAAATAGTTTTTTTAAGTAAGTCATCTCTTTTAGAATAAATATGTTAATAAATTTCATGAAAATATTATATTTGAGGAATTTAAGTTTTCACAAACTTTATCTTTATAGTAAAAATTGATAAGATAAAAGTTTTACATACAAGATAGAACTATTATATTGATCATGTTTTGAACATATAATTTATTGGCAATTAAAGATGTAAATAAATGGGAAGATGGTCCGAAATTTGAACTTTGATGAAAATTGATGTAACAATCCTAAACTTTGGACCACTAAATAAATCAATTGTAAGTGATTGTCTCACATGCACTATTTAATTAATTAAATTAGTCAATTAATTGATTTTAAAAAAATTATTCGATTAGATAAATTAAAAAGTCAAAAGAGAGAAATTTGTATTATTTAACAAACAATTGCCGATCTTTCCTCTTCCCCAAACTATCTACCAAATATGACAAAGTGTCTCTTTTTTTACTCTTCTCAATCATGTTTCTAAATTTGTCATGGTAACGTAGATGTGTGATAGTTCTTGGCAACATGGCTGGTGTTCAACCAAACTTGATAACATACTAAAATCGTGGATGTGTGATTGTTCTGGTGTTCAACATGACTTAAAGGTTAGTCCTTCTTTTGTGTTGTCTAACCTTAAAATTGAATTTTTCATCAGAATCTAGGGTTTGGTTATTATTGACGTCATTGTTGATTTTGAAGTAGAACTTTAGGGTTTCTTGATAAATTAGGATTTTTACTAGTCTAAATTTGTGTCTTGTAGTTGTAAATGTTCGTTATATTTGAGATGTATATGCATATACCAATTGTATGAGTCGCTAAATTAGAATTTTTCCTAGTTTATATAGAATAAATCAATTCCCCCCAAATTATTTGATTTGTAAGAACTGAATGTTTTCATCAATTTCTTATATTTATGTACTGTGAATATGACATAATTTCAGAAATGTATGCTTTTAAATATAGGAAAAAGGGCCAAAAACACCCCCTCACATATTGAAAATGACTCAAACATATCCCTTTTCTACCTTTTGGTCTAAAAATATTCTCACCTTTTGATCTAAAAATACCCTCCACCTTTTTTTTGGTCAAAGATAGTCCTCCTTCAGTAGTGTGGCAACATGTCAAAAAATTCTGGCGATATAACTATAGAGGAAATTCTCTCTCTGGAAGGAAAACACCTCCTAGAATATGGTCCCCTAAATACACAAAATCACCATCCCTAAACCTCCCGACCCACCGGAACCCGGATACAACTAGCTCTATGATAGAAGACAACCAAAGACCACAAAAATTTAAGGAAATTCTTATTGATAAACAAAAGACTTTGAATCAAACATACGTAACACCCAAAGGGAAAAATACCATGGAGGAGGAAACCTACTTCCAACATGAAGCAATCATCCTAATTGATGAAGAAAAGTAGCTAGATTATATCAACCATGGTATGGTGTCTATATGTGATAATCTAAATATTCGGGAAACAACTAACTCACGTGTACCTGAAGAACAAACTGACAGACACATGGAAGCTCACTAAACCATTGACATTGATAGACCTAGGGTGGGACTACCATATTGTCAAACTCAATCAAGTGCAAAATATGCATAAAATTTTGCAAGAAGGCCTATGGTTCGTTGCTTGGAATTTTCTATCAGTGAAGAGATGGGAGCCAATTTTTATGCCCAACAATCCGCCTTAACACACATAGCAATATGGGCTAGGCTACCCCAACAAAAACACACTAGAGAAAGTTGGACGAAAATTGAGGGCACTACTCAAGATAGATACTTAGACCTCAACTACACTTTGAGAAAGGTATGAAAGAATTTGTATCCAAGTCCCACTAGAGGAGTTGGTCAAGAATGAAGTGATAATCGGATGCCACAAACAAAAGGTGGTCTACGTAAGGGAGAGGATCATATGCATTGGCTGCAGATAGAATAGGCCATATATTAAGGAGTTGTACTGAAATTGCCCAAATCCACCAAAATCAACACTATTTATCAGCATCTAAAGAAATTGAGCATCCAGACAATTGGTAAATTATTTCCTTCTCTAAGAAAAAGAAAGCGGCACCAAGAGCAAAGCACTCGGACACATCCATATGCCAAACAAGGAACGATCAATAACAGGTAAAGGCATATGACCCCCACACAGGTAAGTTCCTAAACACCGTCTTCTCAAACCAATCACCCTGAGATGACGGAAAAAGAATGTAGGAAATATTATTATTGGGAATGGGCTCAAAATATTTATTCCAAAGACTAATTCCCCAACTATAAAGTGTCCTATCAGTGATAAACCAAAGCTTTCCAGAACTTTTAATTAAGAGAAACAAAAATAAAAAAGAAGGAAATCACAAGGCAAACACTTGCCCTGGATTAAATGCGAAGAGAAGTATGAGTCCTAATGTATTTCCTCTCCCAACGCTCCGGTGAACAATACTAATGCATTTTCCCCTACTCAGAGTAATCATCACTATGATACCAACGGCATGATCATGAAAGTCACATCAAACATCCATTAAACTATGTAACACCTCAGATTTGAGAAAGTAGAAAAAAATGCAGGTTTCCAGACTTGGTGCAAGAACCACGGAAGCCACCGACGGTCCGTGGTTTGACACACAGGCTGTAGGTGGGGCCTGTCATTGGGCACCAAATATTTATGGTCTCTGACCCCACCCACGGTCGACCAGGACGGTCTGTGGTTGGACCATAGGTGAGGCTCAGTACCCAGTAGATTTCGTCACCAGGTATGTGGGATTTCACTAGTGGATTCCATTCATTCACTAGGTCCCTAGAAATCAGTCAAATTCTTGATTCCTATATCTTGCTTAGACTTAGGGTTTCTAAAACCTTAGGTATTAGTTGTGATTTAAATGTTAGAGTATTCCTAATCAGATTATCATGTTTTCGTGGAATCGTTGCTTAGTTCTTCACATGAAACTCAAAACCCTAGTTGTGTAGATTCTCTAAGTTCATGAATTACACATGCTAGGCTAGTTAAACAAATATACATGCTTTCATTTTATAATGTCACATTATCAATATATAATTGTTACATTCTCATATTTGCATGTCAGTATATTAAGCTATTAGGAATGTTAGTATTTCAACCATAATGTGTCACACACAATTCCAGTTGGGAGTAGGCTTAGCACCGAGCTGGACTAGGGTTTCAGCGTATCCTCATAGTCCCAAAACTACTTGCCCCCGTAGGTTAAGTCCCCTCTATGGGCATTAGTTTTAGTGATCAAGTCTGTCATGCCTTTATACCCCTGGCAAGGTATATCGAGCCCTTCGATGAGGTGTATACATCGGACACCACAATTAGCTCACGTGGTAGTTATGTCGGTTACTAGTAGCTCCCACAGTCAGACTCTAGTGAATTTGACCAGGTTTTTCAGTTATATATCAGTATTCAGTCTCAGCATGATATGTACTTAGTCATTGCATTCAGTTCAACTCTTTTCAGTATATTTCAGTATTTCCATCATGTTCAGATTATATCATTGCTCAGCTATGCTTTGTTCAGCTTATATGTTTGTTCAGTTTTTATCATATCCTACATGCTCAGTACCTTTCAAGTACTAACGCATACTCTGCACTACATCTTTCATGATATAAGTTCAGTCCTCAGCATTCAGATCACGCGTAGATCAGTTCTCGATCATACTCAGCAGCATCAGTGGTGAGTTCTCATACATCGAGGACAACATATATGTTTTCCATTTTTATTATTTTATTTCTGTTTCAGTTTTGCTTGAGTTAGTTGCGGGCATGTCCTAGCAACTCTAGTTAGTAGAGGCTTTTTCAGACATAGTTTTAAATTCAGCTTTAACATTTAAGTGATTATTCAGTATCATTAAACTTTTATTTAGTATTTATATATTTAGACCAGTGCTTGGGTATTCCCCACTATCAGTTATAAATTGATATTTGCTTCCACATTAGTTCATTCTTTTCCATAAATATACTTAATTGCTTATGATATGTCAGCTCAGGGTTAGCTTGGGGTTACTCGTGATCCTAGGTCCCGTGTTTACGTCAAAGGGGTATATCTGAAAGCCGCACTAAGTAGAGTCTCTTTCATGGGTGTGAAGTGCACCACATCTAATGAGAGGGAGGCGATAAAGTGTTTTAGGAAAACTTCACTTTTTTTGCTACTCTTATCGTGCGTAAGATATGATCCAACTTCTCGTTTATAATTCGACGTTATGAGTTTCAGATCATGCCTCCTCGTAGAGCTTACCCAAGGAATGCTAATTCACACAGCGCTAACGCAGTTCCTCTAGTCCCAGACCATGAGGTTTCAAATACAGAGTTTCGAAATATGATTCATCTTTTGGCTCAGAGTATGACTAATCAGAACAATCAGGAGGTTCCAGTTCCTACTAATAGTTCTAGGGTTCGAGATTTTATTAGGATGAATCCGCCTGAGTTTTTAGGGTCGCAAGTTGGTGAGGACCTATAGAACTTCATTCATAAGGTTAAGAAATTCTTTGGAGTGATGCAAGTGACAGGTAATGATAGGGTAGAGTTGGCATCCTACCAACTTAAGGATGTAGCTCACATTTAGTACACTCAGTGGAAAGAAAACAGGAGTATGGATGCTACTCCTGTGACTTGGGAGTGTTTTACTAGAGCTTTTCTGGACAAGTTCTTCCCAAGAGAGTTGAGGGAGTCTAAGGCACAAGAGTTTATGAATTTTAGGCAAGGTTCCATGTCAGTCCAAGAGTACGGGCTAAAGTTCACCCAATTCTCTAAGTATGCTCCACATATGGTTGCCGATCCAAGGGCACAAATAAGTAAGTTTCTATTTGGGGTATCCAACTTCTTGAAGAAAGAGTGCAGTTGTTAGAGGATATGAATATCGCTAGGCTCATGAATCATGCTCAGCAAGTTGAGGGAGATAAGCTTAAGGAAATAGATAAGGACAACAAGAAAGCTAGAACAAGGAACTATGAGTACTCTTAGCAGAAATTGGGTGGTGAAAATCACTCACAGTTTCGACAGGATCAGAATAGTAGGGCACCAGGCTCTAAGTCTCAAGGGAACCCAACTTGTCCAAAGTGTGGTGAGAACCATCTAGGCGAGTGTTTTGCAGGCAGGGGCGATGTTTTGGGTGTGGTCGGTCTGGTCATAGGGTGAAGAATTGCCCTTCTGCCAGGTAGGGGCAATGAGGTAACGATAGTAGGGTTCTGTCTACAGTCCCAACAGCACCATCAGGTCGCCCAACTTAGCAGGGTGTGTCATCTGGTATAGGTAGCGGTCAGCGCCAGGGCAGGTTCTATGCTCTTCATACTTGCCAGGACCAAGAAGATTCTCCTGAAGTGGTCGATGGTATGTTACGAGTCTTTCTTTAGATGTTTTTGCATTGTTAGATCCAGGGGCTAATCTTTCTTTTGTAACTCCTTTTATAGCAGTTGTCACGACCCAGGGGTACCCCCTAGACATAACACGGCGTACTTTACCCCGAAGTGGTCACATACAAGCCTCATAGCATAACTTGAACATAAGAGCATAGGAAAATAATACGGATTGAAAACTTTTCTTTACAATCGAAGTATCTTATAAATAAAAGACAATCTGTGACACTAGGTCTCAAACCATCTATTATACTTGGAATAAAACTCTTGAAATACAATATTAGGGACATAGTCCTTACAACCAAAGTCTAAAACATAAAAGAATGATAATAAAAGGACATATGGTTGAGCCCTCGAATACAATGAAGACTCATCAATCTTCTTCTTCTTGATCTCCTATGAACCTAGCCATGAGGATGGAATCCAATATCTTCAAAGCCTACACTTATAGAAAATGTAGAAAGATGGGGTTAGCACAAAAAGTACCAAGTATGGAAGCCATGCACAAAAACCTTAAAACGTGCATAAAAAGGGACATTTCATTTGAAATCATGTTATATGCCATTTTTTTATCATCATTTTTGGAATTGTTAGAGAATGCAACCCATAAGGCAACTCACATATATGTCATCATAACATGAGAGATATCATTATAATAACAAGCATAGTCTCCAACATCAACATAATACACATCCCAATCTTCACAATACATAGCCTCCAATCATAACATAATACAAAGTCAAATACCAAGATCATCTCATCATAAAGTAATAGCCATAAATAAGGAAATAATCATGTACATTACTTGAATTATAAGGAAAGTCATTTGTAACAACTATCTATTCAACATACATGCATTTATTCAAATCTCATCATAATATAAAGGAACCATCCCATGACATCCTACTAAGTCTACTTGTGCAATGTGGAAGTGAAGTCCCATACCCCCACTCCTACTAAGTAAAACTCACCAAGAAGTCATAGTATAGTTCATGTCTCGTTCATTATCTTTATTATATAGGGAAAAAGTAGCCATAACCGACATAGACCATGTGAGCTACATGGAATCCGGTGTCGTGTAACCCCACACACCGAAAGAAGGTGTCCTACTTGCCTAAGGTAGAACTAAATGTGTTAGCTTTTAAGTGGATCCACTAGCTAAGTCCTATGTGGTCACATAGTTATGGGATAGGGAGATTGCTTCTAGAAACCCGCCCTATTGCATTGGCGGAAGGGCTTCCATCTCATGAGTTCGCTTTAGATGACCCGACCTATTGCATTGATGGAAGGGCCTTTACCTCATTTTCCATATCCACTCGGTGCTAAGCATTATTTCCCAATTTATTCATAATTAGTCTTGAGTTGGATTTACATGTTTGAAGGGGTACTTTACACTTCGTTCAACCCAACTTATAAAATAGCTCATAGATTCAATTAGGTGAGAATTGGACTTTCAACCTTAGAATCATCATTAGTATGTAAGAATAAACTTCACACTAAGATCATGTGTTCTCATGAGAATGGACTTTCAATCAACACAATAGGATCAACATGGTTATGTACATTTCATGCATAATAATGTGTAAAGGTGCATATGAGAACTATACTTTTAATCAACACCATTGATACATCATAATCATGTTTATACATGGAGTGTGTGTGTGTAATTATCCTTGCAATGACACAACAACAACATTATCATCATAGACACTTCCTTCTCAAAGTGTTCATAAGTATGTACATAATATCACAATCATGCATCATTCACATATATTGCATTCAAGGATCATAGACCATGTAAATCAACACATCTAACATTTATCATAATAGACATGTATATAATCATAACTCAAATAGTTCATTCATTTGCATGTAAAAGCTCATATACTCACATTGTAGGTCATGTGGGTAAAGTCCTTCCACAATAGTACCTTATACAATTCAACATGCATAATAACTTTTTTCTTTAAAGCCTCAATATTCATAGTTCATTCCCTTTAGCTTTTACCTTGAAATCCTTAGGAGTCCATCTTCATATTATGAGCATTAATCTCAAGCAACATCTTACATGGACATCATGTAAACCTAATTCTCAAGGTAGACTAACCACATGCCTCATTCTTACTCAATTATAGTAATGTAACATCAAGTAAACTAAATCTCAATACTACTCAACCATGATTTATCGTGTAAGACCTAATCAAGGTCATTCATGTCTACAAGATTCACTCATAAGCAATTCATATTTAGGTGATCTAATCTAAGGCAATTCATCAAGAAGTTCATCAATTTTAGAAGGTCACATCTAAGCCCTCAATTTGCCTCTTTCATGACATAACCCTAGGCTATATCAAGTTCACCCTAGAATCTTAGGTCAATCAAGAATACATGTAGATTTACATTAATATCAAGTAATTTCATCATAATCAACCCACATTCAATCAATTGTATCAACTTCCAACAACATTCATAATGTAGAGAAGAGTCATAGCTAGGATTGGGGAAAACTCATGGATTCTTTTGGAATTTAAGTTAAACTTATCTAAAATTAGTAGTATCATCAATAACAAACATGATTCAATCTTTAAGAACAACTTTGAAAGGTATCCATGGGGTTGAGCTGAAACCCTAGCTAATTGAGTTTTCTAGAATTGAGTTAAAAGCTTTTGAAAGGACTCCTTATAGCTTCCTAAGGATGAAGAACTCCCATACCTTAGGTGGAGAATCCTTCCAAATTCGTATTGAAAAGTTCTCCTTCCTTTAAGCTTTCCTTGATGTTTTTCTTTGTTCTTCAATGGAGGTTCTAGAGAGAAGAGTAGTTGGGTTTTGATTTGGGGTCTTGGGTTATAATGAATCAATGACTTAGTTTAGGGTCTTATTAGCTTATATAGGTGATTAATTAACTAACTAACCGACCTCCCTTAACCCATAATTAATTCCCAAACACCTAACTAAAACTAAAAATCTTAAAAACTGGCAGCAACCACGCCCACCCATCCACAGATCGTGGATGGATCTACTAGCCGTCATGTGGTCTCGTGGTTTGCACCTGAGGCTTGTCTTAGCAGGCCTCAACAGGCCTTGACCTACTCCCATGACCTACGGGGCGTGGTCTGGTCTACTGGTCGTGATTGGCCATTCGTGGTTCACCAAAATTTTCCATATTTAGGGACTGTTTTGGGGTCTTCCTCAAGGACCCCTTGGGTGGTCCTTGGGGAGTCGTACCCGAATGTTTAACCCCTAAAAACCCTATCTTCTGTACGGGAACCATTTTTACAAGTTTTAACCCTCATACGACACTCCAAAACTCTTACCAAAGGCTCTAGAACTCACTAGTTCAACTCACTAAATTACGGGGTGTTACAACAGTAATCTTCGGTGTTAGTCCAAAAACTCTTTTAGAACCCTTCTCAGTCTCTACTCCAGTTGGTAACACAATTATAGCTAGACGGGTATACAAAAAATTGCCCTGTCACAATCTCTTAGAAAGTCACCTTAGCAGATCTTGTAGAGTTAGAAATGGTAGATTTCAATATCATTCGAGGCATGGATTGGTTACATTTTTGTTATGCCTCAGTCGATTGTAGAACTAGGATCATTCGATTTCAGTTTCCAAATAATCCAGTCTTAGAATAAAAGAGCAGTAGCTCAGTGCCTATAGGTCGATTTATCTCTTACCTTAAGGCCAGAAAGCTGATCTCTAAAGGGTAGTGTAGCACATGTTGAGGAAAAAAAAGAAGGAATTAGCGAAAGATGTTCATTGGCTTGCTCGCTTAGGAGTTAGTCTTATGGACATATCAGATGGTGGTGTGATAATCTAGAATAGATCAGAATCTTCATTGGTAGCGGAGGTTAAGGAAAAACAAGATAGTGATCATATACTTTAGTTGGAAGGTGCAGTTCATCAGCAGAAAGTAGGTGTTTTCTCCCAAGGGGGAGATGGTCGCTTATGTGTTCCTATGAAGGATGAGTAGGTGAAGCAACCTTGATTGGGCCAGATCCGGTTCATGAAGCTATGGAAAAATTTCAGCTCATTAGAAATAGACTTAAGACAAAAGCCCTATGCAGAAGTAAAGAGAAGGAACTTAGAGTTTGAGATAGATGATTTGGATTTCCTGGAAGTATCACCTATGAAGGGGGTGATGAGATTTGACAAACTTGGAGGAGTCAGTCCGAAGAGGGAGCTACTTGGGAAGCAGAAGCAGCCATGAAGGCCAAGTATCCTCATCTCTTTCCTTCCGATTTCGTTTCAGCTTGAGATAATAGTTCCTCTCCAGTTTCTCAGTTTACTCGTGTGTAAATTCAGTCTTAGTACCTTGTTCCTTCAGTTGTACTAGCATTTCAGCATTTTTGCATGTTCTTAGAACTCAGTTCAGTCAGATATCAATTTCTAGTACTTAGTGGTAGGGATTGCAGCTCCTTCCCTCCATACTCAACTTGTTTAGACTTCATTCGAGGACGAATGTTCCCAGGGGGAGATATTGTAACACCTCGTATTTGAGCAAATAGAAAAAAAAAAGCAGCTTTCAAGACCTGATGCAAGAACCATGAAAGCTACCAATGGTCTGTGGTCTAACACACGATCCATAAGTGGGGTCCGTTGTTAGGCACCAAACCTTTATGGTCTCTGACCCCACCCACGGTCGACCATGACAGTATGTGGTTGGACCTACGGACCATAGATCTGACCATAGGTGAGGCTTAGTAGCCTGTTAGAGGGAAATTGTTGTTGGGTTAACTTCAAATGGTCATATCTTTTAGCAAAAATTGAATTAGGTGGCCCATGACATATCAAATGAAAGATGGTTGAATCATCTTTCCAACACCACCAAGTTTGCTAAAATCCCATCTCGGAGTAAAAAGTTATGCTTGTTTTAGTGAAACCCTGTTGGGCAGAGCTTGACCGACAACCACTACCTACGGTTGGTAGGTCAACCGACGCTCCATAGGTCCCTCCGTGGATGGTCTTCATCAGCTTTTAAGTTAGGGTCATTTAGGTCTTTTTCCTATGCGTTGGGGCTCTAAAACTACGTCGTTTAATGCCTAAACTATGTCGTTTTACTCATTCTAAACCTAATAACTTAGTCAGACTTACCCAGAACCTTCATTCTCCAAAAATCATCCAAACTTGGAGCAAAAAGAAGAGAAAAAGTCGACCAAACCTCCCAAGAACAAGAATTAGTGTTCTTCAAGGTTCAGCCCCAAAATCCAAAGGATTTCTTCGTAGATTTCATTACCAGGTATGTGGGATTTTACTGGTGGATTCCTTTCATCCACTAGGTCCATAGAATTTAGTCAGATTCTTGATTCCTATATCTTGCTTAGACATAGGGTTTCTAAAACCTTAGATATTAGTTGTGATTTAGGTGTTAGAGTATTCCTAATCATATTATCATGTTTTTGTGGAATCGTTGCTTAGTTCTTCGCATGAAACTTAGAACCCTAGTTGTGTAGATTCTCATATTTCATGAAATACACATGCTAGGCCAGTTAAATAGATATACATGCTTCAGTTTTTGAATGTCACATTATCAGTATATAATTGTTATTAAATTCTCAGATTTGCGTGTCAGTAAATTGAGTTATTCAGCATGTCAATATTTCAGTTATAATGTGTCACACACAATTCCAGCTAGGAGTAGGCTTAGCACCGAGTTGGACTAGGGTTTCAGCATACCCTCATAGTCTTATAACTACGTGCCCCCGTAGGTTAAGTCCCCTCTGTGGGCATCAGTTTTAGTGATCACGCTAGTCATGCCTTTATACCCCTAGCAAGGTATATCAGGCCCTTCGATAGGGTGTATATATCATATACCACGGTTAGCTCACGTGGTGGTTATGTCGGTTACTATTAGCTCCCACAGTCAGACTCTAGTGCATTTGACCAGGTTTTTTAGTTACGTATCAATATTCAGTCTCAACATGATATGTACTTAGTCATTGCATTCAGTTCAATTCTTTTCAGTATATTTCAGTATTTCGATGATGTTCAGATTATATTATTGCTCAGTTATGCTTTGTTCAACTTATGTGTTTGTTCAGTTTTTATCCTATCCTGCATTTTCAGTACCTTCCAAGTACTAACGCATACTCTGCGCTACATCTTTCATGATGTAGGTTTAGGTCCTCAGCATTCAGATTACGCGTAAATTGGTTCTCGATCCATACTCAGCAGCATCAGTGGTGAGTCCTCATACTTCGAGGACAACATACATGTTTTCCATGTTTAGTTTTTTATTTCCGTTTCAGTTTTGCTAGAGTTAGCTGGGGGCATGTCGTAGCAACTCTAATCAGTAGAGGCTTTTTCAGACATAGTTTTAAATTCAACTTTAACATTTGAGTGATTGTTCAGTATCATTAAACTCTTATTTAGTATTTATATATTTAGACCAGTGTTTGGGTATTTCCCACTATCAGTTATAAATTGATATTAACTTCTGCATTAGTTCATTTTTTTCCATAAATATGTTCAGTTGCTTATGATATGCCAGCTCAAGGTTAGCTTGGGGTCAAAAAAGGCCTTGGGATCTATCTCGTGTCTGGTACTACATGGTTCCACTCTCCAAGAACCCCAAATTATTCGCTTGAAGCTCATTCTCTTCATCATAAATGATTCACTTGCCTCAAAATGACCTGGACCAATAGAGAAATCCCAATTCATTAGGCCTTTCGATACAATCAAATAGAAAGCCCCAAGAGCGCCATATTCTAGGAGCCCAAACTATGTGATTTAATAAATCCTCCTGCGGGTCAAAGTCTCCTTTTTCTTAAGATGATCAAAAGTTATTTTTAACTATCAAATTTTCTTGGAATAATGATGTAGAGAGGGGAACTTTCGAAATTGATTCAAAATTTCGAAAGAGAAATAGTTTAAATCATTCCTTAGAAGCTGAATCTTTCTCTCCTATTAAGTCACGTGAAGATGCAGAATCAAAAAGTTAAAGGGGGTAGCCTCGGGGCGTGACAAACTATCCCCTCAAACATGGAAAGAGAAACCCCCTTTAAAGGTTTGAGGAAAGAGACTTATAATCCTGATCAAAGCGAAAATAGCCTCCAGCCTCCCACCTCACCAAACTATACAGAACTCTCCACTAATCTTCACAACAACACCAATGCCTCCAGGCACACCCAACTATATAGTTGGAACTAGCGCTGCAGGATAAGCAATTGACCTTCCAAGTGATGATAGCAGGGCAACCGATAACCCTAATCTTCCAGGACCCACATATCTTGATCAAATAATCAAGGAAAGAATCGATCAGGCGATAACATACTGGGTACACTAATATGGATGAAGATATTGAGGCAAACCCAAATATGGGGGAACATCAAGGCTACCCTCCAAACCATACAAACTAGCAAACATAAACACTTTCAAACTTACATCAATCCAAGGACTAGCTATTTTGGTCCAAACAACATCATACATGATCAAGAGATACAACATGAAACTTCTATCAAGGCGACAATAGTTACTCCCTTTTCTTCACCTCAATCAGTTTCTCTGTTGCATTTTTCATCAGCTCAACCTCTTCACAATCTTTGAAAGCAAACACTCCTTCCACCTCCTTTACAATACATTGTTCTTTTAATTGGTGAATATAAATTGAACCCCCATATTCATAATTCTCTGTCATTGTAATCAATGATTTCTTTCTTTATATATATATATATATATATATTTGCAACTAATAGTTCATTCATGCCCTTCATTTTCTGCACCAACTTTGGAATGATGAACTTAGATTGTTCATTAACCATACCATCCCTCCAATGAAATATTTACACTTTTATTATCCATGGTATGAGAAAGATCAAAATATTCTATCTAAATTATTATCGGATCAAAAAAATTTCAAAGGAAGCAACAAATCATGAAAATATTGCACTTCCTCATTCACCTTTGGATCATCATTTTCATAACAAATGTTATTCAAATTCAATTGTACCTCTGCCGTGGAAAATCCTAATAAAAAAAATCAGAAATTAGAGAAAAGAAATTAAAAGCCCCAATTAAAAATCAAAGAAACAAGACAAACAAAATAATTAGAAATTAAAGAATAATTCGTTAAAGCTTATCTCTTTGAGCTACGATGGTGATTTGTGTTGAATTTGAAAGATAACCTTTCTTTTTTTCTTTTCAAACTTATTATTCTATAACATCAAGAAACTGAGAAGATTTTAAAATCAAATATGACAAACAATGGTGTTGTTTCAATAACACTAGTAAATAAATTATCTAGTGTAATTACAAATTAATCTAATTTTGTCCATCTATTCCGAGAAGATTCATAATATTACAACATAGTGTGTATTTAAGTAATTAGATTATAATGTTTGAGTGTACAACAATTATGGGTAGAAAAATTATGTAAAGAGGTAAAAAGAAATGGGTGGGTACATTATTAAGTTGGGTATAATAATTAAATCAGGAGGAAATTTAAGTGGAATATATATATATATATATATATATATATATATATATATATATATATATATCCATGTAGGCATGCCACACATGTCCCACGTAGGAGGATAAAAAAAATAAATATATCAAAATAAATATAATCCCTTTCTTTAAAGTATAAGTGCAAATGTGACCCTTTTCTGTTTTTAAATTAAAATAGAATTCATTGTTGAGTGAGATTATAGACTCACGTTTTCCTTTTCTTTTAAATCATATTTATGCATGTTATATTAAAATTTGACATAAGGGTATTATGTTAAATGTTTTGTTTTGAATTTAGAACTTATGTTATATTTTCAATTTCATTTGTTTTAGTAAAATTGACTTGAGACTTCACATTGCAAGTCATTTATTTTTTAGTTAGACTTGATAGATTATCTTTTTGTTAAATATTTTAATAATTTATGATATTTTATTTATAATATTAATCTTTTTGTCAAATATGTATTTCATGATGTTCATAGAAATTTTGTACTTTATTTATGATTAATTTAATTGAAATACTAATTTCAAAAATAAAAATCAATTATTTTTTTAAAATATTAGTTATGAACATATATTTATTAATTAATATATTTTCAAAAGACAATATATATCTTAAATATTTAATTTAACATCTTTTAAAGAATTTTTAATTTATCTAAAACAATTGTGTATCCAAACAATACACATATAATGTAATTACGCTGTGACAAACAAACAAATAAATATAATTACTAAGCTATTAGTAATTATTATCCTATTCATTATATCAATTCCAATTACCAGCATTCCAAACAGTCCCTTAGTTATCACAAATATTAGGACGATTTTGGGGAAATCCCTTCTACTATTGCAGAGCAGAAAAGGTCACATCGGGAAAGTAAATCACCGGCAACAACCAAATCACCGGCGACCGCCGTCCGTCTAATATGCCGGTATTCAAAACTCCATTTAACGGTTACTCCGTAAAGTTCAGTCCCTTCTACGAAAACAAACTAGCTGTGGCCACTGCGCAGAATTTCGGCATCCTTGGTAACGGGAGAGTTCACATTCTTCAACTCAATCCAAACGGACCCGTATCAGAACTTGCGGCTTTTGACACAGCTGATGGAGTTTACGACGTTTGCTGGTCGGAAGCTCACGATTCCCTTGTAATTGCTGCAAGTGGCGATGGTTCTGTGAAACTCTATGACCTTTCTTTGCCTCCCACCAATAACCCTATTCGTTCTTTTAAGGAACATACACGGGAAGTTCACTCTGTAGACTATAATACCGTGAGAAAAGATTCCTTCTTATCGGCGTCTTGGGATGATACTGTGAAGCTATGGACTGTTGATAGAAATGCTAGTGTAAGGACTTTTAAGGAGCATGCTTATTGTGTCTATTCCGCTGCTTGGAATCCACGACATGCTGATATATTTGCATCTGCTTCTGGGGATTGTACTACTCGCATCTGGGATGTCCGCGAACCAGGTGAGCTTCAGATGCATGTATTTGGTTGATCATACCTAAGAAAAATGATTCATTTCAGCTGGTTTGACTAAGTTTTTGATTAATTTGTTATTTGTTAAGAATCTTACTAGGAGATTAATGATTAATCATTTCAACTCATATAATTCATGATTTGTGAAGGTTCTACCATGATTCTGCCTGCGCACGAGTTTGAAATCCTCACATGTGATTGGAGTAAGTATGACGATTGTATCATTGCAACTGCGTCCGTTGATAAGTCAATCAAGGTTTGGGATGTTAGGAATTATAGAGTGCCAATAGCAGTGCTTAATGGGCATGGATATGCAGTGAGGAAAGTGAGGTTTTCACCACATAGAGCAAGTGCAATGGTTTCTTGTTCATATGACATGACAGTTTGCATGTGGGATTACATGGTGGAAGATGCACTTATTGGGAGGTATGATCATCACACAGAGTTTGCTGTAGGAGTTGATATGAGCGTTCTCGTTGAAGGTCTATTGGCTAGTACAGGATGGGATGAACTTGTTTATGTTTGGCAACATGGAATGGACCCTAGAGCTTCTTGACGAAGGGAAGTCAAATATTTTCTTCTTTTTACTTTTATGTACTTTATGCTAAGAGAGGAAGTGAATAAACTGCTTATGTTTGGCAACATGGAATGGAAACTATTTATGATGTCTTCTGTTGAAGTTGTAAAATAATTTGAAGTTTCATTGTATTTAAGATTTTGGTAATACCTTGATAAATGACATTTACACCAAACAGCTTTGATGTTTCAGAAGATATGCACTATATTCAATCCCTTTGGGTTCTGTATTGCTTTTTGGAATGTAAGTTCCCTGAATTTCTTTATTAATATTCAGAATTTTATGAGGGGCGTGGGTCGGGTAAGGGTTGAAAAGAAGGCACATACTTCTGATCGGGGTTTAGCGTGTTCTGTTTGTAAAAAATAACAAACGGAGATCCTATAAGAGAGCTTACAGAACAGGTACTACATTTCAAATATGTGCAATGCCATTTTCATCCAAATGCCTTATCCATACTTCAGCGGAAGATGCATTCCTGATCAAGCACTTAGAGTCATCCTATAAGAGAGCTTACAGAACAGGCACTACATTTCAAATATGTGCAATAACATTTTCACTCAAATGCCTTCATCCATACTTTAGTGGAAGATGCATTCCTGATCAAGCACTTAAGAGTAGTCATTCTTGTAATTCATATGCTCATGTTAATTCTCTCAAATGTCTTGCTTACTTGTGGGATAATTAATGTCAGTAAACATGTCATGGGGGCTGTATTTTATTTTACAGTGTATTTTGAGAGAAGATAGACAACTAAATATGCTCAACTACACTCTGAAGGGTAAAAGGATAAATAATTCCTGATGTAAAAGGTTACTTTTGATTCAATTTTCAATTTTATGAGAAGTTGCATTGGGCCATCATGTTATGGTATGGTGGATGATTCATGAGATCATGGGTTGAGTGCTTGAAATAGATGGATTTTGAAACTTGAAGAAATGATACACCCTTTACTTGAGCATGGACATGGTCGTGATTCCAGAAGAAGGGTTATGCCAGAGTTCCGTTGAATGATTAACCTCCTAGTAAGTATGTAGAAGTGTCATGAAAATTATGCCATGCTTCTTTATTGATAGTAGTAAACCTTCAATTTAGTTAACTGCAGTCCTCTTTAAATTTTTGTTTTAATCTGACTGTAAACTTTGTTTCCTGGTTAGATTATCACCACTGAGTTAGTGGTTACGACGGCAAAGACAGTGGCTTTTGAACGCTTGCATGGTGAATTAGAGGACAAAGATAGGGATAAGAAGTTGTACAGGCTAGCGAGGGCAAGGAAAATGAGGGTTTGTGACCTGGATCAAGTGAAATCATCAAGGACAAGAATGAAAAATTCTGGTGCTACAACAAATTTGGCCTGAGACCACACCAATTCTATACAACGTTTGAGAAGTGTTGCCAAAAGTATATGTAGGAACCCTTTCACGGCGTGGCCTTTGGACAGAACTGTTGGCCACAAAACATTGAACATTTATAAAGCGTGCTCTTTAGTAGTATAGGCTATACTTTGTAAGTATTGCCAAATCTTAATATATCTGACAACACATAATTATACAATATGGCTACACTTTTAAAGTGTGCTATTCTTATAATTCTAAATGCAACACCTGTCAAGCATGCCCGTAAATTCTCATAAAATTTTCACTGAAATAATAATATTTCCTCCATGTATCTAATTTTCCCCAATTTCTAAAAGGCAAAACTCAAAAGTCAGTACGCCTATTTTCATACAAATTCTGAAAGGCAAAAATAAGAAGTCATTTGCTGATTTTTTGCCCAAATCAGAGAGCGATGATAGAAAGGACTTTTTCGCCCAAAAGCATTTAAAGGATACCTCCGAAGAAATCACTACAATGTTCTCCCTTGCTTCTGTACCTCTCTGGAATCAGGTTGTTTTTTCACTTCTTTACAAGTTTAAAGGTAGAAATTTCTTCACTTCCTTACAATGTTTGAACTCTGAAATCAGTTGTAGATATATGTACTCTGAACTATGAAGAGTCCAATAGCGGAATGGGTTATATCTATGATCAATTGGAAAACACGCGCAAACAAAAACACTTTCTGATTAGGGGTGATAATTGCAATGAGGCTGGTCTTGTTACCTATACTAGGTAACATAAATCTTTGACCGAGATATACGGGTCCGGATGGAACAGAGTACTTGTTGATGTCGGATGAGGAGTTGATGATGCAGTGTTAAATGAGTACTCTCAAGGCTAGCTTCAGGTCCTGTTGGACAGCATTGCAACAAGCGTGCATTTGAACCAAACAAGGATTGTTCATGAGGTTTGGTTTGATGCTTTGGTAAATTTTATGATGCTTTTACATTTTTAACCTGAAATTTTATTTGTTTGGGTATTGATTCTTTTTAAATTCTTAGACCATGGAGGATAGATCCCAGCACATGAATCGTGTGTCTGCTTTATCTTCTTTGTGAGCGTTATCGTCTCTTAAAGGTATTCCATCTTTTTAATATTTCTTCTGAAACCACTGCCTTATTATATAAGTTAAATTACTATCTTAAAGACTTAAAACTTTGTGGTCGCTGATAAGACAAACGAGTGTCATATAGAAAGTGTATGAGTTTTTGCAGTCAAGCAGTTGTGTACTACATGGTTATATCTATTTTAACTTTTGAGTTTTGTGGTCTGATATTGACTTGTAAGCGTTTTGAGATCATGCTACCATATTCAATTTTCATTCATGTGTCTGGATGGACAAAGTAAAGAATAGACAACAAAGGAACTCCAGCCTATGGACTATTATTGAATAATGCAATAAAAACAAAGCAGCCTTTGGTGTAAATTAATTAAGAGGGGAAGAAAAATTCATTGCCATTTGCTCATTTATAGAAATTGATTAACTCTAAAGATAGTTAGTAGTGGACCCAACAATAGGTTGCAGGTTCGGTAGAGCACTTTGGTGTCGGACCCTATCCACTAAAATTTGCGTGACAAGTTCAATTGAGTACAGTTAAAGAGAATGTTGTGTTGGGATGTCAGTTACCATGATTTATATTTTTCAAAAGGTACCAATTTCGAATTGGTTGGCTTTAAAAATGCAGAGTTGGATTTTGTCTTTGACATCTCAACACGCGTAGCCATAGACAACTACTATTCATTCTTGACAACCAAAGAAAGGTATCAAGCATTAACCCTCTACATTGCATATGTTAATAGTTGCTAAAATTGCTTTCGTGACTTAAAAACTAAAAATGATAATAATAGTAAGGCTTATATTAAAAGAGTATTCTCTGGATACCCTATACTCTGTGCAAGACCTTATGTTGCAGAATGCTCGTTAAATCATCTTTATTGAGCGTACTATAGCCATGATGAAATCTGTTATCTTATTATCTAACATTGGAGAATTCAACAGTTGGCTTGTTGACTTGCATTAACACGTGGTTTTGGAAGTAGGATGACTATCACGGTATTACCAAAGTGAATGCAATAAAAGAGGTTCTTTTACTCAAGACTGGAGATTGATAGTTCTGTCTCTTGGATACTATGCTTGATATGTTATGTACTAAAATTTAGAGTATGGTTTGTTTAGTATATCTGAAATAGTATCAGGGAACATTAATTTATTTCCTTTTGTGCTTTCTTCCTAGATTTATGGGTGACTCATCTTATTATTTTGGTGTTTTAGGTAACAGTGCTTTGTATAAGCAGTTGCCTTTGATTTTTTTCATAGTGCATCATAGATTGCTAATGTTACTTTTATTCTTTCATTTTCATCAACACCTTTGCTATCTTTTTTCTTTAATGTGTTCTATTATAAGTCAATGCAAGTTTGATCTGTGTATGAATGTTTTCTTGTAGTTGTTTCCCTGCTACAGTTCAAGCTTCCCAAGTTTCATTTGCTTCATTTCCTGACAGCTATGCCTGAGCTTGTCTTATTTTTATTCTTATATTTTTTGTTTATGTTTGCAATTGCGTGGCTAACTTCTCAAGTTGTCTTTCTTTCACAATGGTGTGTGATAGCCTGTAAGGCCATCAACTCTCTCTTTGAGTTATGGTCAGCAACCATTTTGCCCACATGGCAGAGGTTCTCCCCAACGATGGGGACCTCAGGTTGGTCATCCTGGGTACTTTCCAGGTTATGATTACAATCATAGAGGACAATGACTTCTCACAGCCCACAATATCTACCTCCTGACAATTATCCTCCACACCAAGCACCAAGAGGCAAATTTTGTCTGGGTTGGGATGTGTCCGAAAAATGATTTTTGAAAGGAGTTAGATATACATTTAGGGCTCACCCTGTCAACTAAAAAATCACAGCTTCAAAATCCTTAACCCGTCATAAACAAATGTTTGTTATAGTAGAATTCGAGAACTATGCGTTAATTTGTCCTAGAAATTTACATAAACTTTCCCTAGAGACGAGATATGTACTCAACTATTAGAAGCAAATGAAATTTTTGAGGGTACTAGAGCTAGTTAGTTAAACTTTAGTTCACAAGGAATCAATTTGCATTCTCCAGAATCTCCCCTCTGAAGTCAAAAAATCATCATATAATTAGTAAACAAAATTAAAACCAATATATCCTAGTGAATACTGCAGGTGCACTCCAAAATTAGAAGATCCAATAGAAAACATTGGTACTAAACTATATTGCTGAAATTTATAAACATGTTAATATACTAGATTTTTTTTTTTACCAACTAAGACTGTAAGCAGCTGGTGCAAACCCCTGTCTTGATCACTAGATCAAAAGAGGTGTTAATGAATGTTTTGGTTTTGTGTTGTTAGGTAATGAGTTGTGTATCAATTTGTTATTTTTTGGTAGATGAGATGTACAGAAAGATTGTAAGCATATGAACTATAAAATAAGATCGAGAACATCATTGACCAAGTGTGCTTTTCAGGTGGAAGACTGAACTAGCAAATGTGATTGCAGCAAGTGCTAGGAACAATTATGGAGTAAGGAGTATGATTGTTGAAGCCATGAACAAGGTTGAAAGGAAAGGTTTTGTGACACTAGAAGAGGGAAAAAGTGTTGAAAACAATCTCTGTGTGGTTGAAGGAATGCAATTTGACTGTGGTTATACCTCTCCTTACTTTGTTTCAGATAGTGAGAAATTGGCTGTTGAGTATGAGAACTGTTAGGTTGTCTTCTTTCTAGTTTTAGTTTGCAAAGCTTAAGATGTTCTTATGTCTCTTTGAATGCATAGTGTACCTATTGCTGATGTTAGGTAGTTTGAAATGCAGTTAGTACTAGTTGATGAAAAGACAACAAATGCAAGAGATCGTGTCAATATCCTGGAAGATGCTATCAGAAATGGTTATTGAATTTTAAGCTGAAGAATTGAGCAACAAGCTCTGGATACACTTGTTGTCCATAAGCTTAGAGGTGCCCTAACGGTTGCTAAACTTAAAGCTCCTGGTTTTGGTGAGCGAACAAGCTAGTGTCTTGATGACGAAGTCACGAAGCAACCCTTTCTAGAGGTATCTCTTACTCCTTCAAAAGTGTTTTTATATTTCATATTCACGAGAAAGTTAAATGCTGAAATTTTCAATCTGAAAGAGGCTGCAAGAGTGTTGTTGGCTTTTCATTTGACACCTATTAAGATAACAACAGTACTTTTTATCTGAACGCATTGTAATTGCCTCTTTGATTAGTAACGAATTAGCAACTATTGACTAAAAACTAAAAAAATAAAGTTTTCTATAGATTATTTGTAGAGTACTAGAGTAAGGTAATCTCATAGCACTAACCAGTCCTAGTTCTTCTTAAATTGTTTTTTAGTTTTTCTACACTGTTACAGAGCTTCTCTTTATATCCCAGAAATAATCGAGGTATCAAGTACTGATATTGACGACACTTACACTTGCACTAACAAGAGCTATTTAATAGCTGCTATCCTCAATAGACAATTAGACACAAATAATAAGAACTGTACATAAAACATAGCCTTAAGAGACCCGTTAGAGACTTTCCACCAAATACGGTATGCTTTTCATGGAAGAGAACTTTTTGGCTGAGTGGAAATTAAGAACATATCATCTAACCTACTTGTAAATCTTTTAAGATCATCAAATCTCTGGCATTTTGTTGCATGTGAATGTGTATTTACTGGATTTACTTTATTATCTTGAAGTTTAGTTGGGTATTTATTAAAAAAAAAAAAAAAAGTTGGGTATTTATTCGCTGGTTTCGAAGTTGTAAGACAACATATTTCTGTTGTTATCATAAAGAATCTGAACTGTTATATCTTTTTCTCTTATAACTGAGAAATCCCCGAGGGCCGTTGGCGCACAGTTCGAAACCTTATGGATAATGGAGCCACTCTTTATCCCTATTATATCTTAGTAGAGAAAATGACCAAAATGGTCCTTAATGTATAGGGTTTGAATGATTTTGATCCTTCATATATATCAGCTTATCAAAATACTCCTTGATGTATATAAAAAGATTATCATTTTAGTCCTTAGCCCTATAACTAACCATAAAAATAAAAAGTACAGTTAGATTTAACAGTGGGTCCTCTATATTAATACTTGACAAACCCTTCTCCCCCAAATCTTCTCTCTTCACCCAATTCTTCTTCACTGGACAAAGAAGAAGAAGCCAATTCTTTTTTTCCATTATCAAAATTCTCTTTGACTAACAAATTAAAATCTCTTTAAATTTCTAAAAAACATTTTAAAAAAATTATTTTCTACCTCTGTCCCGTTCAATTTTTACCTTTATATGAACAGTGGAATTAAAAAAAATCACGAAAAAATTATTAATTTCAAAAAGAGAAAACAACGAAGCTATATCATTTCCGTATAGAGTTTCAACAAGAGTGTATAATTAAAGCTAGAAAAATGTTAATTTATGGCAGTCTTCTAAGAGGAATTAATGTAGTGTTTTAGTAAATTTATTTAGTTTGTATTTGTGTTAGTGGTCTCATTTTTATTTTTTATTTTTTTGTATGTATGAAAATGTAAGCTACTGGAATTGTTTTGTAGAGGTAGATGGAGATAAAAAATGAGTGTAATGTTGTAACTTTCTTGTAAGAATATGGCAAGTGAGTGGATTGAAGATAGAGAATGATCTCTAATGGTGAAAGAGAGAAGATTGAAGAAGAAAGAAGAAGAGGTATGCTAGGTGTCAATACTGAGGGACCCAATGTTAAATTTAACAACACTTTTTACTTTAATGGTTAGTTTTCACTACTAAAAAACTGCGAAAAAACAACGGACAGAAAAGCGACGAACGGTGTCGCTCCAAAAAGCGACGCCATTTGTCACTCTGTCCGTCGCTTTTTAATAAAAATAATTATTTATAAAATTATTTTACAAAAAGCGACGGACGGTGTCTCTTAGTCTGTCGCTTTTTTTCGCGGAATTTTGCGCCAAATATATATATAATTAATAATCATTTATTTAATATGTATAGCGATGCCGTCCGTCGCTTTTATTAAAAATAATGAAATATAAACTAAAAAGTTAACCACGTTGTCCGTCGCTTTTAATATATTTTATTTTATTAATTATTTTTTTATTATAGCGACGGATGACATCTTTAAGTCTGTCTCTTCTTGGTCAATTATATATGGTCAACATTTTAAATAAGCAACGGACAGTGTCATTTAGTCCGTCGCTTTTTGGTCAAAATGTAGGTCAAACATTTTAAAAAAGTGTTGGACAAAGAGACGTTGTCTGTTGCTTTTCATTTAATTATGTTACAGCAGTGATGGGTTTTCCCCCAAATTTCCCATTCTCTTTCTCTCTCTTCTCTCTCTTCTCTCCCTTCTCGCCCTGTCGCCGGACCACCGATTTTCGCCGCCACCACCGTCTGTTGCCAGCGTCATCATCCTCCCCCCGTCGCCAGCCAACCCCAGCTGCCACCCCGCCCAAAAGAATTCCCCAACTGCCCCTCCTTGTTCTAAGGTTAGGGTTTAATTTTAATTTTTTTTTTTTAATTCTAGTAATTATATTTGATTTCTTAGTTTGTATATTGTTTTAGTTTGTTGAATTGTGTTATTGAATTGTTAATTGTACATTTGATTATTGTTAGTTAGGGAGAGAATTGAGGATTTTAGATTTTAGGGTTAGTTTTCATTTAAATTGGGGATTTTTAAATATGATTGTAAACTAAGTATTAGAAGTTAGAACTAACAAATAATTTGAAGTTAGAAGTTAGAAGTTAGATTAGTTTAACATTGATAGTTGAAATTTGGGTTAATTGAATTATATTCTTGAACTTAATTAGAAATTCTTGAACTTGTTAGAAATTCTAGAAATTAGATATGAACTTGAATATATATATATATATAACTAATTTTTGGATTAGAAGTGTATATATGACTAATTTTATAGATTAGAGATATGAACTTGAATTAATTAGGAATTAACTTGAACTTGAACTTGGAACTAATTAGCTTGAATATATAAATAATTAAGTTTAGAAATTAGATATGAACTTGAATTGAAAACTTGAACTTATTCAACCTTGAATATATATATATATATATAACTAATATTCTTGGATTTGAAGTTTATATTTAACTAATTTTAGAACTTTCATATGAACTTGAACTTGAATATAACCAATTCATGGATTAGAAGTTATATATATAATTAAGTTTAGAAATTAGATATGAATTAACTTGAATTTAGAACTTGAACTAATTGAACTTAGAACTTGAAGGTTATATATAACTAATTGAATTTGTGATTTTAAGACTAGTTTGAATTTGAAATTATAACTTGAATTTACTATAAATTGAACTTAATTAGGAATATGAACTTGAAATGTTGTTGACTTTAATTTATTAGAACTTAATTTTTATTCTTATTAGAACTTGAATTTTATTTGAACTTAATTAGAATTTTGTAGTACTTGAAAATCTTATTGACCTTAATTAATTTGAACTTAATATAAATTAATTAGAACTATATTAAACTTAATTAATTTATAATAACTTGAAAACTTAATTAGGAATTAATATAAACTTAATTTTGATCAACTAATTAACTAGAACTTGAACTTAATTTGAACTTAATTAATTAGTATTGATTAATTAATTAATTAAGCTTTAACTCTGTAGATCTTGAACTAATTGAACTTAATTAATTAGACCAAACAAAGCATATTTTGAAGTTGAACTTGGAATTTGAACTTGAACTTGAACTTGAAATTAGAATTTGAACTTGAACTTGAAATTAGAACTTGAACTTGAACTTAGAACTTGAACTTAGAATTTGAAGTTGAACTTAGACTTGAACTTGAAATTAGAACTTGAACTTGGAACTAATTAGCTTGAATATATAACTAATTAAGTTTAGAAATTAGATATATATGAACTTGAATTGAAAACTTGAACTTATTAAAACTTGAATATATATATATATAACTAATATTCTTGGATTTGAAGTTTATATTTAACTAATTTTAGAACTTTTCGTGCTAGGCAACTGAGGAAGCTCAACATCTAAAAAAGTTGATACAAGACTATATTGCTTCTTTCATCAAAGTAGGAGATAAGGTTGGTGCTTCTAAATTTCTAAAGTTCAAGTACAATTGTTTTCAATAATGTGTTTGTGTCCATCGATCTAGTATTGATACTTGGCTTTAATTTTGTGATAATTTTTTTGTGTCCATCGAGTGTTTGTTAAGCATAAGTACCAACACTAGTTGATCCTATTGATGACAAAATTGATTTTCTTGCAAGATCAATTTGTGTCCATCTAGTGTTGATATTAAGCTTTAATTTAGGAATAATGTGTTTGTTTAGCATAAGTACCAACACTAGTTGATCCTATTGATGACAAAATTGATTTTCTTGCAAGATCGATTTGTGTCCATCTAGTGTTGACACTTGACTTTAAATTTAGAAATAATATATTTGTTAAGCATAAGTACCAACACTAGTTGATCCTATTGATGACAAAATTGATTTTCTTGCAAGATCGATTTGTGTCCATCTAGTGTTGACACTTAGCTTTAAAAAGTTGTTAAGTTGTTAAGTTGTTTAAATAAGTTAAAATAAATAATGTGGTTTAGTTGGTGGATTTAGTTGTTGTATTAAGTCAAAACTAAACTAGTTAAAGTTGTTATGTTGTTTAAATAAGTTAAAATAAATAATGTGAGTTAGTAGGTGGATTTAGTTGTTGAAATTAAGTCAATACTAAACTAGTTAAAGTTATAAAGTTGTTAAGTTGTTTAAATAAGTTAAATTAAATAATGTGGTTTTGTTAATGGATTTAGTTGTTGGAATTAAGTCAAAATTAAACTAGTTAAAGTTAAAAAGTGGAAGGGGGGACACACAAGGGTAGATGCTATGGTCTAGGATCTCGAAACGATGTAAGATGACTCCAGTCAGGCTTAGAAGGTGTTGGTTCGTCACGTCAAGCCGAGGCACTTGATGGTGTTCAGATTGCTGCTATGTCGGATCAAATAGCACAACTTACATTGGCATTGGAAGAGTCGGAGCGGAGAAGAGTAGCTGAACAACAAAGCATGAGCAAGACCGTTCAGCAAATCAAAGAACAAGTGATGAACCTCGCTCGTCGACCTACTACTTTGGCTCCTGAGGAAATCGACAACGACAGTACTGATGATGAGGATGATTGTGTAAAATCCACTCCCTAGTTTAGATCTCTAGACATTTATGAATTTTTTGAAAGATTTTCAAAAATAAAATTTCCACAAAAACGACGGACTGCGTCTCCTTTTGCAATTTAAAAAAAAAAAACGAAAACGAAAATTGAGTGACGGAGTCCGTCGCTTTTGTTAAAAAATATTCAAAAAAAAAAGTCAAACTGCGATGCAGTCCGTCGCTTTTGGAAAAGCGTCGAGCCAAAAAGCGACGGCAGTGATTGCTTCGCGTTTCTGACGCTTTTGGCCAAAAAGCGCTTTTATCCGTCTCTTTTTGGCAGTTTTTTAGTAATGTTTAGGGTTAAGGACTAAAATGATCATATTTTTATATACATTAAGGGCTATTTCAATAAGATCATGCATATAAAGGACCAAAATAATTCAATCTCCATACATCAAGGACCATTTTCTCTATCTTAGAATGAATCTATACATGTGCACAATTGATTCGGCAACTAGTGCTAATTTACAGTCGTAAATTGGCACAGAACCTTGAATTAGTTCAGACAGAATTTTTAGATTCAAGCACCTCATATCAATATTCTGCATTTCTCATCAGTTTTTGCTTATGTTTTTATGTTCTTTTCTCTATGATGTAAAATCAGACAAGTACTCTAAAACTGTTTTAAGATGGAAACAGAACATCACTTTTATATGGAAATCATAGAATGAGAAAATCACCATTAAATATGTTGGAGCTATTTTGAAATGCTTTTCTATTAATTTCTGAAAAGCGAGAAGAAAATGGTGAAGGTTTTGAAAGGATGATTTAGGTGTTGTCATTCTCTATATAGTTGTAATATTTGTTTGTGGCATAATACATGTGAATAAATACCTTTAACTTGGCCTCAACTATCAAGTTCAAGTGTTAAAATGGTCACAATGAAAGTTGAAGTGTCATGAAATGTACTTTCGATTTTAATAATAGCCACATGTAATAGACCAAGCACATATGCTATAGCATTAATAGCTCATGGCTAGAAGTATTACAAGAGACACTAATAGTTTTTATGTCCAAGATGTTATTCTACTAGAATTTGTTGAGCACGATTTCTTTCTAATTTTATTTTTCATTTTGGATGTGTAGGAAAATGCAGGTGATCCAAGTTGAATGGTGGATGTATATAGAGATGGTAATGGGGCGGGGGGGTTGAGCTTAACCCGTAAAATTTTTAACCCGATCCCCTCCGCACCACATACCAATTTTTTCATTTTTAACCCGCCACACTCCACCCCGCATAGATCCGCCCTGCATATTTTTTTTAAAAAAATGTTGTTCTTTTAAAAAAATATTTTTCTTTTTTAATTAGGTTTGATACTAAAAACAAAACTCATAAAAATAAATTGATTTTCTCATTAAGTTGTATTAATTAAAAGATAAAATTTTATTTTTTAGAGGTCAATTAGGAAGTATGTAAGAAACTGTATTATTTTTTATTAAACAATTTTCATTTACTATCTTGAATATTTTAATAAATGAAAAGAGATTTTGAGCAATTATGATATTTGAATACATTTGATTTAGTGGAACTCATTGCTAGTGCATATATTGAAATATTGTTTTAGAGATAAGTGTCAAAAACACACATAAATTATTTCCTTTTTTTGAGTTTCATACCTTAACTATTAAGAGTGTGAGTTTCATACTTAAACTATCACTTTTTAGTTTGAGAAACACACCTCAATGGTGTGTGTAATACACTCTCTCTTTTATTTGAGAAAACTTTGACACAGTATTTCACATGGATAAAATATTCTACTTTGACAAAAATTAAATAATAAACTATTAATATTAATTAAAAATTAAAGATTAAATCCATAAAAAAAAAAGAATTAAAAATAAAATTTAAATAATTTTCTTACCCCACTCCACCACGTCCTCCACGTACCCCATTCCCCCCCCCCCCCGCCAATAATCCCCCATCCTTTTTTAAAAAAATAAAAATTCTACCCCATCCTATTTAATCCTCTACTCCTAATTTTTCTTTCTTTTTTTTTTTTTTTTTTTTTTTTTTTTACATTTTTCTCATTTTGTGTTATATGTGTAGATACATATATTTTTAGCAAAAAAAAATTCCAATATACCGAATATAACATAAATAAGTAAAAATATTAAAAAATGTCTTGCGGCGGCAAGTAAAAAATATTTTCGATATGTATATATCTAACACAAAATGAGAAAAAAATTTGAAAGCGAAGGGGTTAGGTGGGGTGGGGTAGAATTATTTTTCAAAAAACATAAAATAATATCTAAATTAGTATTTGGGGGGGGGGGGGAGATGAAGTTAAAAAAAATTAAATTCTTTTATAAAAGAAATTTAAACAAAAAAAAGGTCGGGCCCGGGGGGGGGGGGGGGTGAGGGGAAGTGATGAAGTGGGGTAAGAAAAATATTTTACCTTTTATTTTATAAAAGAAATATTATTTTTTTGGATAATAATTTTTTTAATTTTAATCTTAACTAATACTAATAATTTATTTAATTTTTGTCAAGGTTGAATGTTTTGTCCATGTAGAGTGTGATGTGATAATTTTTTAAAAATAAAAGAGAGTGTATTACACACACCATGATGAGAGTGGTATAAAAGAGTGAGGTGTGTTTCTCAAACGAAAAAGTGATAGTTTAGGTATGAAACTCACACTCTCAATAGTTTAGTTATGAAACTCAAAAAAAGGGTATAGTTTAGATGTTCTTTTGAAACTTATCTCATTGTTTTATAAGTATGTATAATACACGACATTTTTTTTTTAAAGTTTATCGCAAATCTATACATTTGAACTATATATTAGTAGCATAATAATGTATACTGTAATCAGTGAATGTACACAACAAAATTGTAATTTTTCAATCAGAAATTGTGGTGTGTAAATATTTTATAGAATATTGCCACACTTCAAAAGTGTGGTCACAAAGACTTGTTGCTTTTGGAGTGACTTATTGGGTTGTTTAATGTTATTCTTAAGCATTTGGGATGGATGATAATTTCATATAATTTTAAAAGCACAGGCAAAGTAGGTTTGGAGGGACTTATTGAGTTGCTTAATATCATTTTTAAGACAATAAAAATATCTAAAGAATGGAGATGGAGCACGATGATTTCGTTGTTGATCGTAACAAATTTTTGTAGCGCTAAAAATTAACTGCAATCAAAATAAATAAAAGAAAATGTGATTTTTATTGATGAATTTTGTCAGTACAATTTTATAGTTCTCTTGATTCTTCTTTCATAAACTTCTCCATGATTCGAGGGCCTCCAGTAGCGTATTTCTCGAATGTAGGATGATGTAGACCTCTTGGAGATGTATTTGATATTCGAGAATGCCGGAAAATAGTTCGTCATTTCAAGTCCATCTCCGAGAAGAACACAGTTGACCACTCATTTGAAGAACTGTGTAGTTGATGTTGTTGCTTTCTCCAATCCTTGCAGAATGTTTGTTGAAGTCTTTTCTTAATTGTATTTAGAATCTCCTCCGCAGTCCCCCTTTTGAATGTCATGTTTATCCCCTATTTATAGTTGTAGAGGGTGGACTTGCTTATGATTGGTCAAAAGATGCCATTTTGACACTTGATGGATTGTGATTGCTTCTTGAAATTGACTGGGACTACCACATCATTTGGACGTGTGGCGTCATCTTGTTGGTCTTGGATGCCTAGTCACTGTGACACGTGACATGAATTTGAGCTTCAAGGAGAAATGAACCTTAAACTTGAATTTAATAAAATTGACTTATTTATTTGTAAAGCCCAAATTAATCATTCAACCCAAATGAACATGGATTTAATTCAAATTTCGTATGAATTTAATCCAATAAAATTTGTGTGTCTACAAATGCCCCTACTCCAAGGCTTGTAAAAGTGTAGGCTTGCCGACACTTGATGGCGAGACTTGAAGTATTATGAATCCGATAATATCACTCTTAAGACATTTGCTTGACTCCATTTCTTGTGATGAGACAAATTGTATGCTAAGATCATCTGCAACTCCATTCAATATGCTCATAAGGATTTTGTTATTTCAATCCAACCGAGGGATAATATGGATGACTCTCGAGGGAGAGATAAGCAAAATCAATGTGGCAAACTTCTATGAATTTTAAGTTTCAAGAAACTTCTACGATAGACTTGAATGCAAATTAGAACACCAACACTCACGAGTGTCACACAAGTCCCCAAAGTTGTAGGAATGCCAAAATCATGAGATTCTTAGTCTATTGGAATGAAAACTCAAAGAACTACCATATGAATAAAAATCACGGCCAAATGCTCTATGAATTGATACAAATATTGCTTGGAAGTCAACTCACAATTCTGTTTTACTAGCTCTTCAACTTCGCACGTCTGTGGTAGAAAATTCATAACTCGAAGTAGGAGTGCCGAAATCACCAGTTTCTTGCTCCATTGAGAAGACGACACAAAGAACTACAATATGCGTAAAAATCATGGCCAAAAACTTTATAGATTTGTACAGGAAATTGCTTCAAAGTCAACCCACAATTCTGCCTTGCTAAGTTATTTTGCGTCTGTGAAAAAAATTCATAAATCACAAGATTCTTGTTTCATTGAAAAGAGGACTCCAAGAGTTACAATTTTAACAAAAATCACGGCCAAAGGCTTTCTGAATTAGTAAATATAATTCCTTGAAGATGAACCAGACGTTTGTTATGCATTCTTTCCAGCTTAGCGCAGTACACTTCCACAACTAAAACAATGAGAAAATTAAATTCAAAATATAATTTTATTTGTATAATTTTGTTCTGCTGATGTCTGAGTCTCGCATTTAGCTATCACGTTTCACAAATCTCTTTCTTTTTTTTTGATTTTTTTTCAAGAGGAAGCTCAAAGGGTCTCGATATTAGACCAAGATGACACACTACATGAGGATGTGTTGAAGTTTTGAGCCACAGGCAACAAGTAAAACCTTCATGTGAAAGAAAGAATTGTTGTAGTTGATCATGTCGCGAATCTATTCTTTTCGCGAGAATGATCACACATACTTGATTTTTATGTTTTCTCGAAGCTCATCATTGAATTTTTTTTAGGCATAATACATAAACATGACCCTTAACTTGGCTTCCACGGAAAACTATGCCCTCCAACTTTGAGTTGTTGCCCAATTTGTGTTTAAAAACAATACTACTGATTACAACAAACTTTGCAGAAACACGAAGTTACCAAAGTTTAATTAACCAGTGAAGAACATAAGAACATAATTTAATTCACAAAACTAAAATCTGTAAAAACATACTAGAATCTATAAAAGACAGAACAGGAAGAAGATCAAGCCCACTGAATGCACATTGTCCCTTAAGGAAATTATTCCCCTCTAGTATCCAAGGTTTGATTTGGAATATGTCCTCCTAGGATAGAATGATCTCAATCACTAGTGTATTGATACCCAAAACTCTGGTGTCAACGAGCCACTCAACGGTAGTAAAGTACACGAAAAATATTTGTGCAGAAGAAGAAGAAGAAATCAGAAATTTTTATAAGTAAAAAGTCTGAAGAACTACGGGTATTTATAGCCAAGAGGAACTGGTTCCGAAAGGTTGCAACCTTTCAGAATCCACATGACCATTCATGAAAGTTTGCAATCTTTCAAACAGAGAACTGGTTCCGAAAGGTTACAATCTTTTAGAATCTACACGACCATTCATGAAAGTTTGCAATATTTCAAACGGTCATGGTTGTTCCAGAAAGTTGCAACCTTTCAGAACAGTCATTTCCAACATCCAAAAAATAATCTCTCGATCGATCATTTTCCAAAGCCAAAGCCAAAGCCAAAGCCGAAGTCAAAGTCGAGCCGAGCGACGACGACGGCGCGAGGGGAGTCCCTCTTTCCAACCCTTTTAACAACTAATAGGAGTGTTTCTCTATTTAAACACATTTATTTTTCTTTCCACCACCAATGAGGGAGAAATGCCTCTTCTTAAAGCATAAGAGAATCTTTTCCAATTCCTCTTTTCATCTTCCCTCCATTTCCCATTAACTCTTGCTATACCCAACAGTTGTTGTACCCAACAATCCCCCACATTAATGGGGAATGGTCATAACATAAAGGAATGCACGGACGAGTGTGTACTTTACAAGCAAGGATCAATTGCATTTGGATAAGTAGGTTTCCCCTTGGACTTTCCGTAGTGAACATATGTCGGATATACTCGGTCAATCGATAAATGCGATATCTTTGAACTGTCGAGCTTTGGTGTATACCTAGACAACCATATGTCACACAATTAACCCTTTACCATTTATGGTTCTTACGGTTGTGTTCGTTTCAGCCATGAACACCTCCTGGTTTCATGAGTGTATAGAGAATAGACTTTTGACAAAAAATTCTCTTTGAAGCGGCTTACACTTCACACTTACATAGGTGATTTCTAATCGTGTCATCTCGTAGATACACTATTTGGTCAAATCTACCAAACTTAGCAAATCATTAAAAACTTTACACTTTATTAACTCATTAACAAGCCTTAACGTTTTAACCGCGTTCCTGAACATTGTCTTCATCATGAGAATGGATAAAGTTGATTGACAAAGTCGAACCGACAGTCACAACTTTATTTTTCAGCTTGAATCTAGCTTTTGGGATCTCGAGTTTGCTAGATAGAGTTACCGTCATGATGACTTGTCCTAAGCCGTAAACCCATTCCCTTAGATGATCTTTCAACTGCCTCTCTTACTAGGCCTTTCGTTAGTGGATCTGATACATTATCGCTTGACTTCACATAGTCAATTGTGATAATTCCACTACAGAACCGTTGTCTTAAGGTACCATGTATCCATCGTATATGACGAGACTTTCCATTGTACATGATGCTCCCTGCCTTACCTATTGCTGCTTGAATATCACAATGTATGCAAATAGGTCCCACAGGTTTGGGCCAGAATGGAATATTCTCTAAGAAATTACAGAGCCATTCAGCTTCTTCACCGGCCTTATCTAAGGCAATAAATTCAGATTCCATTGTGGAGCGAGCGATACATGTCTGTTTGGACGATTTCCAAGAAAATGCTCCTCCACCAAGTGTAAACACATAACCACTTGTGAAATTTACTTTATTTGACCCAGTGATCCAAAGCATAGTGTTGTGTATGTTTTAGATACCCCAACACACGTTTCATTGCCATCCAGTGAGTTTGATTAGGATTACTAGTGAACCGACTCAGTTTGCTAATAGCACAAGCTATATTTGGTCGCGTACAATTCATAATATACGTCAAACTTCCCAACACTCTAGCATATTACAATTGAGAGTCACTTTCACCTTCATTCTTTTGAAATATAAAGCTTAGATCAATTGGAGTTTTGACATTGTTAAAATTCAAGTACTTGAACTTATCCAATACTCTTTCAATATAATGAGATTGAGATAATGCTAGTCCCTAAGGAGTTTTGAGAATCCTGATCCCTAAGATCAAATCAGCAACTCCTAAGTCCTTCATATCGAACTTGCTGGACAACATGCGCTTCGTAGCATGTATATTATCAATATCTTTACTCCTTATTAACATGTCATCAATATACAGACAAGCAATGACTTTATGATTTGGAACGTTGTTAATGTAAACACACGTGTCACATTAGTTAATCCTGAATCCATTTGCCAACATCGTTTGGTCAAATTTAGCATGCCAATGTTTGGGTGCTTGCTTGAGCCCATAAAGCGACTTCACAAGCTTGCACATTTTATTTTCTTTACCAGGAACTACAAACCCTTCAAGTTGTTCCATGTAAATTTCTTCCTCTAATTCTCCATTTAAAAAGGTTGTCTTGACATCCATTTGGTGGATTTTAAGATCATGCACTACCGCTAGTGCTATTAATATCCTAATTGATGTTATCCTTGTTACTAGAGAGTATGTATCAAAGTAGTCCAGACCTTCTATTTGTCTGTATCCTTTGACTACTAGTCTGGCCTTATATTTGTCAATAGTCCCATCAACTTTCATTTTCCTTTTAAAGATCCATTTTGATCCTAAAGGTTTATTTCCAGGAGGAAGATCAGCCAATTCCCAAGTATAGTTACTTAAAATTGATTCGATCTCACTATTGACTGCTTCTTTCCAATACGTTGACTCAGATAAAGACATAGTTGCTTTAAATGTTTGAAGCTCATTTTCAAGCAAGAATGCCATAAAATCTGGTTCGAAAGAAGTGGATTTCCGTTGGCGATTACTATGCCTAGGATCCTCGTTAGGTTGTGTATTTTCCATTAATTCTTCACGTGGTCGTTTAGGTCTTTCACTTGTCGACTTACAATCAGTTTTATACATATACATGTGTTCAAAGAACTTAGCGTTATCTGACTCAGTTATCGTATTAACATGAATTTCAAGATTATCAAATTTGTGAACCAAAAATCGACAGGCCTTACTGTTCACAACATATCTAATAAATACACAATCCACTGTTTTGGATCTAATTTTCACCCTCTTGGGTAAAGGAACCTCTACCTTGGCTAGGCATCCCCACACTTTGAAATATTTCAAGTTGGGTTTCCTTCCTTTCCATAACTTATATGGAATCGATTGCGTTTTACTACGTACGAGGTACCTTATTGAGTATCTTGTTAGCCGTAAGGATGGCCTCTCCCCACAAGTTTCGCGGTGAACCAGAACTGATTATCAAGGCATTCATCATTTCCTTTAATCTTTTGTTCTTCCATTCCGCCAAACCATTTGACTGTGGAGTATAGGATGCAGTAGTTTGATGAATAATACCACATTTCAAATATATTTTTGCAAAAGGAGATTCGTATTCTCCACTCGTATCACTCCGAATCATTTTTATCTTTAGATTCAATTGATTTTCCACTTCATTTTTGTATTACTTAAATGCATCAATTGCTTCATCCTTAATATAAAGCAAATATACATAACAAAATTGAGTGCAATCGTCAATAAAAGTTGTAAAATACTTTTTCCCACCATGAGATGGTATTGACTTCATATCGCATATATCTGTGTGAATTAAGTCCAAAGGTTTAGAAATCCTGTCAACAGACTTATAAGGATGTTTAACAAACTTACATTCCACACATATTTCACATTTCGATTTATCACATTTGAAATAAGGCAATACTTCTAAAGTAATCAATTTTTGCAAGGATTTGTAATTTACATGTCCCAAACAGACATGCCATAAATCATTTGACTCCAATAAGTAAACAGAAGCAGAATTCTTATTAATATTGTCAACAACCATTACATTCGTTTGAAGAGGCCCTCAGTGAGGTAGCCCTTTCCTAAGAACGTCTCATTCTTACTTATTACAACTTTGTCACTAACTAGGACACACTTAAACCCGTTCTTAACGAGCAGTGCAGCAGAAACTAAATTCTTCCTAATAGTAGGAACGTGCAGAACATTGTTCAAAGTCAACACCTTGCCGGATGTCATTTTCAACATTACTTTTCCAGTTCCTGTAATCCTTCTTGTTGTTGTGTTCCCCATGAATAAATCTTTATCGAACTCAGCAGGAGTATACTTTGCAAAAGCTTCCTTTGCAGAGCAAATTTGTCGAGTGACACTTGAGTCGAGAAACCACTCCTTGGGATTTCCAACTAAGTTGCACTCCGAGATCATTGCACAAAGGTCATTTGCATCTTCCATCTCTTCCACGATGTTTACTTGACTTTTGCCTTTGTCCTTTTCCTTTCTTGGAGCACGACAGTCAGAAGACTTGTGACCAGCCTTACCACAGTTGTAACAGTTGCCCTTGAATTTCTTCTTGGCCTATTCTGACTTCTGTCCGTTGGACTTCTTTCTCTTCTTGTCTTTGGTAGGAGCTTCTTCAACAATATTAACTTCCATTATTGTCGAATTCCCACGAGACTTCTTTCCAGTGGTCTTGTTATCTTCCTCGATCTTGAGCTGAATCACAAGATCTTCAAGCTTCATTTTCTTACGTTTATGGTTTAAATAATTTTTGAAGTCGTTCCATGAAGAAGGTAACTTTTCGATCATTGCAGTCACCTGAAAAGCTTCATTTACTACCATATCCTCAGCAATTAGATCATGGAAAATAAGTTGAAGTTCCTGCACTTGTGATCTAACAGTTTCACAATCTAACATTTTATAGTCTAAAAACTTTGTGACCACAAACTTTTTCAAGCATGCATCTTCTGTCTTATATTTCTTCTCAAGTGCATTCTACAATTCTTTCGAAGTTGTCATTGCACTATAGACATTATATAAGTCATCCTCTAAAGCACTCAGAATGTAGCCCTTGCATAGGAAGTCTGCCTGTGTCCATGCTTTAATAATCATGAACCTTTCTCTGTCTGACATATCAACAGGAAGCACTGGAGTTTCTTCATTGGTAAATTTCTGTAGACCAAGAGTGGTAAGCCAAAAAAATACCCGTTGCTGCCGTCCTTTGAAATTCACACCAGAGAATTTTCTCGGTTTCTCTGCTGGTGGTACAACAGTTCGAGTTGGTGCATCAACAGCCACCGTAACATTATCATTTGCCATTTCAGAATCTGTAATAAACAGAAATTGATACAAATGACTCAGTAAGCAATAACTTAAATTGCAAACTTAATAGGAGTATAAAACCACGAAGGTTTTTGTCTCCACCAGAAACACAGATTAAAATAAAATAAATAATTTCCTTAAGACTGTTGCCCAATCTGTGTTTAAAAATAGTACTACTGATTACAACAAACTTTGCAGAAATACGAAGTTACTAAAGTTTAATTAACCAGTGAAGAACATAATTTAATTCACAAAACTAAAATATGTAAAAGCATGCCAGAATCTGTAAAAGACAAAATAGGAAAAAGATCAAGCCCACTAAATGCACAGTGTCTCCTTAAGGAAATTATTCCCCTCTAGTATCCGAGGTTTGATTTGAAATATGTCCTCCCAGGATAGAATGATCTCAATCACCAGTGTATTGATATCCAAAACTCTGGTGTCAGCGAGCCACTCAACGGTAGTAAAGTACACGAAAAATATTTGTGTAGAAGAAGAAGAAGAAATCAAAAATTTTCGTAAGTAAAAAGTCTGAAGAATTACGGGTATTTATAGCCTAGAGGAACTGGTTCCGAAAGGTTGAAACCTTTCAGAATCCACACGACCATTCATGAAAGTTTGCAACCTTTCATACGGTCATGGTTGTTCATGAAAGTCGCAACCTTTTAGAACAGTCATTTTCAACGGCGGAAAATTCAAAATAAAACGGGAAAGAATTTAAATAAAACGGGTCGCGTGGATCCGAGTCGGGTCGGAACGTTTCGGTTAATTAACTAAATAATTGAAACTTTTTGGCCATTTAATTTGATTAATTAAATAAATAATTAACTAAATAATTAAAACAAAAACTTTGTCCAAAAAATAATCTCTCGATCATTTTCCAAAGCCGAGCCGAGCGAGCAACGACAACAACGGCGCGAGGGGGGTCCCTCTTTCCAACCCTTTTAACAACTAATAGTAGTGTTTCTCTATTTAAACACATCTATTTTTCTTTCCACCACCAATGAGGGAGAAATGTATTTTCTTAAAGCATATGAGAATGTTTTTCAATTCCTCTTTTCATCTTCCCTCTATTTCCCATTAACTCTTGTTATACCCAACATGAGTGTGCACAAGTAGGCACTTAAACTTGTATAAAACTGAACAAGTAGACACACGTGTCCTACATGGCATAATACATGTAGGACGCCATGTAGGGTGTCATGTAGGACGAATGTGTCTATTTGTTCAATTTTATACAAGTTTAAGTGTCTATTTGTGCACACCCAAAGTTAAGGGTCATAATCCTCAGCTGATGCCAATTTAAGAGTCATATTTATGTATTATGCCTTTTTTTAACATGATTGGAGCCCCTCTTTTACTTCAAGGAAGGCAACTGCTGTCGTAGAAACTTCAATTAACACTTGCAAAAATCAGATGGGCGATCAAGACAAATCAACAAGAAGACTTAGCTTCTACCACTAGTCTATCCAAATTAACCTTTGTTATGGAACCAAAAAAATGTGATTATTACTAGTTGTAGTCTTTTCATTAAAGTAGAAATTTATCAGTAGAGCTACTTCATATGACAGACAGGATGCATGTATGTTTTGGGTTTTGGAGGAGATGGTGGAAGAAATAAAGAACAAGTGGAAAAGAAGTGATGGACAACGTAACTCTGATATGGCTATTTTAAAGGCATATCAAAATACTATAAGAAATGATAAATAAATTATTATTTTTTAGAAAGTTGATATTGTTTGGACGGGGCAATAAGAAAATTGTGTCAATAAAATAAAATATAAAGTGACTAGAGAGTTTGATCAACTTTCTTATCTTCTTCCTTTGTGGCAGACAAGTGAGGCCCCATTCTTGACTTTTTGGAATAATACTATGTATCATTTTTGGTCTTAATTATTCCTCTACACTCTCTGTTTATTTCCAGAATTTTGAGCTGTCAAAGCAGAGGATATATAGTTTCATCAACTAAAAAGGTTAGTCAACTCATCTAATAGTTTGTTTAATATTTGCTATTCTCATCTCTATTGAAGTACAATTATGGAAAAGAAAAAGTGATGTAAGGAAAATGAAAGAACTTTTGTAGGTTAGTTGGATCTCACGAAGTGAAAGGGAAACAAAATGCAGGAGAAAGAGAGAGGGCTAAATACTTACTCACACTAGCGGTTTACAACAAATCAATACATGCATGACATTATCACTTAATCATGGTTAGTTAATGTATATTTTCACCTCATTAAATTATTACTTACCCATGATAAGTTGTATTAATTTGATATTAACATCCGGTGCGGGTGAATTCTTACGGCCGGGTGAGAGGGAGGGGGTTGGAGAGAGCGGAGTGAATAGAAGCAGATCTTTTAAGTTTTTTCTAAGAAGACGAAAATTTCCCCTCAGTAATGAAAATATATTACTAAAGCTATTAGAGATATAAAGGCTAGGTACCACTTGGTCTCGTATATGGATGAATACCATTTTCTTTTTTGAAATCTCACTATAGTAATGCTGATAAAAATCCAAAAAATGAGGGGTACGTAATTATAGAAAACAGAAAGTAGTCTGAAGAGGGTTAGAGTATCAGATTTCTAGACAAGAGACTGCACAAGATAAACAGGAGATTTGATTTTGTACTCCATAAACGGGAGATTTGATTTTGTACTCCGTTATACATGTTGGAAACTAATTGCGCGAATCTAAAATTACTATACTTGCTCTATATGCACCATTTGATGTTTGACAAAAACTCAATAAGAATAATTTTTATTTTTACTTATAAATACGAAAAACACAACAAGATGGAAATCTTTTCGCGTGAAAATAGTAAAAAGGAGTAGCCAAAATTTAATGAAATGAACTTGAAGTTTATTATGCAAAAACTTTTAAAAATTCAACAGACTCACCTTTATTTTCTTCAACTTAACACCTCCTCTTAAGTTCGCTTAAAAAGTCTGTCCAATGAAATTTATCAATTATTCTTATCTTTTCATCTTCTTTCTCCTGATAAAGTTTTAGGTACTTTTTATGTATCAAGTCTTGAGAACTTGAAAGGAAGGGAAGGAAAAGTAGAATCATGGAAAAACGAAAAGATAATGAAGAAGCAAAAAACTCATTGGTATGTTATTGATAGAGTAAACTGTAAAGTATTGAATTGTAGATATGTGGCTTTGAATATTTGATATGACATTTCATCGTTTAGCAGGTGTTATTTTCTGCTCTTAGCAAGAACATTGCCGATGTTCTGAATTTCCTAGAGAGATTAAAGAATGAGGAAAATAAAAAAACTCTTGACGTGGATCAAGTTGAAAAGCTGAAATCTGAGCTGGCATTTATTTGTACATACGTCCAGCTTTGTTATTCCGATTTGGAGTAGTTTAAAAATGTAATGACTGCCAAAGGACAAGATGTTGAGAATCTGGTTCGATCAATTTTGTATGATGTTGACAACAACGTTGGGTGTAAATACGACATGCATCAAGTCCTTGCTAGCCTCAAGGATAATATCGATCACTGTATCAGCTCACAACATCGTTCTAAATCAAGTGCCACCATGCTTGAGGAGCAGTTGAATTTCCTCCTCCTGAATCTCCATCATCTATCCAAGTTTCTTGCTGAGCACAAGCTTTTCTTAAACAAATGGTTTATCGATTATTAATTGTTATCAGTTTAACCATTAAGATTTGACATTAAAAATCATTGGAAATCACTTAAAAATAAGGTGACAAACCAAATCAACCATGCACATGAATTCATAAGTTACGTATATCTTGCTCAAAAACAAACACTTTTATGTTGTAGAATAACCAAGAGTTTGAGACAACTAGAAATAAAAGTAGGAATCCAAACTCTAAGTCAAGGACTTTATATACAAAATGGTATAAATATAATTATTTAATTTACTATCGGATTATCGGTTAACCCATTAAGAAAAAACCTCAAACTGTTAAAAACCGATAACCTGATAAGAAAAATATCAAAACCACTAAATCAAAAACTCATTATTGATAAATCAATAACTTTTTTTTCGATTCAGATTATTGGTTCCAATTCAATTTCGAGCCGCCCTAGATTTTGTTACAATTTTGTTGACGATGAATACATGCAAAGTTATATTGATTGATAATTTTTTTATGCGATGTATTATGTAAAGATGAATAAATAGACAAAGAAACAAATGCCATTAGATACACAAAAACATAAAAGCTCTTTTTTTTCTTATTTATTTTAAGAACTTTCATAATGGTGAAAAGGTACTCATTTTATTTTTCAAAAATCCATTGGATATTGTAAATGATACGAAAAAATATAAGAATCATAGAAGGCACACCTTTCGATAACATTTAGTTTGGTCAACTTGGTAAAATTAGTGATTTAAAGTCAATTATTTATAAGAGATTTTATATATTATCCCGGATTTGAAATTTTATATACTAAAATAAAGATTTAAGTAATTTAATTTAGGTTTTGAACTAATCTAATGTTAAAATGAAGACCGTCTTTCTTTTATTATTATTATTTTATAAAATGATATTATACCTTTTTTCTACAAACTTTAATATTTTATAATAGATTAATATAAAATCATTCATCCACTATTTTAAAAAAAAACCAATAATGAAAAGAATTTTTATCACATAACTAAAGTTAAGATCAATTAATCTAAGCTAAGATTTTGTTCAACAGACTAGTAAAAAATTATTAATACCATTCTATTAATTAACTAAGATTAAAAAAGGAAAGATTTTGTTGGTGGATATTTTTGAATTAAAAATGTATCAGAAGATACAATTGATCCATTTTGAATATTGACCTTTTTTTTTTTTATAATAATTAAGCAAAAATAAAATCATATATCCACTATTTAAAAATTTGAAACCTCGAAAAGAGAAAAGACGACTTTAATATATTAGCCCTCTTGAATTTGCATAATCAAATTTAAGTACTTTATATTGCTTCGTGAATCATAAAGTACATATTCATGATCAACTTAGACACATGACATCCAGTTGTCTTTAGTAAAAATACCAAAAGTACATAACTTTGAACTTAAATTCTAATAAAAACCATAATTTAGAAAAGTACGACATATTCATGTGTGATATGTTGTTCTTTCTTCATATTTAATTTGTGAATCCTCCACCATCTTGGTGCAACACAACAACGATCTCATCACCATTTTTTAACCCATCATTCATATAGAAACACGAAAAAATATTAAAGTTATATAATTTTAAATTAATGATAAATTAGATTAAGTTAGAAAATTAAGGTCTTACTTCATCAATAGTCTTTTTTGGTGAAATACGTTTTCCATCGAAAAGAAATCGAACTGTTTTGTAATCCATTTGTTTTTTCTTACAGTATATCATGAAGATTTTCTTGATAGTTGTACCAGGTGACACATTGAAAATGATAATTGATCCATCCTATAAAAATAAAAATAAAAATAAAAATTAGGAGCATTTAAATTTTAAAAATTATATTAGAGAGTGAAATGATGAACCTGAGATAGAACATGGATTTCAATTGTTGTGGTTTCATCAACTAGACTCTTATTTTCTGACATTTTTTCTTTGTTATTTTTTATTGGTGAAAATGAGGGATATTATACCAGTTTATATAGGAGATGAGAAGGAAAAAAATAATAAATGAAATGATATAAAATATTAAAGCAATTTATGGTCCTCTGTCCTCTTTGTACCAAAAAAAAAAAAAAAGATTTAAGATATATTTCAATTTTATGAATTGTTTGATTGATACGGAGTTTAAACATGAAATTAATATTTTTAAAATTTATGGTCAAAAATAAAATTTAGATATTTGTGTGGTTATGAATTATCCTATTAATTAAGAGAAAATAAGAAAGTTTAAACTTAGATTGTTCTAGAAGACTATAAACACTTTAGTTATGACACAATAATAGACTAAATATTTAAAGAATAGATTATATCTTAAGACATAAATAAGGGTAGATAGTCAAATTCCCCTCTTAATTAACTTTTTTTTAAAAGGATGTGTAATGAAAAATAAGAAAGTATTGTTATTGACTAATGTGATTTCATTTTTAAATATTAATCGAACTTCTTTAAAAGGTTGTGTTGGTTTATACAATGATATCGGTTTATACGGTGGCCACACATGTGAATTGATTTAGAATGTACGTATACCTTATTTTTTATCTTTGTGGGATAGAAAGGTTGTTTCGAAACACTATCAGTTCAAAAAGAATGTTACTAATGCAAGATTGCAAGAAAAACATAACAACCACAAGACAGAAAACAAATAAAGCAACAAATAGTATTACATATAGAATAATAAGAAACTACGTAATTACTAAATAACTCTACCAATAATAGTTAGAAGAGGAGAGGTTGAGGCTAGCCCCTACTCTCGTAGATAAAGAGGGACAACACCAGCTACCTACTAACATTTTAACCTAATTTACGACCTCAATAACTGTCGTGTCCTTATTACCCAACTAAATATTTGTAAAACCTTTTCTTATATATTGATGAGAACAAGTTTCCATTAGTGACTTAGTTTGAGATTCTTCAGAATGTGTGTGGTAACATCAAAGATTTTCATGGATTGATAGTGAATGGTTGTGTTGAGCACGAGATTGTTGATTATGTCTTACCTCAGTTTCAACTAATGGCTGAGAGAGTAGGACACTTCCTTTGTGAGGATCAGACCGATGAAGACTCTCAACTCTCCAAGCTAGATGAGGATGATCAAACTGATGAAAATGCTCAACTCTCCGAGCTAGATGAGGATGATCAGAATGATAGAGCCTCTCGACTCTTCAAGCTAGCACATCTACTCATGAAGATTATTCCAATTGAACTGGAGGTTATGAACACATACAAATTTAAAAGCTTCAACTTCAGCAGAAATTGGACACTTCATTAAGCAGCTCCTTGAAACCTCTCTAGACATTCTTCGGGAATAACTTATTCATCTATAAGAGCACATGGTAACTGTTATTACCCCTAGCACTTTAGGGGCTCAAAACATTCATGTCATGATTGAGTTTCTATTAATCATTCTTTCTGACATGCCCAAGGACTTTATTCATCATGACAAATTATTTGATCTTTTGGCACTTGTTGGAGCACTTATCAAGGAGGTATCAACTCTTGCTTGTGACATAGAAGAGAAGTTAAGGAATAAAGAGAGTACCAACGAGACAAATCGTGCAACTCAAAAGTTGTTGGAAAATATTGAACTCCTCAAGGAAGATCTCAAACATGTTTATCTGAAAGTCCCGGATTCATCTCAATGTTGCTTCCTCATGAGTGATGGACCTCTCTTCATGCATCTGCTACACAAACACTTAGATGATTTGCTGGATTCCAATGCTTATTCAATTGCTTTGATAAAGGAAGAAATTGGGCAAGTGTAAGAAGACCTAGAATCAATATGATCTTTTTTCATGAATATTAAGCAAGAATGGTATAATGATCTCTGGGCACGTGTTTTAAATGTGGCATATGAGACAAAAGATGTCATTGATTCAATTATTGTTCGAGATAATGTTCTCTTACATATTATTTGCTCACTTCTCATTACCATAAAGAAGATCAAGCTTATCTAAGAAGGTATCTCTAATTTACATAAGAAGATTCCTGAGAATAGATGTCTCAATGTTCTAAACTCTCCCAAGAAACCAGTTGAGAGGAAATCATTAACAATTGATAAAATAATTATAGGTTTTGAGGATGAGACAAACTTGATACTTAGAAATCTCACCAGTGGACCAGCAGATCTAGATGTCATTTCGATCATTGGTATGCCGGGTTCAGGTAAAACTACTTTGGCATACAAAGTATACAATGATAAATCAGTTTCTAGCCATTTTGACCTTCGTGCATGGTGCACGATTGACCAAGGATATGTAGAGAAGAAGTTGTTGGATAAAATTTTTAATCAAGTTAGTGACTCGAATTCAAAATTAAGTGAGAATATTGATGTTGCTGATAAGCTACGGAAATAACTGTATGGAAAGAGGTATCTTATTGTCTTAGATGACGTGTGGGATACTACTACATGGGATGAGTTAACAAGACCTTTTCCAGAAGTTGAGAAAGGAAGTAGAATTATTTTGACAAATCGAAAAAAGGAAGTGGCTTTGCATGGCAAGCTCTACACTGCTCCTCTTAAACTTCGATTGCTAAGATCAGAAGAAAGTTGGGAGTTATTAGAGAAAAGGGCATTTGGAAACAAGAGTTGCCCTGATGAACTATTGGATGTTGGTAAAGAAATAGCCAAAAATTGTAAAGGGCTTCATTTGGTGGCTGATCTGATTGCTGGAGTCATTGCTGAGAGGGAAAAGAAAAGGACTATGTGGATGTAAGTTCAAAATAATTTGAGTTCTTTTATTTTGAATAGTGAAGTGGAAGTGATGAAAGTTATAGAATTAAGTTATGACCATTTACCACATCACCTGAAGCCATGCTTGCTTTACCTTGCAAGTTGTCCGAAGGCCACTGCACTGACAATCTCTTTGTTGAAAGCTGTATGGAGTGCTAAAGGACTTGTGGAACAAACAAAGATGAAGAGTGTGAAATAAGTGATTGATGTTTATATGGATAACTTAATTTCCAGTAGCTTGGTAATTCTTTTCAATGAGATAGGTGATAAACCGAGTTGCCAACTTCATGATTTGTTCATGACTTTAGTTTGATAAAAGCAAGAAAGGAAATTTTTTTTGACTAGATAAGTTCAAGTACACCATCTTCTTCTTCTTCAGATTTGATGACCATAGATAGAGACAAGCTGACCGACAGTGGTTCTGAAACATTTCATCTAAGACACTTGATGATTCTTAGATACTTGGACCTGAATCCCTCTTTTATCAAGGTGAAAGACTATTTGTTGAATGAAATATGCATGTTGTAAAGTTGCGACTGCTGTCCGTGAGTGATTCTTCTTTCTTTGATATGGATATAGATGGATCAATAGTGATAGCAGAGGACACAAAGTTAGAGAACTTGAGAATATTCGGGAAACTCATGTTTTCCTATACGAAAGATACAAAGGATATTTTCAAAAGGTTTCCCAATCTTCAAATGCTTGTATTTGAACTCAAGGAATCATGGAATTATTCAACAGAACAACATTGGTTCCCGAAATTGGATTGCATAACAGAACTAGAAAACCTCAGTGTAGGTTTTAAAAGTTCAAACACAAATGACAGTGGGATTTTCACCTCCCTTCGAATCTGAAAAAATTGTGTTTGCTTGACTTTCCTCTGACATCCAATTCACTATCAACAATAGTGAGACTGCCCAACCTTGAAGAGTTGTCCTTTTATGATACAATCATCCATGGAGAAGAATGGAACATGGGGGAGGAAGACACCTTTTAGAATCTCAAATTTTTGAACTTGGAACAAGTGACTCTTTCCAAGTGGGAGGTTGGAGAGAAATCCTTTCCCGCGCTTGAGAAATTAAAATTGGAGGGATGTTGTGATCTTGAGGAGATTCCGCCTAGTTTTGGGGATATTTATTTATTGAAAATTATCACACTTGTAGACAGCCCTCAACTTGAAGATTCCGCTATGAAGATTAAGGAATATGCTGAAGATATACGGGGAGGAGACGAGCTACAAGTCGTTGGCCGAAATAATATCCCGTTATTTAAGTAGCTTTTGAGCATTATGATTGAAAAGTAGAATGACCTTTGCTTGGTAGATTGAGAATTATGATTAAGAAAGTTGTTATGAAACATTTTTATGTGACTTTTCTGAGTTTCTTTTAGAAAACTTACAAATTTTTAACAAAAAATATAATTTTTATAAATACACATGTCATTTGTTGATTTGTCCATTTGACACGTGTCATTCGTGATTGCAAGTCACACCTGAGGTATGTTGTATATAGGTGACCACGAGACACACCGATGTTAAGTATAGGTTTCTATTTGATCATACACAACTTTAAGATAAGTGTTTATCTGATGTTGATGCCAAATTGAAGTGACTATATAAAGTTGATATTTTAAACATTAATCTTGTACACCGAAGCACTATTCCTGTCACTGCTTTCTTTACTATTTTGGCAGATAAAGTGAGATAGATTCATTGATTTATGTTTTTGCTTTTCTTACAATAGCAGAATTTTGTTACTTTCTACCACTAGCTATCTCTTATTCTATGCTATGTATGTTTTTCATTCTCATTATCTCTTTATTTTTTTTCTTTGCATTCACACATACAATTTTCTTGTAGACTTCTTATAAGCCATCTGCGGAGACGAATCCAGGATTTAACGTACATGTTTCTATCGCGACCTCAGGTTAATATCAATAATAATTAGATTCACAATCACATATTTATAATTACTGGTTTCTGGTAACGTGTGTCGCACGTTTGTTCTTATTTATAATGATAATAATTTTTTAATCTATAATAGTTTTGAATTATAAAATGGAAATATTGGTGGAGTAACGAGTGCATTTTTTTTTATATTTTTTTTTTTTGAGAATTGGTAGCATGTTAGGAGTGAAAAATTTTAACCACTAACTAATAATCTCTTTTACTGCTTATATGTTATATTCGAATTCAATTTCTATTATATGTTTTTTTAAGATTGTTATTCCTCTTTCATATTTAGAAAGATAAATTTTAATGTTGTTCATATTTGACTTTTAGGTACTTCTTCATATTAAAGTAAATTACCTCATTTGTTAGAATATGTCTTCTTTAGAGATTTTCTTGATTTTTTTGCTCGATGTTGTTGAGGGAGAAACATTAGTTATCATTTTTACCTCGAAAGCTAGGAGACTAAAGCAAAATATAATGTAACACCCCAAAAAAAAATTATGCTAAGACTCGAACCATCCTTCGTTGTGAGTAGGATTTTACCGAGGAATTTAAAATTTCTTGAGTGTTAAGGTCAACAGATGTAGCACCTTGAGTTCAAAAAAGAACTAGAAAGAATTCATTCAAGTCATTCCTAAGTTATTCTAAGTTTTGGGTCAACTTCAAACGACCATAATTTTTAGTACATGATGAGTTATGTTGCCCATAAAATATCAAATAAAAGGTCTTTGAATTATCTTCTCAACGCCACCGAGTTTTCTAAGTCTTGAGGTCCGATGAGTGAGATATGCCCTTTTGAAGTCAGGCTGTCGCGAGCCTTTCGGAAGGATACTATCACTTAAGAAGGAATCTACTTTAATGCTTGCGACATTTAAAAGAGATTAATGTAGGGAGTATTGATTAAAATCTAGTAGGGGATTAGGTTCATAAAAAAAAATAGTTAAGGATGTGCATCCTGCCCATTTAAACATTTACTTTCGTCAGATTGAAACTGCATAGAATTTTAACTTATGGCGAAAAAACCCTTCCAAGATAATCTAACCAAATAACTTATGAGATTTTCATGCATATATTATCCTCACACTTAAAAATGATATAAAAAGAATATTACCAATTTTTGAGTACCAAAATTAGCCGGTTCATGCTTCACACAAATATTCAAAACAAATAGTAAATTTAGTATAATAAAAGACTTGGGTTTACACACCCCAAAAAGAACAAAACATATAGCCATACTTATATTACAACCCATGGTGACATGATCAAATTAGCCCTCAAAATTTCATGTAAATATACACCACATAGATCATGTACAAGTCCCAAGGTTTATCCAAAATATAGATGCCTCTATGCAAATGTGATCTTACTTAAGGCTCTAAAAATCTCCATCTCCAATGGCCAACTTCATGCATCCTCTCGAACATTCCCTACGATAGAAACAACTATCGCTAAGCATATAGCTTAGTGGTGTAAAAACTATAGGTTCGGAGCCCTCATATTCACCAATCTACCTTTCTCAAGTCATGGGCAGCACAATTGAAATATAATAAATAAATCAAGTAAACAATATATAAAGAGTATCAAGTTCGATATTTAAAGATCCAAATGTCAGGAACACTCATAGCACCATTTTACAAGAGATTCAATAATAAGGCTCGCGCAATATATAAATCATTTCATCACACCAAGCACAAGCAGGTATCAAGAAAGGCCGACGCCATGTATCAAGAAGGGTCAAGCCCAATAATCAAGAGAACCAACAATCATATAAAAATGGCTTTCTAGTTCGTACTTAAAATGAACAGCTTACATTCTTAAGACGGACTAAAAATCCAGAGTCAAGAGGCATGTCAATAGTGACAAAGTCACAGCCACAAGAAGGACAAGGTCCCAACAAGAGTGCCAAGTGATCAAACAATTCGTACAAGTGGGCGAGTTACACAAGTGTCTTTAATGTCTTAAAGGATACCAACACGATTATGCAAAGTGACAAGAGGTAACCAAGGTACCAAGATAAACTTTCAGATATACCAATAGGTAAAAAGAGTAAAAGTTCAAGTTTATACACAAATCTCAGTGCTTAGCTTAGAAACAGTCCAACACAGCTTCAAGAGTTCAAACTGTAGACCAACCAACGCATCAAGGCCCTCAACTTGTTCACGAGTATATACAACCTTAAAAATAAAGTTAAATAACTTCTTTAATTCCTAGTATCTCAATAATGTTAATGTAAAATAGGATTATCATCACAAGTAAGCTTAGCCTGTACAAATACGACTATGCTCCCAAAACAGTAATTCTGTCCAACTTAGTATCTCATATCGCAACTTAGATTTGAAAAGGAAAACGGCAAAACTGGACTGTATATCCTTCATAAAAGATGTAGGTACATCTCTTAAGGTTGCAAATAATTAAGAATCACCGAAAAATATATTTTTTATAGAAATATATAATCAAAACACTAACAGTTGATCATGCAAGATTTCTAATTCCGAAATCAGGATAGAACTTGTCCTATGTTGCGTCCCATATTTCGAATCCATAACACATAAATTGGAGTTTTACATAAGCATACGAGTTGTAGGTATATGATTTCTCTTTCCAAATCATATTTATTCACTATAAACAAAGTTCTAGAGAACGAGATATGCTTAAAATACCAAACACTACCTAGCTCAGAAACAGATTTCATCACTTACGAAAGAGAAGGGATGTGTCTCGAATTCCAGCCAAAAGGACCAAGTTTTTATCTTATGATTTTGAAGAACAATCTGTTTAGATAAGGTTCTAAGGTTATTAGACTTGAGGGAAACGAATTTAACTAAAGGAGGTGTGAAAATATACTCACAAAAGTAATGTTTATCACTTGTACAACTGTCACTAAAAGAGGCTGCCCAAACAAAAAGTGTGCTGCCCAAAATGCATACATATCTATCTATATGTATATCCCTCACTTCCCTTTAAAGTTATACATAATTCTAATTAGAATATTATGTAAATACCCCAATACAATCCCTTAAATTATTTGCAAATATCACAACATTGCAAGTTCCCAAAATGAGAATAAAACATACTGTAGTAATTAAGCATTGGTGTATCGACATGCGACTCTTGGTTAGTATTTAGGGGTGTTACAACTCTCTCCCCCTTAAAGAAATTTTGTCTCGAAATTTACTTTACACTAGTCCTGAAACAAATGTGGATACTGGGTCCTCATGTCTTCTTCTCTCTCCCAGGTAGCTTCTTTTTCCTAATGGTTCCTCCAAAGTACCTTTACTAAGTGGATTCTCTTGTTTCTAAGTTTATTTACTTCTCGAGCTTGAATTAGGATAGGTTCTTCATTATACGTCAAGTCAGGATTAACCTCAATAGATTCAACCGGAAGAACATGGGATGTATCAGAACGATATCTTCTGAGAATAGAAACATATAAGACATTATGGATCTTGTCTAACTCAGGTGGAAAGCTAGAAACTAGTCCAACCTTTTCAAGTATCTCATAAGGTCCAATAAATCGGGGACTAAGTTTTCCTTTTTGGCCAAATCTCATTATCTCCTTCCATGGAGACACCTTTAATAATACTTTATCTCCAACTTGATATTCAATGTCACGCCTTTTAAGATCAGCGTATGACTTTTGTCTATTCGAAGAAATCTTTAGACGATCCTGGATAATTTTTACCTTGTCCTCTGTTTGTTGCACAATTTCAGGACCAATCAGCTTTCTTTCGCCAACTTCACTCCAACAAAGAAGGGTCTGGAATTTTCTTCTGTACAAGGCTTCATAAGGAGGAATTCCAATACTTGATTGGTAGCTATTATTATAAGCAAATTCTATCAAAGCCAAGTGTTTGTCCCAACTACCCTCAAACTCCATAATGCAAGCTCGAGCATATCTTCCAAAATTTGTATCACTTTTTCCGATTGACCGTCTATCTGAGGATGGAATGAAGTGCTAAATTTCAACTTAGTACCCAAAGCTTCCTGCAAGCTGCCCCAAAATCTAGATGTAAACCTTGGGTCTCGGTCAGATACAATAGATACAGGGATCCTATGTAGTCTTATAATCTCATTAATATACAATTCAGCTCTAAAATGTGAGCACTCTTGGTTAGTCTGTCCACAATCACCCATATTGCATAATGATTTCTTTAAGTGCGAGGAAGTCCAGAAACAAAGTCCATAGTTATTCTCTCCCATTTCCATTCCGACATCGACAAGGGTTGTAGTAAACCGTCTGGGACCTGATGTTTTGCCTTTACTTGTTGACAAACCAAACATTTGGAAATGAACTCCGCAATGTCTCTCTTTATACCATTCTACCAATAATGTTCTTTGATGGGTTGGTACATCTTTAAACCCCCAGGATGCATTGCATATGGTGCAGTATGTGCTTCATTCAATATTACTCTCTTCAATTTGTCATCATTAGGGACGCATAACCTATTTTGATAAAATAAGCCACCATCCTCCGTTAATGTAAAATCAAGTTTTTCCCCATTTTGAACTTCTCTGGTCAATTTTACAAGTTTCTCATATAACTTTTGTGCTTCTTTCACCTGTTCAAGTAATATTGGCTTTACTTGCAAATTAGCAATAATTGAACCATTTGAATCAAGTGTAAAACAAACATTCATGCCTTTTAACTTAAGGAGCAAGGGCAAAAGACTCAAAGAAATGATTGTGAAGGATTTTTGGCTTAAGACATCTACAACCACATTGGCTTTACCTGGATGATAATCAATCATGCAGTCATAATCCTTGATAAATTCAAGCCATCTATGTTGTCTTAGGTTTAGCTCCTTCTGTGTACCCAAGTACTTTAAGCTCTTGTGATCAGTGAATATATGACATTTCTCTCCATACAAATAATGCCGCCATATTTTTAAAGCAAACACTATAGCAGCAAGTTCAAGATCATGAGTAGGATAATTCAATTCATGTGGTTTTAATTTCCGAGAGGCATAAGAAATATTCTTCCCTTCTTGCATCAAAACACATGCTACACCATTGTAAGAAGTATCACTGTATACTACATACCCTTTCCCTTCAATTGGTAGAGTAAGTATAGGTGCTTGAGTCAACAAGGATTTGAGAGTTTCAAAGCTCTCTTGGCATTTTTCATCCCAAATAAACTTTACTTCCTTTTGCAAGAGCTTAGTCAAAGGGGACGCGATAATGGAAAAGCCTTTCACAAATCTTTTGTAGTATCCGGCTAAGCCCAAAAAACTTCTTACCTCAGTTGGACTTTTGGAAGGTCTCCCTTCAACAACTGCTTGTATCTTACTAGAATCCACCTTCGGATGATACAACATGTCCCAGAAAATCCACTTCATCAAGCGAAAATTCACACTTGGAAAGTTTAGCATAAATTTCTTTCTCCTTCAAAATTTTCAAAACAATCCGAAGGTGTTTATCATGGTCTTCACTACTTGTGGAAAATATTAAAATATCATCTATAAAGACAACCAAAAACTGATCAAGAGAAGGCTTGGATACTTGATTCATTAGATCCATGAATACCGCATGAGCATTTGTCAATTCGAATGGCATCACCAAAAATTCATAATGACCATACCGAGTTCTAAAAGCAGTTTTAGGAATATATTTCTCTCTAACACACAGTTGGTGATATCCTGACCCTAAATCAATCTTTGAGAATACTTTAGCACCATTCAGTTGGTCAAACAAATCATTGATCCTTGGTAATGGATATTTATTCTTGATTGTTATTTTGTTCAATTGTCTATAGTTAATACAAAGCCTAAGAGTGACATTTTTCTTCTTTACGAATAAAACAGGGGCTCCCCAAGGAGAAACACTATGTCGAATAAAAACTTTTCTCAAGAAGTTCTTGCTATTGAGATTTCAAGTCTCTTAATTCTGCTGGAGCCATTCTATAAGGAGTGATAGAAATAGGGGTAGATCCAGGAATAAGTTCGATTGGAAATTCAACCTTTCTTTCCAGGGGCAACCCAGGAAGATTTTTTGGGAAGACTTTTGGGAAATCACATACAGAAGGTATGTCCCTGATACAAGGACTCTCCAACTGTGTATCAATTATGTGAGCAAGGTATGCCCCACAACCTTAACACATTAACTTTTTTGCCAAGGCCATAGAAATAATACTAGATGTCAATGATCTTTCACCTCTTTCAATGATGTGTGAAAATGTTGGATCTTTAAAAGGCACATGCTTTGACCTACAATCTACCATTGCATGATATTTATAAATCCAATCTATCCAAATAATATCATCAAAATCCTTGAATGCCATTTCAATCAAATCACCAGGGAAGATTAGGTTTTGAATCACGAAGGGACAATCACGGTAAATTCGATTACACACAACTTGATAACCCAAAGGACTTTCAACTAGCACATCATAATTAAGTATCACAGATTTCACATTTTCAAGAAGAACAAGTGATGAACAAATATAGGAATGTGTAGAACCAGGATCAAACAGTGTAAACACATATAAGCCAAATAAGTGAAATTTACCGACAACCACGTCTTGTCCATCTTGATCATCCATCTGCCTCATAGCATAAGCGCGTGCAGTGGCTCTTGGTCCACTAGCTTTATTAGCTCCACTTGCACCCGTTGCTTGGGTGTTTTTAGGTCTTGCACCTCTATTAGTTTGAGGAAGATTAATAGAAATCTTAAGAACTGAGCCTTCAATTCTCAAGGAAGGAGCATTATTAGGATTAGGACAATCTTTCACTTTATGATCAAAGCTCCCACAATTGAAACATGCACTAGAAGCTCTCCAGCAAGTACCATAATAATTCTTTCCACATTGTGGACAAGTGGGAATGTGAGGCTTGCCTTGGCCATAATTTGGAGTGCTAGCTGTAGAAAAATTTGATCTATTTTGCTTTTGTTGAGGTGGCCTGTTATCACTACCAGCCTTAGAATCATCAAACCTTCCCCATTTTGATTGACTTCCAAAATCTGGTCTAGGCTTTCGAAATTTATTTTCATTTCTACTAGCTTCTTCTTTATCAAGTCGTTCCCAAGTAAAAGCAGCAAACACTAACTTACAAAAGTTCTCATGTTGCAGGATCGGCACATTCATCCCAAGTAAGAACTGGAGGTTTTACCTTAACATTCAGAACACTTACCCACCAATCGTAAGCATCCTTTTGTAATAGTGAAATATCATACTTAAATTTGGCAACATTTGAACACTTCAACTGCTCAAATACCCTCTCCATGCGCTACAGCCATTGTTCAGCTTCAGTGGGATCACCAGTGCCTTCAAATGTCAAGAATGCTCATAGCACCATTTTCTAAGAGATTCAATAACAAGGCTCACCCAATATATACACATGTCGTCACACCAAGCACAAACAGGTATCAAGAAGGGCCGACGCCCTGTATCAAGAAGGGTCAAGCCCAATAATTAAAAGAACGAAGAATCATATTAAAAATGGCTTTCTAGTTCATACTTAAAATGGACAATTTCCATTCTTAAGACGGACTAAAAATCTAGAGTCAAGATGGCAAATGATACGAGTCAAGAGGCATGCCAATAGTGACAAAGTCACAACCACAAGAAGGACAAGGTCCCAACAAGAGTGCCAAGTGATCAAACAATTCGTACAAGTGGGCGAGTTACACAAGTGTCCTTTAATGTCTTAAAGGATACCAACACGATAATGCAAAGTGACAAGAGGTAACCAAGGTACCAAGATAAACTTTCAGATATACCAGTAGGTAAAAAGAGTAAAAGTACAAGTTTATACAAAAACCTCAATGCTTAGCTTAGAAACAGTCCAACACAACTTCAAGAGTTCAAACCGTAGACCAACCAATGTATCAAGGTCCTCAACTTGTTCACGAGTATATACAACCTTAAAAATAAAATTAAATAACTTCTTTAATTCCTAGTATCTCAATAATGTTGATGTAAAAGAGGATTATCATCACAAGTAAGCTTAGCCTATACAAATACGACTATGCTCCCAAAACAGTAATTCTGGCCAGCCTAGTACCACATGTCGCAACTTAGATTTGAAAAGGAAAATGGCAAAACTGGACTGTATATCCTTCATGAAAGATGTAGGTACATCTCTTAAGGTTGCAAATAATCAAGAATCACCGCAAAGTATATTTTTTACAAAAATATCATTTTGAAGAAAGTAAATTAATAGGTAAGGGGTATTTTCATAATTCAACTTTTGAATTAGATATTCCCACTTTTAATAATATAGAATAGAATATAGATAGATAGAAGATATATAGATATATAGATATATAGATATAGATATATATATATATGATTCTCTTACCACGTTTGAATTTTGCATCTCGATTGCGAAAGACATCATATGTAGCTTGTGCAACCATGTTTAATCGAAAGTTATAGTTCTTGTAAGCATCAACTATCCCATGTCAAGAATGAAACTTTGCTTAACAGTCGAAAGAAGATGTGTGTCACTGTTGGAATATATGCGTACACTAGTGATCACAGGACCAGGTCCCCGACAGAATAAAAGTGCAGAAAATAAATAGCACAACGTAAAAACAGGTACAAGAATTTTACATAGAGAGCTCCTTGCTCAAGGGAGTAAAACCATGACCTATCATACAAGGTTTTCAAACTATTTTCACTAATCTTTTCAAGCAAAAGTGAAACACAACTTACAACCACAACAATGAGATTAACACCCTAATCTCACACTAAGTAATACTCTATTACTTACTGAGCCTAAGCAATGCATCTATTACCCACTATACTAACCCTCACTGATTAATATAGACTTTTGACCATAAGACACAAAGTTACCCTTAACGATTTTCTTACAATAACTCACACAAAGTTTTGAAACGTTTCTAACAAGAGTGAAACGAATCCTACAAGTTAAGCATAAAAGACACAAAGCTCGAAATACAACAAAGACTCTTCAGCACTCTATCAAGTCCCTTTGTTGAGTTGAACATTGTTCTTCCTTGAAGATGGCCTTCTCTTTGTAAGCTTAAGAATTCTTGACCTCATTGGCTGAGAGTCTACTTCCCTAAAAGGACGTGCACCTACCACATCAGAAGTGGCAGCTTTTCTGACAGCTGTCTTGTCAACCTTTTCACATTGCAGTCTTGTAGGGACCAGGTACCTTGCAATGTTCTTTGTGAGTTCTTGAGAAGATTTGCTAACTCTCTTTCTCTTTTGAATGAATGAATCTTCTTATTGTTTGTCATTTTGACTATATCAATAAAAAAGAATTATTCTCCATTGGACAAACAACCTCGTCCATTTCTATTGGTGAAGTACGCTGACGACTTCACCAACCCACTGACAGTACATCTTTACAGTTGTACACCATTATAAATCAAGACGAGAGAACTTGCAGGACCGGTCCTCAGATTTGTGAGCCACCAAATGCATACCTCATTCGCTTTTCCTATTGGTGCAGTACATTGCACTTTTCACCTACCACCTGGCATGACAACTTTACAGTTGTACCCCATTTGAATCTGGACGAGAGCACTTTGCCAGGGACCAAGTCCCTGCATTTGTGAGGATCATCAAAACACCTAGAATATAACATTTTCTCCCTTTTTGATGATGACACACAAATATTCCTCACACTGAATTTATTCATTCATTTTACTGTCGTCAGCCCCAATAACAAAGATATGGTTCCTTCTTAGATCTCTAAGTTTGTTAAATCATCAAAACTTAACATCAGCTCCAAAATAATAGTTACTATAGAAAATCTTTTTTAAATATTTATATGTTGGATACATTGTATTTACACTATCCTTCAATGTTTGCACATATTTAGTTGTGCCACAACATCACCATGGATAACTAAAGTTTGTAAATTTGTTGCTAAATTGAATATAAGGTAAGTTTTCTATTGAAGCATATGGATTTCCTTACAAATATATATGTAGGTTGGGGATATTCTTGAAAGCATAAGAACAAATCCTCCATGGGAATATATGTGCTTGTTGGGACATAAAAAGAGCATGTCTAAGGTATGGAGAAACTCTTGCAAGATTATGTTACATCAGTATGAATGTTGGATGTCTAAGGTACTGCATTTCTTTTCTGTTTTTTTTGTCTCTGGAGTTCTCCCAGAAAAACATGTTAAATAGGAAAAGATTTTAGTGTCATCACTTCCCTTTCTTCTTTCAAGCATGTTCTCGAGCCAAGGGTCTATCGAAAACAACCTCTTTGAGAGGAATACGATGTGAATAACATGTCACTTTGAACGAGGTGACAACTTAACTTGTCTCTTGAAAGGCAAACGATGACCCAACTTGAACTTAACGTGCCACTTAGAGGGAGGTGACAACCCAACATGTCTATTGAAAGGCAGATGACCCAATTTTGAACTTAACGTGCCACTTAGAGGGAAGTGACAACCCAATATGCCTCTTTAAAGGCGGACGACCCAACTTGAACTTAACATGCCACTTAGAGAGAGGTAACAATCCAATATATCTCTTTAAAGGCGGACGACCCAACTTGAACATACCATGCCACTTAAAGGAAGGTGACAACCCAACGTGTCTCTTTAAAGGCAGACGACTCAACTTGAATATAATATGTCACTTTGAGGGAGACGACAACTCAATGTGTCTATTTAAAGGCGGATGATCCAATCTTGAACTTAACATGTCACTTTGAACGAGGTGACAATCCAACATGTCTCTTTAAATGTGGATGAACCAACTTGAACTTAACATGTCACTTTGAGGGAGGTGATAACCCAACATGTCTCTTTAAAGGTGTATGACCCAATCTTAAACTTAACATGTCACTTTGAACGAAGTGACAACCCAACATGTCTCTTTAAAGGCATATGACCCAATCTTAAACTTAACATGTCACTTTGAACGAAGTGACAACCCAACATGTCTCTTTAAAGGCAGACGAATCAACTTGAACTTGACATGTCACTTAGAGGGGGGTAAGAACTCAACGTGTCTCCTTAAAGGCGGGCGACCCAATTTGAAGGTAATATGTCACTTTGAATGAGGTGACAACCCAACGTGTCTCTTGAAAGGCAGATGACCCAATTTTGAATCTAATATGTCACTTGAAGGGATGTGACAACCCAACATGTCTCTTTGAAAGGCGAACGACCCAATTTGAATTTAACATGTCATTTGAAGAGAGATGACAACCCAATATTAAACTTAATATGTCACTTGAAGGGATGTGACAATCCAATTTGAACTTAAGATGTCATTTGAAGGGATGTGACAACCTAACGTGTCTCTTTGAAGGTGGATGACCCAACTTGAATATAACACAATCTGCAACACAATTGTTAGTAACAAATGTAACATAAATGCAACATAAATTATGCAAACATGGCCTGGTATGAACAATGAACAAGGTGATGAATCAATGCAACATTTTGAAATAATAACATCCCGAAAAGAAAAGAAATTTCAATTTGAATGGAATAACAAATTAAACAGTGTCATTTTGAATGGTATGACAATTTAACTTACAAAAGAGAATCATTTTGAATGGAATGATAAACCATTTTTTAAAAAAGAAGAATATCTAAAATAACAAATCAACTTTAAAATGTGTCATTTTGAAGGGTATGCCTACCCAATTTAAAAGGATAATTTTATTTGAGATAACCAATTAATTTTTAAAAGATGTCATTTTGAAAGGTATGGCACCTAAATTTAAAATGATGTCAATTTGAAAGGTATGACGACCTAAATTTAAAATGATGTCATTTGGAAGGTATGACGACATAAATTTAAAATGATGTCATTTTGAAAGGTATGACTATCCAAAAAAATACAATTTTAACAATGAAACGGTCCACAAAGTTACCTTGGACAAGTATCAACAATGAAACGGTCCTCAAAGTTGATTTGGACAAATATAGAAAAGTGGGTGTCAACCCATTTTTATTTTATGAACAACATATTTTAACTTGGTTAGCGCCAACAATAGTATTGTACAAAAATTTCTCACAATTCTTTCTCTTTCAACTGAGAGTGACTTCGAGGTAATTTCTATAGATTCAAGTGGTACCTCAAATATACTTAAGTAACGACAAGATATGTTCAACTTGCTACAAACAAAGGTTTTGAGCTAGACCTAACATCATGCTTCAAGTTTCCTCACCATAAAGAAAGTCTCAATTTACACACATTTAAAGTGTTTTGGTTTGAGGACATTTAGAAAAATCCACTCACACTTAGAAAAATATTCAACGCATGCAACTATGATGCATAATTTTGACCTTCATGTAAATCTCCACTCATGTGAGAACATTTGAACTGAAATCACGTAAGGCTTGTTATTGACTTGTAATATAGACTTAGGAACGGGTAGGATATTCATTTGGGAAAAAAGTAATTTAATCACTTCTCGAGCATTGCACTGAATCTGTGCTTTCAACATTTGCTACTTTTTTAGTGTTTGACCCTCTTTGTTGTCCCTTGATTTTTGCCCTTTTTGACTTATTTTTTCTCCTTCTCATAATCTTTTGAAGTTTCTCCTGTTTGTTTGGAGTGTTCTTCTTCTTTTGTTGAAAGTTTGCTTGCTTGAACTTGTGGGGAATTTTGAACTCTTTCTTCTTTCTTTGAAGTCATTTTTGTATTCTTGACTTTCAGGGACTTTGTAACCTTTGTTTTTGATAAATTTAAACTTTGAATCTTCTTTTGTAACTTGAACTTCATCCGTGCGCTCAAGAAAGTCGCGCAAAAAAAGGGATAGTGCGTATAAGCAGTGAGAAAGGGTATAGGCTAAAATGTGGTTTTCCAATGAAAAGGTTTAAAGCTCAAAGTGGGGACATACTAAGGATTAATTTCATTTTGTAGGCTATGAAAGACTAGTGGCTTGTACACATAACAACCAAATTTTGGGGTATTAATAGAAATAATAAGTTTTGCGCTTTTATCCTTGTTCTTGCTTTATCTTTCCGCATTTCTTTTGTTGTTGTTGGGTTGAGGCTGACTTGTCTTGGTTGGAATAGACAAGTGTCATCACATCCATTTTTGGATTGTGACAATATATAAGTAGAGTTGTCGGGGGGGGGGGTGGGTTAGATTGAATCTTGGCGGGTCATTTAGGCTGAGTGAATAAATGGACGGGTTATTGACTTGTCCAAAAGCTACTTGGGCTGAAATGAGCTAAAATGTTTGTCATAATTCAACCCGCCAATTCTTATTAAGGTTTAATTGTTTTATTTGTTCTTTTATAATATATAAGAAAAATTACATGGGAAAATTACACTAGGTAACAATCCATAACATTTGTTTATCACTTTTCTCGTCCAACTTTACAAAATTACCCAATTCGGATAAAAGAGCCATATTTAATGTAATTAATATAGTAGCCATGGTTTATCACTATTTAGCCACGATTTAACTGTGGCTAAATAACGCTATTAAAAACAAAAACTTTTTTGTTGCACTTTTTATTTTGTAATCATTTCACTTTTTTTGTGGAAAAATAGATATGTCTATCGTTTTATTATTATTTGTTTACTTTTTTATTTATTAAGGCGAGAATGGATGATTGTCACATAAATATTGATACATTATATAATCGTTTATATAATTCGATACACGATTACACATATTTATACAGTATCGATATTACATATACACTACATAATTATTTGTACATTATATATACATGTTTATATACCATTTATACGATATTAATACATATTTATATACAATTTATACAATATAGATACATAGCATATACACTACATAACTATTTATACAATAACGATACATTACATATGAACTACATAACTATTTATACAATATCGATACATTATATATATATATATATATATATATATATATATATATATATATATATATATATATATATATAGTAGGTATGTAGTATTAAGTAGTATTAATACTTTTAAGTAGTATAGGACACTTAGATATAGTGTTAAGTAGTATTAACAGTATTAAGTATTAACACTAAAAACAGTAAGTACAGAAAACAGTAAAGACAGAAAATACATCAAATACAGAAAATATAGAAAATACAGCAAATACAGAAAATATGGGTATGTAGTGTGTATGTAAAAATGGTAGTATAGTATATATGTAGTAGTATAGTAAATATATATTACTATATAATATTTATATATATATCGTAGGTATGGTAGTATATACTATATATAATAAATACAAACTATATTAATATAGTAATATGGTAGTATATAGTATATAATATTTATATATTAAATATGGTAGGTAGTATAGTAGTACGTAATAATATAAATATATATTATATAATATTTATATAGATAGTAAATATGGTAGGTAGTATATAAATATAAATATAATAAATAGTACTTAATAATATAAATATATATGGTAATAACTAGATATTTAATATGAATATAATTTAGTAGTATGGGTAAGGTATGGCAAGATATTGCAGCGTTGTTTCAAATATATTGTAAATCCTACTCAGTACTCCCTCTCTCATTTAGTTAGCTCATGTTTATTTTTGATGAAATTCCCTAATTTCCCCGTTTTTAATTTAATTTTCATTTTTTTTTTTAATTATCTTACCAGTTCATCTCTTTTTCTTAACCAATGTTCTTAACAACTTCATCTTTAACCACACCCCGGATATAAAAAATGGCAACAAATTCGTCCTTTTATCAAACGGACTGTAAAGCCAAGCATCCTAGGAATTTACAAGTTAATCCATAGTCGTTATTAAGAAGCTAAGAAAATAATCACATACTAAGGGTAATCATTTAACAAATGTACAACAAAAACTAAAAAGATAACAATAACATAACATATTTTTTAGGGGAATTTCGGGAAGTAAGCATCATAAAAACATACATGATTAACAGAGAGAGGTTTCCCTTTCGGGAAACCCCTAAGGACTTTGAAAATGCTTCAAAAAACTTTTACACACAAACACACTTATTTTTATTTCACAAACAGACAAACAACCCAAGAAAGTAGACCTAGTTTCTCAGAAAATAGAATAGGCAATAACATAATCTCTAGAATATTATCCAAAAGAACATCAACCATAGAAGAAAATCAAGAATTAAATGAAATAATAGATATAGACAAAGATCTACAAATATTTCAACAAAATCAACTTAAACTATTAAATCCTAGAATATTATACAATACAAAATACTTTTCAAAAAATAATCAACTATACCGACACTATAGAGAAGAACAGATATCTGCTATAGGAGAAGACTTTGCAAGCCTAAATTTGGTAAACCCTGTTTTTATAAAGACACTCAAAAATCCTAAATTAATGCTAATGCACATGGGATTAATAGTTATAGGAATAAAAGGATTAACTAGAAAGAATTTAGGATCTAAAGTAATGGTAGTATTATATGATGACAGATAGACAGACTTAAATAAATCTATCATAGTACTAACAGAAGTAGATATGACAAATAATGGTGGGATATTTTATATTAGCCCAGACTTTTTAATAAATCTAAAAGAATTTGGTAAACATATTAAAATAGGAATCCAGACCAAAGGGTATGAAGAAATGAATAATGGAAATAATTTATTAATGTGTGTAGGTTTTATAGGAAAAATGACTTTAAGTAGTAATACAAAATTTAAACTCCAAGTAAAAGATGTAGTAGAAGTAATGGGTAATAAAGGAATAAAATTAATAAAATCAATAAAAATAAATCCAGAAGAATATGTAGGATTAGAATGGAATTTAGATAAACTAAGTAAACCCAAAGTATTTGCGCCAGAACAACACTTAATGTATACAAGCTCAAAAGGCGAGACATCTATTAGGTTTACAGACTATAACTACACAAGTCAAAAAAAATTAGATGATAATGAAATTGAAAGTACCATAGAAACAGAACAAGAGTAATTTATAAATATATAACTAATACAAGAAGGATATGAAGTAGACAGTGTTATACAAGAAGCAAAAAGACAATACACGAAAAATAAAAATAAAGTTTTCAAATGTAAAGGATGTAAAAAAGGAAAGATGGATATAATGGAAACAATAGAACACTTTAGATTGTGTGAAGAAAGGAATGATAATTTAGCTTATAGAATAGATGAATGCGAATACATGAATGAAGAAAAAGACGACACCCTATCCTTAAATAGTTATAAAGAACTAATGGATGAAGCAACTAGTTCGTATAGTGCAAGTCCGTTTCAAAGAACTACATCAACTCCAAAGATTAATTATAGTACAGGAAATTTACCTAGAAAACCATGGGTTAGACATGATCAAGAAATAAAAGATAACATTAAACCAGCAGGAACAAGAATGCCAATAGAAGAACCCATTAGATTACAAGAAGGAGGAAATAAAGGAAAAATATTAAATATAGCTGCACACGATCCACAAATGTGGAATACAATAATATATTTATGGAAAGGAATAGTAATAGCAGATTTTATTAAAAATTATCAAGAAACAGACGCAGAGACTATGTATAGATATTTAGAAACCTTTTTAGGAGAATCATGTAAAGCAGTATGAGAATCTTATAAACAGACTAAACCACAGGAATTTCAAGGACTAATAGAATTAGGACCAAACCCTTACAATTTCACAAACAAAATACATGTGTTATTAATAGGAGAAGACCCAAATAGTGGCTTACTGGCTCTACAAAGAAATGCTTTAATAAAATTAGAACAATTAAGTATATCAAATTGGATGCACATAAAGAAGTTCGTTAATGACTATTTTTACTATTGCACTATTAGTGGAAATACATTTAATGAAGAATTAGGAAAAAAAGTTATTTAATAAATTACCAGGAGCATTAGGAAGAGAAATAGAAGAAAGATGGTATAAAAGAGAAGGTGTAGTTCAAGACCCTACTATATCATGGTCTATAGGACAAAAAGTAACACACATAATGGAAATACTAACAGAAAAATGTACTAACATACAAATACAAAAACAATTAAAACAAAAAGAAATGAATATTTGTAAAACAATGATATACACTACACAAAGTTATGATAAAGAACCCAGTAGAACAAGAAAATATAAAAGAAGAATAAAGTATAACCAAAGACCTTACAAAAATAAAAAATACTTTTTAAGAAAATCTTCAGCAAGAAAACCTTACTTAAACAGAGATAGACATGTTAGAAAATATAGAAATGATAGAAATTATAAAAATAAATTAGAATGTTATACTTGTGGTAGTTTAGAACACTTAGCAAATATATGCCCTAAAAGAAATAATATGAAAACTAGAAACTCTCAATTAATAGAAGACTTCCAAGAGACCTTACTAAATGTAGATGAATTTATGTCAGATACAGAAAGTATATATTCAGTTATAAGCTTAGACATAGCAGAAGAAGAAAGAGGTCAATCAGATACATCTGACTCAAAAAATGACAATTTAATCAATGAAATAGGATTAGAAAGATTAGAAAGAAAAGAAGAAGATTTAACTTATACAATGATGAACACATACCAAGACTATAATCATGAATTTGAAAGACAAAAAGAAATAGACAATAATCAGTGTAGTATATGTAAATGGTATCCTAGTAAAATAAATAGAGTTAAATGTAAAAATTGTTATATAGAAGTATGTATAAGTTGTATAGAAAATAAATTAAAACAACAAGTAGCCAAACAACAAGAACAATTTCAAACAAAAGATCAGACTACCAATCTAAGACTAATGACCCTAGAAACAAGAATAAATGATTTAGAACAAAGACTAATTTCTATAGAAAAAGGAAAACAAAAAATAGACACAGAAAATTCACAATCACAAGGAACAATCCATCTAGACCAAATAGAAAGTGAACTAATGAACATAGAAGAAGATAATACTAGTTTCATATGTAATGAAGATAAAAAGTTTGGAACTATAAAAATACTAGTAAGAATAAAAATTAAAGATATAGAAATAGAAACTTTAGCATTAATTGATACAGGTTGCATTGGCTGCCTACTTAATAAGAAAGTAATACCACAACATATATTACCGACCCTTAAGAATTTTAAAAAACCAGTATTAGCCATACAAATGGATGAAACTCATAATTTATACCACCAATATATAGAAAAAGCACAAATAAGTTTTACATGTAATGAATTTTACAAACCAACTTATAATATGATAAAATCCTAGTAAGATACTTAAATATTAAAACTGATTTAGTAATAGGACTACAATTTCTTATACAAAACAATGGAAGTTGTTTAGTCTCTAGAGACAAAATAATGTTATTCCGAAATTCAACCTATATTCCCGTTCAGACCAATAAAATCCAAACAAAAGGAATTAAAGTCAAAGATAATAGACTAAATAATTCTAGTCCATGTTGCGACAATTGTGGAAATAATGAAAGTTGTTCTTAAAAAAACCTATATGAAGAAAAACAAGAAGAAAATTATATAGAAGATACATATATAGCAGATATAGAAAAAGATTATACATTAATAAATGTAGAAACAGAATTCTACAATTTTCAAAAGGGAATAAATACTATAGGAACAATAAAACATCCTAAAGACTTAGAAAATATAATAGCAATACTAGATGAAATGAAAATAATAGGAGAAAAACCCTTAATACATTGGGGAAGTAATAATAAATTAGATATAATAAATCCAAACTACACAATAAAGACAGCAACTATAGAAGCAAATAATGAAGACACTGAAGAATTTAGTAAACAGATTAAAGAATTATTAAAATTAGAAGTAATAAGAAGATCTACATCTAGACATAGATCAACAGCTTTTATGGTTAGAAATCATAGTGAACAAGTACAAGGAAAAGCTCGTATGGTAATAAATTACAAAAGGTTAAATGACAATACTAGAATAGATGCATATAAATTATCAGATAAAAATGAGATAATTAATAGAATACAAGGTAAAAAGATATTTAATAAATTTGACTGTAAGTCAGGATACTGGCAAGTAAAAATGCACCCAGAAAGCATAGAATGGACAACCTTCACTTGTCCTGAAGGACATTTTGAATGGTTAGCCATGCCTTTCGGATTAAAGACAGTTTCGCCCATTTTCCAAAGAAAAATGGATGATATGTTCGGAGACTATAAAAATTTTGTATTAGTTTATGTAGATGACATTCTAGTATTTAGTAAAGACATGTACGAACATTTAGGACATTTACAGACAGTGTTTAGACTATTTATAAAATATGAAATAATAATTAGTAAAAAGAAAATGAAATTATGTGAAACACATATAAACTTCCTAGGAGTAACATTAGGGGAAGGAAAAGTAAAATTACAACCACATATAGCTAAAAAAGTTTTAGATATGCCTAATAAGCTAGATAATACAAAAGAATTACAAAAATTTATAGGATTAGTAAATTATGCTAGAAATTTTATTCAAGACTTAGGAAAAATAGAAGGTCCATTATATGCTAAGACAGGTAGTAAAGGACAAAAACATTTTAATATAGAAGACATTAAATTAGTCCAACAAATTAAAGAAAAAGTTAAAAATATACCAGACTTACAAATACCACTAGAATCAGACTATTTAATAGTTCAAATTGATGGTAGTAAATTAGGATGGGGAGCCATCTTAAAATCAAGACCAAATAAATATAGTCCAAAAAATGAAGAAAAAATATGTGCCTACCAAAGTGGACAACACAAAGAAAAAGGTAATATGAGTAGTATAGACGCAGAAGTATTAGCGGTAATATACGGATTAAATAGTTTTAAATTATACATTTTAAACAAAAATAAAGTATTAGTAAGAACAGACTGCGAAGCCATAGTTAAATTTCATGAGAAAATAAATAGTAAAGCTAGTAGTAAAAGACGGTGGTTAAACTTTATAGATATAACGTCTATATATAATAATATTGTTTTTGAATATGTTAAAGGATAAGACAATGACTTAGCTGATAAATTAAGTAGACTACAATTAAAGACTAATTAATATTCATTTCAGCATGAGACCAACAAGTCAACAGATAGTAGACAAAGGCAAGGGCATCGCCCAGCCAGATACTTATGCTCAGACATTATTAAGTAGACAACATTTCAGACCTCTAAATACAACAGACAATTTAATGGAAAGAATACATTTTGATAAGTATAATTTGATTTCTTCTCCAAAGAGTAATCTATCTTTTAGAATAAATCCAAATTGTACTTTAGACAAATCTCAGAAATGCTTAGTAGATAATTTATGGATAACATACAATAAGCAAGACACTAAATACTTTATTGCTGCTTCAAATGCATTGTGTCAATATTTTTCAGAAAGAAATAGAGATAATAAATTCAAATACTATGTAGTAATACATGGTAAAACTAATGGTGTTTTTCAAACATGGATACAAGTAGTAGATTCCATAAATGGGGTAAAAACCCACCTTTTAAAGGTTTTAATGATTTTAATGAAGCTTTAGACTACACTAGAGGAGTATTTGGGCCTAATTATTACAGTTCACCAGCCTTGAAACAAAGCCCAACCCAAATACCACAATACAATATCTAAAAAGACTCAGACAAAATAATATTTTGTGATCATTGCTCTTCCATGACCGAGGGTTTCAAAAGACTCAATACAAAAAATGAAATCCTTATCCAAGAAAACATGAGACTTGTTAAACAGCTCGAGACTTTCCAGAGTAAATATGTTCCAAGAACAGACAGTACAACTCAGAACGAAGACATGAGTTCTCCATCTCACTTAAAAATGGATGAGACGGGTGTGCATTCCCCTCTGAATGCTAAGAACTCTACTGTATCGGAGCAGGATACAGCTAGTCCGGTTCAAACGGTGACCTGTAAAGACTTATCAAACCCGTTAATGGCTGTCACTTTGCCAAAAAGTGAAATAAAGGAGTCTTCTTCCTCACGAAGGAGATTACCTAAATACTTTCAAAAAGACACATTAAGAAAAAATAAATTATTAAAAAAGAAAAGAAAATGAAAAATTAGAAAAAATAATTAAGCAAACATTAGAAAAAAATTTTCAAGACAAAAACCAAGACAAACATATTATCAAAGACATTCCCAGTCCAAGTAATGGCTCAGAAGACACTATTCACAGTCCTGTATTATCAAACGAAGAACAGATAAGTAATATTCAAGACTCACAAGACCCTTATGAAGACGATGACTCAGGCATGAGTTTTGATACTATTGCACTACACAACTTAGACACTTAACCATTTTATATTCCAAAGAATTCATTACCTACAACTAAACTAGATGTACCATGGACAAGTTACATACAAAATACAAGAATGGCAAGACAAGTCATAGTAAGATGGATACAAAGTCATAGTAAGATGGATACAAAGTTAAGAATATCAAGACAAGTCATACGGAAAGTTGGCAAAGTTGGCAAGATAAAATAAAAAGTTGATAAAATTGACAAAAAGTCATAGGAGCAAGATGGGAACAAGAAGACTAAAGAAGAAAAATTAATATTAATAGGTGGGGATGCCCACTATGTGTCTTGTAATATTTAGTATATAAGAGTATTAGGTGGGAATACCCACTACGTGTCCTGTAAAAATGGGTGTGTTGTCACTTTATCACTACCCTCCAAAAGAGGGAAAAACTGTTGACATAGCACGCGTCGGTAGAATATTTGAGTCTGTAATATAAGTCAAAAGATGAACTTAATAATGCATGTGACGATGGGGCCCAATGAGTACCCGACCTGCATTATTAAAGGAATCTTATCAAGCTGTCGGCCATTAATAATTAAGGCCACGTAGCAAGTCTAGAAGAGTCTTTTAGAAACTTTCTTTGCCTATATAAGAAGGCAGTAGATGAGAGGAAAAGAGGGAACGAGAGAACAAAGTGTAGAAAAAATCAGAGTGAGAGAAAGTAAGAAACACCCAACTTCCATCCTCCCTCCATAATCCTTTATGTACCAAAAATTCTCTTTTGCATATTAAAGTTTGTGAAATAAAAATAAGTGTGTTTGTGTGTAAAAGTTTTTTGAAGCTTTTTCAAAGTCCTTAGGGGTTTCCCGAAAGGGAAACCTCTCTCTGTTAATCATGTATGTTTTTATGATGCTTACTTTCCGAAATTTCCCTCAAAAATATGTTATGTTATTGTTATCTTTTTAGTTTTTGTTGTACATTTGTTAAATGATTACCCTTAGTATATGGTTATTTTCTTAGCTTCTTAATAACGACTATGTATTAACCTGTAAATTCTTAGGATGCTTGGCTTTACAGTCCGCTTGATAAAAGGACGAATTTGTTGCCAGTTTTTATATCCGGGGTGTGGTTAAAGATGAAGTTGTTAAGAACATTGGTTAAGAAAAAGAGATGAACTGGGTAAGATAATTAAAAGAAAGAACGAAAATTAAATTAAAAATGGGGAAATTAGGGAATTTCATAAAAAATAAACATGAGCTAACTAAATGAGAGAGGGAGTACTGAGTAGGATTTACAATTATTTGAAACAACGCTGCAATATCTTGCCATACCTTACCCATACTACTAAATTATATTCATATTAAATATCTAGTTATTACCATATATATTTGGATTGTTACTATTTTTAGTGTTAATACTACTTAATACCTACATATACTACATACCTATATATCTAAGAGTCCATATATATTTGGTATATAATACATAATTATTTATACATCATATATACATATTCATACACCATTATACAATATCCATACATACAACATTGATATATTACACATACACTACTTAACTATTATATTAAAAGAATAAAAAGAGTTAACTTATTTAGCCACGATGTAGCTAATAAAAATTAAAAGTAAACCGTGACTAAATAGAGATTTGACTATGTTTCATCTTATTATTTTCGTGGCTATACATTTTTGTAAACTAATAAATTTTTGGTACATATTTGAAGTCATCCATTTTTAACACCTAACAATTTATTATTTATTTATGACTATATACGATATATCAAATTAAAAAAAGGAAAATTATGCGGTTAAACAAACTTATGCTACTAATTACTCATCATAGTTATAGTTTGCTATAATTACTACTCGCGACTAACATTAACCATTAATTATGTGGGCTGACTTCAAGTTTGTATAATTAGCCACATTTGTATAATTCGCCACATTTGTATAATTCGCCACATTTGTACAATTCGCAACTAATAATTCTTCGTTTGATTTGTATTTGTATATGACGACGATTTCCTTTGATTTTCTAGTTTTGTCATCATATACGTTCAATCTTTTTGTGCATAACTTTTTAAAGTTTGTATAAACGTGTAGTTTTCGAATTTTGTGTAATATAATTTATATAATGTAATTAGTATAATATATTTTGTATAAGTGTTTAAAGTTCATATGTATGTTTATATTACTCAATACAAAAATACGCGAATTATACAAATGTACCTACGAATTAGACAAACGAGATGCGAATTATACAAATTATTGCACTCTCTCTCTCGCTTCTCTCCTCCCTCTCCCAATCTCGCTCGCCAAAATATACAAATACATATGTATAATATACAATTATCTAACTGATATACACATACAATTCACCTCTCTCCCACTCTCTGCCCTCTCTCACTCGCCCCTCTCCTCCTTCTCCCAATCTCGCTCGCCACTCTCCTCCCTATAACATGTAGCTACGAATCGTAATTAATAAACTATAACTATAAAGTGTAATAATTAGACTATTTTTGAGTTGCTATATGCGAAAGTTCCTCTAAAAAATATCTTTTAAAAAAATATTTTGACAAAATATCTCATGAGTCAATGTTGGCTACATATCAATTCACATTCTTAATGGACTGAGATGGATTAAACCATGCTGAAGTGAATTGAGCTAACAAATGACCTGCCTAAACTTGAACGAATTAGGTGGTTGGACTTGATTTTGATATCTCTAGATGCTATGTATACAACTTATAAGTAGAGGTGACAATTGAGTGAGTTGGGTTAAATTTAGACGAGTGATAGTGGGTTAAGACAACAATCGGATCAAGACCCAACCCAATCCAAATTTATTTGAGTCAAAACACCTTTGGTCAAAATGGATTAGGTAATAAGTTATATTGCGGGTTAAGACCCAACCCAACTAAGCTTAATTATTTTATTTGTTCTTTTAAACTATTTTTTTTTGTATTTGGTAACATAGTTCTTTTAAACTATTTTAGTACTTACTGAAATTAATTTTTTCTTTATTATGGCTATATGCAATATATTAAATTTGAAAACAATTTTTTTTTAAAAAATATTGGATAAGATTTTTCGTGAGCCAATTCGAGTTATATATCAACCCAATTTTTAGTGGGTTGAATTGAGATGAGTTCAACTGAATTGAATTTTGTCACCCCTTACTAATTTATATTTTATTATTAAGTATTATATAATAAAATACAACCCCAAAAATTTGGTTCAAAGAAAAGGAAAAACAAAAACAAACGGCGAACGATAAGAGTAAACACCAGAATAGGCATCTCTTTGTTAATGGCCAATCTGTTGTTTCACCGATCTCCGTTCTTCAGTGCTCTCTATTGTTGTTCATTCTTTACTAAGGTAATCGCTCTCATTTTCTATATGTTTATCTTTTTGTTACTTAAATTATTGTTATGTATCTTGATATTAATCATTTAATATTTATTACTTCTTATTGAATTCGGTATTTGGGGAAGGTGGTGTCTGGATTTTTGATCGGAGAACGGTTTTTTTTTGAATTTGTGAACTAATCTTTTGGTAAATTGATTGCTGTTGGGAGTTATAATATTTAAATCTGAAATTAGATCTCTCTTGGGTACTTGAAATGATTCTTTTGTGATTCCATTTGGTCAGTGGAGAGATTTTGGTGCTTACTGAAAGTTATAATATGCATTTTGGAGATATCTGCGTTGCAGTATTAAAATTAAAGAAGAAACTGTGTTAAGCTTCTTGATTTAATAAATTATTATTTGTAGATGCACCAAGTTATTTTCTGTACTGTAAGGGTTAAAGTTGTGAATTAAGTTATGCTGGTTGGTTTATCAGAGAAGTTAGAAGTTGTAAAGCTTGGTTAGAGAGAGTGAAAACGCACACGTGATGTCTTTTGACGGAGCTGAAAGGCCATGGAAATGTGGGAAAGGGGGTACTGTGAATTTACAGAAAGTGACTTCCATTGTTCGGGACATTGGGGAACCTTGTCTTCATCAGTCATCAATAAAGGTAATGGCTTTTAAGATATGTTATTCTCAATTATGGTGTTTTGAGGGATGTCATAATTTGTATCTCTGAACTCTAGTGCTAGCCTGGTCAGTTCTCAATTAGTTTTGCAAGGAAATTATGTGATCCTGTTGTGTATTGCTTATTGAGTGTTTCTTATTTGATCTCGCATGAACTGGTTTCTTTCACTATTCTACCTTTACTCTATTTTTTACTTTACTTTGTCAATTTGTAAAAAATCTGGATTCTAGAAAATTTGAATGTGTATGGTTGCATATCTTGATTCTTCTTCCGTGAAAAATTATTTAATCTTCAGCTAAAAACATAATGGGATGAAGAAGATGTTAATGGGCCGTTCAGTAGGACTTATTGCCACTTATTATACACAGTATATAACTAAACATTCCCTATTCCCCATTCGATCCCCACTTTTTAAGCCCCTCCCCATTTCCCTCCCCCCTTTAAAAGAAAAAATAAACACAACAATCCCCACATTATTGACAGTATGTTTGAATTAACTGAATTTAAGTAGCTTTTAAGCACTAGAAAAGAACTTTTGAAGTGCTGGAGCTGGTTTTCTGATAAGCAGTTACATGCATTAAATAACAGTGCTGAAACTGAATATAAGTTGTCGTGCTTGGTAAAAAAGTGCTTATCAACCCTTCTTCTGCTAAAATGTCACACTGAAAATCACCTAAGCCATGCTGGCACCTACTCTCAATCTAGTAGGCATACCAATTTCAGTTTTAGCCAATTCCCTTTATTAAAAGACAAAATGTAAACAATTGAAAACGATTGCAAGTCACATCTATGTCTCATATAACATAAGCACAAAACTAATATAGACAACCCCAAAGTCTAGCAATATTAGTCGAAAGCTCTACATCATTGGAAATACATAAGACTCCAGTATCAAGTACACTGTCTGAATTGAAAAGATACAAAAAGTAAAGACAGGAAGGTGGTCTAGTGTTGCGGATCAGCCAAGAAGCTCACACTGACTCTCTGAGTGCAAGCTCTCTAGACATGATCCCTAACTCTACTAGTACCAATATTAGGAAGCGCACAAAAAGTGCAGCAAGTGTTGTGTGAGTACATAATATGTGTACTCAACAAGTATTATTGACCGACACCAACAAAGAAATGGTGATGGCTGGCCTTAAAAATACCTGCTTTTGCCTGTGCAGTTCATATAATCTCAACCGATAAGGAAATAACTGCTAAAAGGGAAATCCATCCGAACAACATTATAAAATGCACATAACAATGTATAAATGATATGTACTGAAATGCATGTGATGTTGACCCTACCAATCTCAAATTGTGCCCCCAACACTTTGTGCATGCACTGCCTCATTGGGGTGTCTAGGAGCAGTGATCCACAGGGAACAACTGCGTTGTCCATGCGTCTGCAGGGAACAAGATCACATTGTGTCAATAATCATGTCAGTCTGCCTAAAATAAAATCCCATTGGGCCATAATGACATCACTTCGCCCTGGACAAGATCCCATCGGGCCATAATCATAACACTCCGCCCGACACATTATTTCATTTGTCCCAAAGTATCCTGAATGCATGTCATGGAAAAACATGAATCACATATGCAATCACATGACATGTATACGGTGCATAAAAATGAATCTATGCAATATGGGTATCATTTAACACATGAAATATCTGCAAGGGAACGCCTAATATGTTGCTGCAAGTATAAGAAAGAAGTAAAAATAACCTACAATGGAAGCTTATTGCCTTTGGTGAATACGGAGGAGCATCCATGAAGTTGACCCTAACAAAAGAAGGAATCCATGAAAAGAGAAAAAAATATTCTGGAATTAATTATATCGAGTAGTTCGACACTAGGAGATAATTAATCCACCATCTTTGGGAAGTTTTAACTCTTTGAGAAAGGATTCAGTCAAAAGAGGGTGTAAATACTCAGAAGCCTATGATCTGGTACAGCACAACACAGTCTAGGAGTCCTAATTGAATATAAAGGATGAAAATAGATGTGCTCTCTGTTATGTCCACATCCAAGGAATTCCGCATCATTCATATTAGTGGTATCACTTACACCACATTAGCAAGCATCATTTCACTAAGCTGACTATTTTCCATCTTGTAACCATTTAGATTACTTCCCCTTAGTTCTTGTTGATTGTAATGACATTTCAGATTGCTAACTCCTCAAATTTCCATATTTTGAGAGGAACAAAGGCAAGTGTGGTTGTATAGCAATTAACAGTCCTAATAGGAATTAATAAGGATTTTCTTTTAATTACTATGAAGTATTTTTACATATTTGTACCTTAATATTAAAAATGATAATATTATTTTTAAAGGCTAAAAAGGTAGTTCAGCTTTAGCTTTTTTAGTCTATCAACATTTTCTACTCAAGAGTTTTTCCACTTTCATAATAACTAGTTTCTCTGCACGTTTATTTTATTACATAACTTGGATATAGTTTGTGATGCAAAATGTTGAATTTTAACCATACACATATTTCAAGAAGTCTTGTTTGAGTTGTAAAGGCATTTCGACATACGCTATTTGCAAATCAACCTTTGTTGCAGTTTTAAAAAAAAAAATCAACCTTTGTTGTATAATTTTATCGACTATTTCAACTTCAGCAATAAATAGATAAGTTATATCTAACAAAATTATTTTTAGAGCTTCTCGAATGAAGTAATATTTTACTTATAAAAATCCAACTTGTATCCATGTGAATTATATTAAAGACAATGTCAACACATTTTCAACTTTTACTTCAAATACTGTTTTTTTCAAACTTCAACAAAATTGTCCAAAATAAGCAATTTAAAATAGATAAGTAATCAATATTTATAATTAATTTAATTTTCTTCACTTGAGCTAAGGGTCTTTTGGAAACAACCTCACTACCTCCAAAACGTAGTGGTAAGGCCTGCTTATACTCTACCCTCTCCAATACCACTTTGTGGAATTTCATCAAGTATGTTGTTATAATAGTAAAATTTTTTTTTTTTGCTTATATGTATGCATATCATTCAAATGTTAACATTAATGTGTGAAATTTCAAACTAGTATGATTTCTATTATTTATGAAAGAAAAGGCTAGATGTGAAAAAGAAGGAAACTGGTTTAATGATGAGACCAACGGTATAGCTCCAAATTCTCCTTCATTTTGCATATGTTTTCGTTTTTCTTTTTTTCTCAATCATTCTTTCTTTTCTTTGTTTTATGAATTTTCACAATTATGAGTTAAATATTACTCTATCCGGTCAATTACCAACTTTGGAGAAGAAATAAGAAATAACTTTTGTTTTATGGTATGTAATTTTCGTTATCCTACAATAACAAAAAATGGAACTCATAAGATTATGTGTAAAGATTGTCAAGAAATGAATTTTTCAAAATTTTTGTGCCTAAGAAAAACTAAATTTTGAAAGACTTGGGGCCCGTTTGGCCATGTGATATGAAAAATCATGATATGAAATCATATGAGATGAAGTTGAAGGTTTGTTTGGACATGCAATTTGAATTTTAAGTTGTATGCTTTGCTCATAAACATAAAACCCCCATAAGTTGTGAAAACTATCAAAATTGCCTCAATTCTTTATATTATCTTTATCCATAAAGTAAAAATTCATAACAAAAGTATAATACACTATCACAAAGTTATTCTAAAAAAACACAGTATATTTGATCAAATTTTAGTTCAATAAAAAAGTAAAATTGAATTTGAGTTATAATATACTGCTCTTTAATAAATTGGTCATCAAAATACTACTCTTAAAAGAATTGAACATGGTCAATTCTATATCATTATGTTCATATTCCGAGAATATTTCATCATTCCTTTGGTATTCTCGCAAAAAATTAAATAGATATAAAATGTTCTTTTCTACAAAATATAAACTTGTGGGTCAGTTTTCGTATTTGAAAAATATGAAATCATGAGATGAAGTTCTCAAATCATGCTTTTTGGAGAATTCGAGATTTCATCTCATGATTTCAAATTACTAGATGAAATAGCATGTCCAAACGCCTACTTATATATTGACAATTTAAAATTATAACTATCACTCTCACCTTACAAATAAAAAATTGTTTGGACTCTTCAAGAGACTTGTAAAGCTTGGGTAGAGCTTTCCACGAAGGGAGGTGACGTGAATAAGGTAGGAGACAGGTCGCGTGAGGCTATTACCTCATTTGACGAATTGGGTCGTTGGAAAGCTGACACTGATCAACCTGTTTTCGATGATTTTTCCACTAATGAGGTTTGGAATCACCCCAAAACAATTTGGTGACTGTGATTTCAGTGGATAAGGGGAAATGGGCTGCTGGAGATCCATTTTTAGTTGCTGGCTAGTGCGCTACTCCGGTGGGGGTCAGTTGAAGGCTCTTGTTTTAAAGTTGATAGGCCTGGAACACCCCTCCCCAATTCTGATTTGTCAGCGAGTCCTCCAAGGCCCTGGGAATTCGGAGAGGAACTTTTCTATTTCTCATCAGTTGGATAAGGACGTTATGAGGTGGGGGTGGGGAGGGGGGTACAACTGGTGGCACAAGGAATAGGTTTTTTCACAACAATGTGTTGTGCAGGGGAATTCCTTAGGGGAGTTTTGCTCTTTCTCTTGTAATTCAATTGTGGGTGGCATGGGGAATATTTGCGGGGTAACTACAAAATTTGTGTGTGTTTGGGGGTGGGGGTGGGGGTATTTCCAATTGGGCGGTAGAGAAGTACATTAATTTTGTGAAGTTTTTAGGGGTGTCTTTCGATGGTATGGAGGGGAAAGTTATTGATCTCTTGAATTCTACTGACCAAGAGGCTAGAGGTTGTACAATTGAAAGAATTAGAATTGATGGATGAGAACAACTCTAATTTGGGTGTTCATAAAGGAGGGTGCAAACTTTTGGTGTATGAGAGGAGAAATAGGGAGCCACATCGAGGGAACGAGGGGGTAGGGGGTTGGAAAATATTATTTGTTGATGGATTATAAAATTATCAGTTGAAATTGTGAGGGGATGAATGATCCCATTGAAAGGGCTATTTTAAAAGTAGGGTTTAGAGAATTGGGGACGGACTTGCTATGTATTTAGGAGAAGAAATGGAGAAGTGTAGGAGGTGGTAAATGGGTGAAGTATGATTACAATCAGGCTCCTGGCAACGCAGGTGGTATTCTTATTCTTTAGGTTGATAGGAAGATGGCATGTATTGAGGTTTAGGAAATGAAGTTTATGATTGGTATGAAGTTTGGAAATGTTTGTAATGGGATTGAAAGGGGTTTTGTGGGAGTGTATGGAAGGGGGGGGGGAGGCTCAAAGGAGGTGTTCTGGGAGGAGGTTGGGGCAGGTTTGGGGAGATGGGACATTCCTTGTGGGGCAGAGAGATTTTAATATCATAAGATTCCTAGAGGAAAAGGTACGGTGTAGGATGATATCTAGGGCCATAAGAGTTTGTGGAGTTTATTGATAACCATTATCTTATTGATTTACCTTTAACATGAGCCTATTCACATCATCTAGAGGACACTTCCAAATCTAAAATGTCAGATTCTTTATGCTTACTTCTTGGAGTTGGCACCTGGTGCTTGCAAGTCCCTTTATCGAGATTGGTCTCAAACCATTCACCTATCCAATACTCATTTTATTGGATTGTTAGTAGAGGTAGAAGGTCAAGATCTCCGTTCAGATATGAGAATGTGGTTGAAAGCGACAAATTTTGGGGAGAAGGTGACTGGGTGTTGGAGTAGCTACGTTGTGGAGGGGAGACCTTATCGGCTTGCTATAAAGATGAAGATGCTTAAAATAGATTTAAGGGTGTGGAACAAAGAAGTATTTGGGAGGTCTCCCCTCATGTGGTTTTTTGAAGCTCCTATCAGTGTTACACGAAAATTGGAAAGGCTCCAGAGGAACTTCCTTTGGGATTTAGTGGAAGGGGCAAAGAAGTATCATTTGGTTCGATGTGAGACCATGACGACTCCTAAATGTTGTGGGGTTGAGGATGGGTGTGGGAGTTAAAGAGTTGAGGGTCTTTAACAAAGCTTTGTTCGGGACATGGTTGTGGAGATTCAGGGTGGAGCTCAAACCTTATGAAGAAGGGTGATAGTTGATAAGTATGGGGTAATGAAAGGGGGTCGGAAAACTAATGTTACCACTTTGGCATTTGGTTGTGAACTTTGGAGGAGAATCATGAATGGAAGAACAGATTCCTATGATAATCTCTTATAGGGTAGTAGGGAAGGGAGTAGAGTTAGTTTTTGGGAATATGAATGGAATGGAGACATGTTGCTAAAAGATGAGTTTCTGAGTATTTATAGGGTGTCGTGTCAAAGGGAGGCAGTAGTCCAGCACATGAGGGGGACTCAAGGGGAAGAAATGTTTTGGTATTTGAGGCTTAGGAAGGATTTTCAAGATTTTGGAAATGGATAAGTTTCAAAGGTTACTAGCTCTGCTCCATCTTCATTGTGCGCAGGTGAACAGATCCGATACTCTGAGATGGAAGTTGGGGAACAATTGCGTATGTTTAGTCAAGTCTTTTTTTATGAGAAGCTTTTTGGCAAGGGAGTAGGAGGTGTTGCCTATAAAGTCGGTTTTGATTCCTAAGGTTTCGAGGAAAGTGTAGTTTTTCACATGGTTAGCTGCTGCTAGAGGGGTGATCTTGACGGCGGAAAACTTTAGAAAAAGAAAGGTTGTGTATCAACTGGTGTTATTTATGCAAGGACGTTGAGGATGTAAATCATCTTCTACTACATTGTAGTTTGGCTACACAACTGTGGTGGGATATGCTCTGCTGGTTTGATATGTCCTGAATGATGCCCAGATCTGTAAAGGAACTTTTGTTTTGCTGCAAAGCTATAAGAAACGGGAGGAAGTGCACGGCATGGAGTGTGGTTCCTCTGGCTTTGGTGTGGATTGTTTGGAGAGAGAGAGAGAGAGAACTAGGGAGGGCCTTTGAAGGAGTAGAAACCGTTCCCTTATTTATTTTTGGTGCACCCATGTAGAGAACCATGCCGTTTTGTAGGTTCTTTATGTTTTGGTATACTTCTTGTATACAGCCAATTTTGGCATGTTGATTAATATAGTTTTCTGACTTGATAAAAAATAAACACTCTAGGAAAAGGATAGAGGGTGCTAGGACAAAATTTCATCTTGCTCATCATCAAGTTAATCAAATAAGGTCTATCATCGTATGCACAACCTTTTAATCGCAGGAGCTTTATCCTCATCATAATATTGAATCAGAAGTTTTAGCTTTATTTGTGGAGGGTGTTTGAAACGAAAGAGACATACCTCTTATCCATATGATATCACATCTCTGCTTGGAGCCCATCATATTCTGCTCTTGATTTGTTTATCAACTGGCAGAGATTTATCATCCAGACACTAAAAGGATTTAGTTGGAGAAGCCACCAACCTTCAAGTGCTAATATTTTTTTTTTAGTTTAAATAGAACAGAATATCAAGTGCTAATATAGAAGTTGTAAATACCCATAAATTTTTTATCAGCAGGATCATTTCCTGAATTTGGCAGTTCAGCCACTTGCAACACTAATTTGTTTGCTTGCTATCAAAAAAGAAAAAAAGAAGTAATTGGCCATCATTAAAGGGCCCTTTGAATATATCTGAATAAAGCTTGTCTCTAGTGGTTCACCCATTTAATGTAATGAAGTAACATTTAAAAGAATTCAAGAAACACTTTTGCTCGAGTCTTTTACTTGAATTGGAGAATTCATGTTTATTCTTGCTTCTAATATTAGTTGTTCAGAAAATATTACTCTCTCTATCCCAATTTATACGACACACTTTCCTTTTCAATCAATCTAAAAAAGAATGACACATTTCTTATTTCATAAATATTTAATGACACTACCGACATTTTACCCATGTTGGGTCCACTTATTTGGCAAAAAATCCACAAAAGTGTACTTTTCTATTTAAAAATTCATTTATTTGAAGGGTAATGTTGGAATATTGCAAAGTCTTCCCATATTTCTTGAACTCTATGTCCAGTCAAATTACATCACATAAATTGGGAGGGAGGGAGTATGATTTCTTTAGAGGAAGTATCATAGAATACAGTACTTATTCATAGGTCTGCTACTTTCGTCCTTTTTTTTGATTAATAACAACATAGGAATTTTTGCTTCGTAAACTCAACTTCTACGCTGTTGACTTTTTCTTTGTGCTATTTATGGTAAACTCAACATTCATGCTAGGAATATTTTTCTTGTGTTTTTGATGATACAGATGAGCAAAATGCTTAAGCCTGACAGGTGGCAGACAATCTTTGAAAAGGATGGGAAGGTACATGGTTTTAGGAAAGTGCTGAAATTGATCATATTAGGGGTAAGGCTTCTATTGTTGTAAGTTACTATTTTTGTTAAAGCCCTTTGTGCTTAATTTTGCTTGGGGGAGAGGTTGATCAGTCGAGGCTCTTGTATTGGGAACATATAACACCATTATCCAAAAAAGAGAAGACAACGAAGACAAATAGAGAGAGAGGAAGACAAATGTAATCGAGAAAAAGAGGTTTAGACCGAAAGGAATAGCTAGAATAGAGAGAGATTTTAATATCAAATCAATTCAGTTAAGTCTCATAATTATTGGAGAAGAAGAACAATATACCAAGTTTAACCCACAATGTAGTGTGTAAGGCGACCTACCAAGGAAGGTAGAGAGACTGTTTCCAATACTCTCAGCTCAAGGAAAAACATTTCAAAAATAGAAAATAACGGGAGTGAAGAAACCACGGCAAAATAGTAAAGAAACCATGACTAAATATTCTTAAAAGTAAGAATAACTACAACAAAAATAAGATAATAATAGGGGTGCAAAAAAACAATAAATAGTAACAATAAGCGAATAACAAGAAACTACAATAATACTATGAGATAAGTGTCAAAAAAACATCTAAATTATCTCATTTTATTGAGTTTCATACCTAAACTATTGAGAGGGTGAGTTTCATACCTAAACTATCACTTATTAGTTGGAGAAACACACCTCTCTTTTATACACTCTCTTGATGGTGTGGTAATACACTCTCTTTTATTTTAAAATAATTGACACATTGATACTTCACATGGACAAAACATTCCATTTTGAAAAAAATTAAATAAATTATTAGTATTAGTTAAAAATTAAAGATTAAAGTACTTCAATCTAAAAAAAAGCAAATTAAGTATTTTTTAAGATTTTTTTTCTTTTTCACTTTCCTCATTTTGTTTTTCTATATACCATATGTTTTAAGGAAAAATATTTTCTATTTGCCGTAAGATTTTTCTAAAAATAAAATTTTCATTTTTGTTATATTCAATATGCAAGTAAAAAAAATACTTTCCTAAAAACATATGTATATATCTAACACAAAACGAGAAAAATGTAAAAATAAAATAAAATTGAGAGCAAAGGGGTAAATGAGGTGGGGTAGAATTTTTTTTTCTTAAAGATATTTGGAAAGGAGTGGGTTGTTTGGGTTTGGGGGGGGGGGTTTGAAGTAAGATTTTTTTTTTTTAAAACATTTATATAAGAAATTTTTAAAAAACAGGGGGGGGGGATACGAACGGGGTGGAGTGGGGTAAGAAATATTTTAAAAAATAATTTCTTTTTTTGGAGATAGTGATATTTTTATCTTTATCCTCTAACTAATACTAATAGTTTATTTAATTTTTGTCAAGGTGGAATGTTTTGTCCATGTGGAATGCCAAGCGACAAGTTTTTTTTTGAATAAAAGAGAGTATATTACACACACCAACGAGATTTGTTTCTCAAACTAATGGGTGATAGTTTATATGTGAAACTCACACTTCCAATAGTTTAGGTATGAAACAAAAAAAATAGGATAGTTTATGTGTGTTTTTGATACAACTAATAATATGAAAGGATAAGCGAAATAATACTCAATTAATTACCTACTTACCTTCTACCCTTATCCGTGTCTTCCATAACATTTTATCCTTTTATCTAAGGTCATGTCCTTGGTAAGTTGCAACTGAACTATGTCTTGACTCTTGTCTAATCATTTCTCCCTGAAACTTCTTTGGCCTACCTCTACCTCTCAGAAACCATCAATAGCCAATCTCCCACACCTCCGCATTGGGGCATCCGTGCATCTTCTCTTCACATGTTTGATCTATCTCAATCACACTTCTCGCATCTTGTTTACTATCGAGGACACTCCCACCTTGTCTCGGGTATCATCATTTATAATGTTATCTCTCCTAGTATTGCCAAACATCAACTCAACATCTTCATTTTTTCAACTTTCATCTTCTAAATATGAGAGTTCTTAACTAACGAGTACTCCGCTCCATATAACAAAATTGATTTGTAAAATTTGTCTTTAAATTTTGGTGGTACCTTCTTAACAAACTGGGCTCCGGATAAGAGCTTTCATTTCATCCACTCTGCACCAATATGATAAGTGATTTTCTCGTCAATCTCTACATTTCCTTGGATACTATTCCCAAGACACTTGAAACTTTCTTTCTTTTGGATGACTTGGGTATCAAGCCTCACTTCGACTTCATGTGTTTGTTACTGAATTTGCAGTCCAAGTATTTTGTTTTGGCCTTGCTCAACTTGAACCCTTTAGACTCCAGGGTTTGTCTCCAAACCTCCAGCTTCGCGTTAAATCGGCCGTGAGTCTCGTCAATCAGGCTTATGTCATTTGCAAATAACATACACCAAGGGATCTCATCTTTGATTTGCTATGTCAATTCATCCATCATTAAGGCAAATAGAAAAGGGCTTAGAGTTGATCCTTGGTGCAATCTCATTGCCACTGGGAAATGCTTAGAGTCTACTCTCACCTCTTTTGCTACTTACCTAATGTAATTAACAATCCTATTCCACATACTATTGAAGTCTTCCTAAAAATTTGTGCATAACCTAGGTAGATGATGTTTTGAACAAGTTAGAACTCTTAAATTACTAGTCGAGCTGTGTGAAAATTGGCACAGACACCACAGTCATTAAAAAGAAGAAAAAAAAACTCTTGAAGTACTAGAAGTCCGTCTGAAAATACAGGAGTAGGTTAAACCCTTAAAAAAGATTATCTGTAAACAGGTGAAAACCATTTCGCCCCGCTCAACTTTGCTTTTAAAAATGAAATACTTCCCTTGACTTTGACTAATGCTGTTTTTACTTGTTAAATATTATGATACTTTCCTCTTTTTTTTAATCTATAACTTACCTATAACACTAATAAATCTTATTTATGGATTAAAACATGAAAAATAGTTTTCAAGGATATAAGATGATTGAATAACAAAATAATTGAGCAACAAAAGATTTAATTAGAACAATATGTTCGTATCAATATTGATGATAATAATAACCAAAACTCAATTTTAATTACACAATTGAGAATGAGAAAGAATAATTTCTTTATAACAAATTCTTAATGAGAGGATTATACTTTAAATGAATTTCAAATTATGATTCAATTAAAAATGTTACATTAATGGATGACAAAACTCTAAAATATTAATACGCATCCAAAAATATTTATACATATAAAATCACTTTTTTTTGTGTGAGAAAAGGAGATGCATGGGTGCTCCAGAGCAGAGGTGTGCGAGGTTGACTATGCATGGTTTCAGGAGAGGTAGAGGTAGGATGAAGAAGTACTAGGGATAGATAATTACACAACAAATGGCATTGTTTTAGTTTACCAACGACATGACCTTAGATAGGATATTGTGGAGGGACACCAATTAGGGTGGAAGGTTAGCAGTAGAGCGTTGTCTCGCTCACTTTCCTACACTAATAATAGTATTTTTCTGGCATTTTCTTGTTTTTTGATGCTTGCTATTACTCGTTTTTTTTTCTTGCATTGTAGTATTTTGTTGTAGTTACATTTTTTTTCCCAGAATGCTTTGACATATTCTCTATAATATTTTGTCATGACTTTACTCTTGTTAATTCTTTTTCCTGCTATGACTTTTTCCTTGATCCAAGGGTTTATTGGAAACAGTCTCTCTACCTCCCAAGTTAGGGGTAAGGTCTTTGTGTAATTTACCTCCCTAGACCCCACTTGTGGAATTACACGGGGTATATTGTTGTTATATTTCATTCACTTAATAATAAAATAACAACGTAGTGGTAGATTTTTACAAATTGTTTTTGATAAAATTAATGGATTATTCTACTTGTACTTTACATGAGTTTAAATTACATTTTATAATAGGGTAAAGACATAGATTCCTCCTTGAATTTACCTCGAAAAGTCAAAATATATGCTTAAACTATCCTAGCGCCCTATTACACACCTTTACTATTTAAAAGTTAATTTATTTACCCTTAAAACTGACGTAAAGAAAAAAAAAGCGCGTCAGTTAGAAACTCAAGTAAAAACAAATTTAGAATCCTCCTTCCACCCTCACCCCCACCCCCACACCTCTTCTTCCTTACACCCCACCCACTGTCCTCTTCTTCTTCATTCTTTATTTTTCATCAATATTTTCTACAACTTAATTTCTTCATAAATGCTATTTTTATTCTTACTCCATTGTTGATACAAAAATCAACATTCAAAATCTTTGCTTTCTTCATTACAGATCTTTGCAACTTTGCCAAAATGTAGTGGAGAAGAAAGCTCCAAAATCACCATTGAATTCTCTATACTAAATGAAACATCAATGTAGAAGAACCATCACATTTCTATTAATTTCACTATTACTGTAAAAAATCACAACATTATCACCGGATTTCACCACCTCCACCATACCCAATTTCTCTCTTCCTTCACTCTAAATAAGGGTTCTCTCACCTCGCCAAAAACTCAATGAGGAAAGCGATAGAAGAGAAGTTGTAGAAATTGATGGTGATGGCAGCTTTGTTGGTGGCCGGTAAAGTTGATTGTTGGGTATAAAAAATAAAATATAGTGGTGGGTTTGTTGGTGGTGGATGGTGGTTGGCAAAGAAGAGAGAATTGAAGGTGGTTAAGAGGAAGAAATCAATATTGATATGGTGATGGTGATATTTGGTGGTGGGTGACAAAGAAGAAGAAGAATAGAAGGTGATTTGGTGGTGGTGAAGAGCAAAAAATTGATGGTGAAGGTGGCCGGACATGATTTTTCTAGTGTGATGGGAGATGGAGTTTGTGGGGTTTAGTGATGAAGAAGATATAATTATTAGAGTATTTTAATAATTAATTAGAGATTAATTAGTTTAAAATATAGTTAATGAAAGAAAAGATAATGAATAAAGAAAATAAAACAAAAAATATGTTAAAAACTATAAATTCTAACATGGCGCTGACGTAGTGCTGACTTGGCGGCGAGTGTAATACACCACATACTGTGAGAGTGTCGTTACACGTCTCAGGTTTGTATTGAATTCACTTTTAAGTAGTAAAGGTATGAAATAGGTTGCCATGATAGTTTAAACATGTATTGACTTTTCGGGACAAGTTCTATGCCTTTTCCCTTTATAATAAAATATAACCTAACTTAAATCATATAAAGAAAACAAAAACGTTTTTAAAAATTATAAATTCTGACATGACGCTGACGTAGTGCTGGCCTGGCATCGAGTGTAATACACCACATACTGTGAGAGTGCTATTACTAGTCTCAGGTTGGTATTGAATTCACTTTTAAGTAGTAAAGGTGTGAAATAGGTCGCCATGATAGTTTAAGCATGTATTTGACTTTTTGGGACAAGTTCCGAAGGGAATCTATGCCTTTTCCCTTTATAATAAGATATAACCTAACTTAAATTATATTCAAAGGAGATAGGTGAAGAATTGAATATTACCACAACAACATAACCCATTGAAATCCCACAAATGGGGTTTGAGGAGGGTAGAGTGTACGTAGACCCTACCATTACCTCGTGGAGGTAGAGAGACTATTTTCGAAAGACCCTCGGCTCGAGTGTAGCCAATCCAAGTACAAAGTAGAAGAATACAATGTAGAAAATATAGCAACTAACATGGAACACAATTAAATATTACATATAATATAAAATATATATGGTATATGTAATTAGTTCAATATTTGCTGAAATGTAAAATAGTAAATAAGATTGATAATGACAAGGGCAAAATAGAGTGAACAAAGAAGTGTATATGACTAGTTTGTGCTTATAAATAGAATATGTATAATACTTAGACACTTAGAAAGTCACTTTTGGCATCTGGTAAAAGGCATGTTTTCCACAAATTTATGCAATAATAGCATGCTGCAGTTTGAATTTTTCCTTTAAAAAGAAATAAGATGTGGAGGATATTAGTAAAAGAATTATCATTCCAACCGAAAAGTTCAACACATGGAATATTGCTGCAAAGTAGATAAGATTGAAACAAAAAGCGTTTAAGGTACAAGAGAAACTGGAGGTGGCAATGTCAGTTGTAAAGAGGAAGCAACTGATGAATCCATGTAATGTATATTTGGGATAACATATAGATAGACACTCAAACTTGTCCTGGAAAGCAAGCACTCCAACTTTGAGCATGCATATCTAGACAACTCAACTCGTGACATTGTGTCAGTTGAACACTCCAACTTACAAAGTGATCATCTAGATACCTCTGAAATTTATGTGCCCATGTCAGCATCGGGTGTCCACAAGACACAGTGAGGGCATGATGGAGTGTTTAGTTGCTAGTTGATACCAAGTCAAGGTATCTAGATGTGCATTCTAAAAATTAGAGTGCTTATTTGCCAGTTGAGGCCAACTTTAAGTGTCTGCCTATGTATTATGTCTATGGACTATTGTTGTTGTCTTTCAAAGTGGCAATGGAAGCATTCAGAGAAACAACATCAAGACTTGTTTCCCTCAGCATTCCTACCTCTAAAAGTAAGGGAATTTTTTTAAAAAAAACCCAGCATAACTTTGTCAGAACATTACTATGTTACAAGCAAAGATCTCTTAAAAACTTACCCCGGGGGGGGGGGGGAGGTTGGGTAGGAGAGACATACCAGGGATGGTAAATCCAACACATTGTCTTATGTTGTCAACCAGAGGATGGCCTAGTGTTGGAGGCATGAGAGCAACAACCTAGAGATCCAGATTCGAATCCCAACTACAACACCTGGTCTGAGTGAATCTGTTCCAGTTATGGTGACCGGGTTACCTTGGAAGCATATGTTTATGCACTGTACAGGCTGCATGGTAGATTAGTCGAGGTTCGGACAAATCGATCTGGACACCAACGATATATATGTGTAATGTCCCATCACATTTTTGAGACACGAAAGTTCCATCCAATTATCTCCTTTTCTTGAGAATAATGTGCAATTCAGGGACAAACCTATTAAGAAAAGAAGAAAGGAGATTGAACATGAACTTTTTTTTTTCCCTTTTTTTCCAAAAAATGTTTTCAGAACATTGTTTAGTAATACATTAGAATGAGTTTTTGCTAGTTTTGGAGGATGAGTTTTTTCCAGTTGACCAGCTTTTCAAGTGAAATTTTTTTTTCTACTCACAAAACTTAAAACTTTTTTCAAGTGAAAGGCATGTTCCAAACACAATTTCTACTTTCAAATCTATTTTTCAAATTCAACTTCAAATACTACTTGTTTTCAAATATCATTCTGTTCATGTCCAAATGCCTACTTGAACTCTGTATTGATACTAAACAGGAGAGGCATAAACCATATCACCATCCTCCCGAAAAACATAGCTGAAATATCCTCTTGGGCAGCTTTTGGAATACTTGGAGAAGTAGTGAGATGATGAAAGAATTTGAGAGAGTACAACATACGTTGGCATTGAGTTTAACTTGCAAAACACACTTTTCTCAACTTCTGCACCAAGGTTCTTTAAGGTGGTTGTTTTAAAAGAGTTTAATTTGTTAAAAGAGAAGTATGTAATATTTATTATTTAATATGTGTGAACCTTCTGAGTTATGAGTGTATCTCCGCTATAACAATTAGTTTTTTTTTTCTTGCATGGTAGGGTGTGGATCCAGCTATAAGACCAGAAGTTTGGGAATTTCTCTTGGGCTGTTATGCTTTGGGAAGCTCCGCTGAGTACCGAAAGCAGTTGAGGACTGCTAGAAGGTATTCGCTTTCCAGTTACTGCTATAATATATTGAAAATGTTCTACTCAATTGGGTCAATATGAGGCAGCTTCATGTTTTCAGTCTTATTATCCATTTTGGTTAAGCCTCTTGTTTATGCAAAAGTCTGGGTCTATGTTGAAGTCGCCTTTTCTGTTTTCCCCCTTTTTTTGGTTTATTTGTTTTTTGTTGTTGATTTTAGGTAGTATAAACATAGGAATGCTGAAATGTGTAAGCATGCAAGGCAATTGACAAGCAAATTACTTTGATGAAATTGCCTATTTACTGATGTAGTTGGGAACTCTATACTTGCAAGAATCAAGATCCATACAGCATCATGAAATTTTGCTGAAAAAAATTTGATTCTCTAGAAAGAGAATCAAGGCTTCGGGATGCCATATATGCTCTTACAATATACAACTATTATTATTGCTTTTGTGTTGAATTATTTCATTAATAATCCTACAGGAGGTGTCTTCTGCCTTTTTAAGCTGCTCTGCTTTTCCTTTCTTTCCTTATGGTTCACATAAGTGCCAAAGAGACTGCATCCTATGTTGTTTTCGTCTCCTAAAATATCACCCTAGTAACTCGTTCGACTTTAAACATATTCCACATCATGCACCATAGCCTATATTCTCTCATGGTTTATGAATAATCAATTTGACTTGACACATATTTCAAATTATGCACTGTATTATGTGTTGTGTCACAACCTGACCTCGATTCAACAATTATTGAACTGAGATTTAATAAAACAGTAGAGTTTTTTGGGACAATTTTCTATTAATCAACTGAATTGAAGGAATTACAACTTAGAACAATGGAAAATGAATCTAAAGTTTGGAAGTTTCCATAGACGAGTCCTTAATCTGCAGAAGAAGAATGAGTGGGATTAGGAAAAGGAAGAAGAAGAAAGGAGAGATGTGAGAGAAGAGGTGAGAAAGGATAATTATCCATTCAGCTGCTCTTTCCTCTGCAGAGTTGGTTAAATCAACGTGACTTGTGCTGGTTTGGCACTGTGATGACGTGGCTGCATCTCCACCCTCTAATCTCATTAATCTACATCTAATATGGGCCGTTGCTTCTATCCGGTAGTTATAACTACTTATTGGAAGCCCAAGGTCATGATAATTCTCTCCCTGCAAAGTATCCTTGTCGTCAAGGATTAATAACAAAATCAGGAAACGTGGCCTTGATGGAATGATAATCTTCCCATGTCTGTAAGGTTGAAGCTTGAGGTATACTATCTCACCAGGTTGAACCTCCCTTTCTGACCTATGGAGATCAGCGTAGTCCTTCATTCTTTTATTGAGCTTTCAACAAATTGTCCTTAATAATTTGTTGCATCTGTTGCCTCTTCATGATCAAATCTTCAGCAGCAGGCACCACCGTTTGGTCCCATAGATAGTTGAGGAGGCGAATGCCCATAGAGCTTCAAAAGGGTGCATTGCAAGCTTGTGTGGTAGTTGATGTTGTACCACCACTCAGCTAGGTGCAACCACTGCTTCACTGATGAGGTCTGTGACTAGTCATGCACCTCAAGTAATTTTCTCTACACCGATTAACCCTCTCAGTTTGCCCATCTGTTTGAGGATGATAGGAAGAACTATATAGGAGTTTGAGTGCCACTTAATTTGAAGAGAGCAGAAGTTACTCAAATATTTTATCTCTATCAGAGATAATGGACTCAACTCAGGTGCACCATGAAGAGTGTGTACTCTCTTCCAGAATTTAGTTGCGACTTGTAGAGCTGTGAAAGGGTGGGATAGAGCTATAAAATAAGCACCTTTAGTGAGCCTATCAACACTACAAAAATAACATCCTTGCCTGAGGATTTAGGCAAACCTTCAATAAAATCCAAACTTATCTATCTCCATGATTGATCAGGAATGGGCACAGGTTGCAGCAAACCTAGATAAGGAGCATTCTCATCCTTGTTCCTATGACAAACTTCACATTCAGATACAAACTGCACCACCATTTGTTTCATTGTTGGCCAATAGAATAGTAGAGACAACCTTTTGAAAGTTCCAAGTTGGCCAGAGCGCCCTCCTAAGTTAGAAGCATGGAAGGTCTGGATCAACTGATGCATACGAGGTCCATTTGAGCCCACATAATTTTCCCCTTCCTTCTCAATACTCCTGAGTAAAACTGCCACAAGTTAGGACTATTAGTATCCACTGTCAACTGTGTAATGAGCTCCACAGCCATAGGATCACCTTCATAGCTGGTTGCAACCTCTTGGACCCACAATGGAACTACTACACTGATGGCATGCAACTGGCCTTCTTCACTCAAGTGGTTCTCCTCTTGTTGGTTCAAAATTGTATTAGCTTCACTCAACCTAACCCCTTCATGCTGCCTTGAGAGTGCATCAGCCACTCTATTCTCTGCCCCTTTCTTATACTGCACCTCATAATCTAAGCCCAACAATTTGGTCAGACCTCTTTGTTGCACTGCTATAGTAACCTTCTGTTCAAGCAAATATTTGAGGCTATGGTGGTCAGTCTTGACCACAAAATGCTTGTATTGAGGGTAATGTCCCCACTTGTCAACAACACTCAATAGAGCTAAATATTCTTTCTCCTAAATGGATTTATCTCTATGCTTCATAGCCAATACCTTACTAGAATAGGCTATTGGCCTTCACCTTTGTATTAGTTCAACTCCAATTCCTGAATGGCATGCATCAGTCTCTACTACCAATTCTTCATCATAATTTGGCAAGGCACTGGTGTGGTAGACATGGCCCTCTTAAGTGCCGCAAAAGCTTGATCAGCTTCTTCAGTCCACACAAAAGCATCCTTCTTCAACAAGTCAGATAGTGGTCTGCTTATACTTCCATAATTAGCTACATACTTTCTATAATATCCTGTTAAGCCCAGAAATCCCCTCAAAGCTTTCACAGTTATAGGGGTAGGCCATTCTTCCATAGCTTTCACCTTGGCAGGATCAGTTGACACCCCTTCTGCATTAATAACATGTCATAAGTACTCTACTTTGGATTGACCAAAAGAGCACTTGGACCTTTTTGCATACAATGAATGGAATAATAAGGTGTTGAACACCAACAGTAAATGATCTACATGCTCAGGCAATGATTTACTATAAATGAGGATATCATAAAAAACACCAAAACAAACTTCCTGAGGTACAATTGAAAGACCCGATTCATTAGGGACCTGAAAGGTGGCAGGGGCATTGGTAAGCCCAAAAGGCAATAACCTTAAACTTATAATGTCCAATGTGAGTCCTGAATGTTGTTTTGTACACATCTTCAGCCTTAATTCTAATTTGATGATAACCTGGTCCTGCTCCATGTAACTCATCTAAAAGGTCATCAACAATGGGAATTGGGTACTTATCCTTCACTGTGATCTCATTCAACCCTCTATAGTCTACACAAAACCTCCAGGTGCCATCCTTTTTCTTAACCAATAGAGCTGGTGAGGAAAAGGGAGATCGGCTATACTAATAATCCCATTAGTAAGCATCTCCGAAACTTGCTTTTCTAATTCCTCCTTTTGGTAGTGATTGTATCTTTAAGGTCTTAGACTAACTGGTGAGGCTCCAGGCTTTAAGTTAATAGCATGGTCCAGTTGTCTCACTGGTGGTAAAGACTTTGGCTCAACAAACACAGACTGGTACTTGTCCAGCACTTCTTGTATAGTGGCATCCACATGCTCCTGCTCATTGTAGGACTCTACTCCCAGCATGAATAGATGAGCCATCAATGTTTGACCCTTCCTGATAAGCCTGCCCATGGCACTACCACTGATCATACTCAAACTACCCTCACCTGGAATAGCATGTAGAATGGTTTCGTTTCCCTTTCTACCACTTGTCACACACTTTTTCTCATGATCGAACTTGGTAGGATTATTCTTCTTCATCCAATCATTTCCTAACACTAGATCACATCCTTGTAAGTTGATTATTCTCAGATCCTCCTTGAAGGCTTCCTTCCATTTTCTAACTAAAACCAGACAACTAGTATGACACATCACATAATTCCCATCAGCAACAGTGACCCTCATAGGAGGGCTATACTCAGCCACACAACCAGTGTCACCAACGACTTGTTCGTCTATGAAGCTGTGAGTGCTACCAGAATCAATCAACACCGCCGGTGTCCTATTCCTGACAAATCCTTTTACCGATATAACATTTACTCCCAGGCTACTGCCAGACAAGGCACTCAAACATATGGCCTCCATAACCTCCTGTTGTATCTCTCCTTCAATGATAAGATCTAGTGGTTCAGGTACCTATATTTCATCTGGCAGTATGGCCTCTTCTTCACCGCTCATGCAATTCAATTGCTTAGCCTTACAGTTGTGTCCTGGGTAGTACTTCTCTCCACACCTGAAACATAACTTGTTGCTCTTTCTGTATTCACACACCTCTGGGGTTAACCTAAAAGTGTTTGGTTGAGGGTTGTTCACAACAGCAGGTTTGGAGTAATTTGAACCACTAGCAACTGGATTACTTCCCATAACATTCTTTGTAGAGCTAGACCCTCCCACCTGATAGGAAGTTTTAGCCGTCATCATGTTCTTCTTTTGAGTTGCTTCTATTGCTTTCTCCTGTAGTCTAGCCTGCTTTATAACTGCTCTTAATGTTACTGGCTAAAACATTTTAACCCCAATCTTAATTTCTTCCTTCAAAGCCCTAATAATACTTGACAGGAAATGAGCCTCATTCAAGGCTGGATTCCTTATTATCATCTAGGCTTCACGTCTTCAAACTTGCCAAGGAATTCATCTATAGTTCCTATTTGAGATAACTTATTAAATTCCTCAACTGTATCTTCAATCACTGTCTCCCCAAATCTCACACAAAGTTCCTCCTTATATTCAACCAAAGTAACTACTCCTCTATCCAAAACAAGTGAATTATACCATGTCTCAGCAAGTCCATTCAAATAGAGTGCGGCTCCCTTTACCTTTTGATTATCAACCGTTCTGTATAGGTTAAAGTACTTTTAACACTTATGCAACCATACCTTAGGTTCGTTCCCTTCGAAGCTTGGTAGTCCCATTTAGGAGGTTGAATTTGGCAATCTGGCCCTACCTTCCTGTATGGGATTTGGTAGCAACCCATCTCTAACTGGAAAAGCACCTTTAGGAGTTCTGACTGGTGCTCTTTCTAGAGCTGTCAAACAATCCAAAATAAGCTCCAAGGTTCCCCTGATTCCTGTTTGAGTTTCCTGCAAGTCGTAGTGAGATCTCCCAAAATTTTGTCACTACTCAACAACTTCTCGTCTAATAGCTTTATCTAGGTCCCTTCAGCCATTTTCATCTTCACAAGTTGCGCGAAACCTGGCTTTGATACCAATTGTTAGAACCTGACCTTGATTCAACAATTATCGAACTGAGATTTAATAAAAAAAGTTGAGTTTTTTGGGACAATTTTCTATTAATCAAGTGAATTGAAGGAATTACAACTTAAAACAATAGAAAACAAATCTTAAGTTTGGAAGTTTCCATAGATGAGTCCTTAATCTGCAAAAGAAGAATGAGTGGGATTAGGAAGGAAGAAGAAGAAAGGAGATCTCTGAGAGAAGAGAGAAGAGGTGAGAAAGATACCAATTATCCGTTCAGCTTCTTTTTCCTCTATAGAGTTGGTTAAATCAATGTGACTTGTGCTGGTTTGGCATTGTGATGACGTGGCTGCATCTCCACCTTAATCTATATCTAATCTGGGCTGTTGCTTCTACCCGGTAGTTATAACTACTTATTGGAAGCTCAAGGTCATGATATGTTATTGGACAAGGAAGTGATTAATAATTGGTATCCCTCCCTCCTTTCTTACATGAAAAGCATCAGGAGATGTAAATTTGTGTTCACATTCTCTACTATTAGGACGACTCCCATGCTGTTGTCTGGGCAAAGGACAGTTTCCTCATATTTTAGTGATCCGTATTGATGCTAGCGGAATGCTCTTGATCTTCCCTCCATATCAATCATAACTATGGTTATACTGCTCTTCTACGGTTCTCGATTTTTGGGAATGAGATTCTTTTTGCTTGTATCTTTTGTTGGGATTGAAATAACATGGAGTCATGCAAAACTTAACAATTACAAACCTTGAGCGATGATAAATCAGAAACAAAAGCGAAGTATATTAAAAGAGTGCTTAATGCTTAATATGATTTGACCAATTGACCTCCTTATGAGAAAACTAATAATATAAAAGAAAGCATTGAAACTATCAAGAGAAAAATCTCTCCCTAAACAAGACTCTTTAACTCTAAAGGATTACATTGAGGATGCTATTGTGTTCTTGTGAAGGATCTTCAATTTATAGAAATCCAAAGCCTTTTCTTCTGAGAAAGAGGTTACCCAAATATCAAAGCTATTTATATTTTCTCTTGGGAAAAGTAAAGATTAATCATGGTGAACTCTATTCCCTTCCTTCAACAAAAGGTAAATCCAAATATGATAAAAATTAGGGCAAGCCCTAACAATTCTAACCTTTGGCCTTGATACCATGTAACTAGTATATGGAATGGAAGAACTTATATTTCATTATTTCGGAAATACATGTATATATACAATTACTAGTGGTTCTATCAAATGCAAGTAAATATCCTACACTAATGAACTAGTTGTTTGTGTATATGGATTTGAGCAATCCGTTCCTCTTGAGCTAGCTTTTGGAGTTGAGTTAGGCTAATGTGTCATATCTTTACATGGTATTAGAGCAAGAATCATCCCATTTGGGCTCTTAGTCCACACTCTAGTTGGGCATGGATGTGAAGGTGGTGTTAGAGTGGGTTAGAGTCCCACATCAATTGGGGAATGAACGGGTGGTTTGTTTGTATAGACTTGTACAATTCTCCCCTCATGAGCTAGCTCTTGGAGTTGAGTTAGACCTAGGTGTCATCTGTATAGATTGAATGTCGGAGCCCATGCATTAGAAGTAAACATGGATTGGACATTGGAACCCAAGTGTTGAAAGTAAGCAAGAGTTGAAAGTCAACTCATGCGTTAAAAGTAAGCATGAGCTGAAAATTAGAGCCCATGCATTAAAAGTAAGCATAGCTTAAAAATAATTTTTGTTTTTAAAGATGTAGCAACATGATTGTTGAAAATTGTCTCCATATGTAGTACTTCAAACTTTTTTTTGACAATTTGTTTATCGTCAAATTGGTTACAACTTGAGCTGAACTTACTTTGAACCAGTCTTCGACCTCATTGAACCATTTGCTCTAATATCGAAATAACAAGGTGTTATGCGGAAACTAACAACTGCAAACCTTAAATGAGGATAGATCAGAAAAAAAAGAGAAGTAGAATAAAAGAGTGCATAATACTTAATATGATTTGTTCAATGACCTACATATGAGAAAACTAATAATATTAAAGAAAGTGTAGAAACTATTAAGAGAATAATTTCTCCCTAAAAAGCCTCTTTAATTCTAAAGGACTATGTTGTGGTTGTTGTATATTGCATATCATGGTAAATGGTACCGTTTGATGTGTGCTCAAAGTAACTTGGTGTGGGGCTTCATTCCTGGAGCATGTTAACCTACAACCTCAACAAAAACTGAAAGCTATCCATAAAATTGACACAATTGAAAGGAAGCCCAACATCATGCATCCATCGTGCAAACATTGCAAATGCACAATCCGTCAAAGTCTTCTTAGCAATTCTATGGGATGTTCACCTCTTTTCTTGCCTAACCACATCCTTCAGATTCTTAACTTCAGTAGGACCTACCACCAGTACATCTACAAGTTGAAGAGAATATTGCTTTTTTTAATTTTTTTTTTTGAGAGAAGGGGTATTGACAAATCATGACCCATGACCCTCATGTTCGTTCATATTTTTTCTCAATATACTTTTCTAAATTTTCCTTAACATGCTCCTCGTACTTTGGACTGGATAGCGGGGCTTCATTCTTGGAGCATGTTAACCTACAACCTCAACAAAAACTGAAAGCTATCCATAAAATTGACACAATTGAAAGGAAGCCCAACATCATGCATCCATCGTGCAAACATTGCAACTGCACAATCCATCAAAGTCTTCTTGGCAATTCCATGGGATGTTCACCTCTTTTTTTGCCTAACCATATCCTTCAGATTCTTCGTGAAATAAGCTTCGGTAGGACCTACCACTAGTACATCTACAAGTTGAAGAGAATATAACTTTTTTTTGGTAATCAAAAGAGAATATAACTTTTTTAATTTTTTAATTTTTTTTGAGAGAAGGGGTATTGACAAATCATGACCCTCATGTTTGTTCATATTTTTTCTCAACATACTTTTCTAAATTTTCCTTAACATGTTCCTCGTATTTTGGACTGGATATGACATTGCTATTACCATCTGTACGATGTGTGTGACGATCAATTCAAACTTTGGTAACTATTGAGAATATAATTAAGTAAATAAAAGTGTACTCTCTCTAACAGCTTAAGCTCTCAGATAAGATGGTGACAGACTTCAATATTGTATTAGAGCAGAAAGAGGTCCTAGGATGGAATCCCACCAACACCCATTATCAAAATGAACTTCTATGTGCTTGGTCCATGAAAAATTTGTAGGCTCGTACATGGAGGGGGCATGTTCAGAATATAATTAAGTAAATAAACGTGTGCTCTTTCTAACAATTTAAGATTTTTGATGAGATGGTTACACGCTTCATAAGTAACCTAGTTACGAAATATGTTGGATTGAACTTTGCTTCCATAAGTTCAAGTTGGGTCTCTCCTTTCATCAGATGATTCCATTTAAATTGCTGTTATTAGAAAAATAAATTCACTGAAATAGAATAAGAAAATAAAGAGACAGAGACAAAGAATTCACAAATAAAAAAGGACTGCAACAGAGAGAGGAAGAAATAGAATAATTTAGAGAATGACTCACGTCCCACTTTTTCTTCGGGAATCTATTGTATCTTGCTCCCAACATTTTAATGGCTCAACTGTCTGCTTGTGAAAACCCCTCACATCCCCACTCAATTGTTCTGTCCTCACTTTTAGCATTTGCATATCCATTGTAGTAATTTATTCATGAAAGATGCGAATAAAGTCGTCCATTGCCTTGTGGAGGAGTCAGACTCATGTTTGTTATATCAGACACACCAAATTATCTTATCTTTATTTTCCAATATCCATTGCCATTGTGTGAGGGACTTCTTAGTTCTGAAAAAGATTCTGATTCCTTGATTTGTTATTTCTTTTTGGTGTTTTAAAAGAGGGGGTAATTTTATTTGTTATAGAAAGTGTACCACCTGCGTAAGAAAAAAGAGGACCTAAGAGAGATGTCTTCACTTTTCCAAATAACAAACTTTGGCATATGAACTTCTGTATATCCGTAATATCTTCTCAGGGAACGCTACAGAGACCTCATAAAGCAGTGCCAAGCAATGCATTCCAGTGTAGGAACTGGTTCCCTTGCTTATGTTGTTGGGTCCAAGGTCATGGACATGAGAACAAGTTCCAAAGATGACTGCCGAAGAGAAGCTGATGTCAAGAGCAGTCAAGCTTCTGATGTAAATACTGACAATTTATATGGTTACAGTGATTTTGATAATAATTGTATAGACACACAACATACACATCAAAGGGAAAGCTCTACTGATTCCGGTGACCTTATAAGTGCAAGGGGAAGCGCAGATGAGGCAGCATTGGACTCTTTCCTTTCTGTGCCTACTTTGGGTCCATACGGCTGCCGATCCACCGAACCTGGGGGTGAAGCATGTCAATCAGCATCTGTAAATGAGAACTATTTTGATTTTCCTGCCTTACCTGTTACTGACTTATTTGGAAAGAGTATCAAAAATAAGAAAGGTCATAGGTCATATGGTAAGAGAAATTTAGCAAGGCGTAAATTGAAATATGGAGAAGACAAGATGCACAGTTTCAGAATAAATAATAATGCAGATCTAGTCGTAGAAGCAAAAGTTTCCTCATCAAATGACGTGTCTCATTCCCTGAACTCTGAAATTGAGAGAGTTCATCCTACTGGGCCGGATTCAGTGTCATGGTCTGGAAAATTCCAGGAACGTGAAACAGAGATTTTTACCAAACTCAGAATATCTGACGCACCCGACACTCCAAATGTGAATGCGAGAACACCTCCAAGAGGTGGTTTCAGTGATGAAAGAGTGTCGGAATGGCTCTGGACATTACATCAGATAGGTAAGTTCAGCATTAGTGATCACCTCTTTCCTACAGAAAATTTATTTACCTGGATGTTAAATGGTATTGAAATAGAATCTCCTTTTTTGGCTTTTAGTTGTTGATGTAGTCAGAACAGATAGCCATCTTGAATTCTATGAGGATAGAAAAAATTTGGCTAGAATGTCAGATATCCTGGCTGTTTATGCATGGGTTGATCCGGCAACGGGATATTGCCAAGGTTGTTCCTTGTCTTCTGACAAAGTTCTTTTTGCTATATCAATTCAAAGCTCTTAAAGCGATTCCTTTATTTTCTTCTCTTATTTTTTCTAGGAATGAGTGATCTCTTGTCTCCTTTTGTTGTTCTGTTTGAGGATAATGCTGATGCATTCTGGTGCTTTGAGATGCTTCTTCGGAGAATGGTCTGTACATGAACAACAATTCATGCATTATTTCAGTCTTTAGTTCTTCATTGTTATTCCTTTCTTTTGGTGCTTGTGACTTTATTTAGTGTTTGCTTCTCTTCAGCGTGAGAACTTTCAGATGGAAGGGCCAACTGGTGTCATGAAGCAATTGCAAGCTCTAAGGCATATTGTGGAACTTACAGATCGAGAAATGTTTTCTCATTTGTCAAGCATAGGTGCTGAAAGCCTTCACTTCGCCTTCCGGATGCTGTTGGTGCTCTTCCGCCGAGAATTATCTTTTAATGAGGTTCTTTGTATGTGGGAGGTTTGTGTTTCTGTTTTTATTGAGAATCAGAATGTTAGTTGCAAGGTGAAAGGACATGCCCTAATGAGAAAGCACCAATCCTTTAGCAGGAGAAGTACTATAGCATCAGAAGTTCTCTTGTAATTTGATGGATTTGTTTACTTGGACCGTTTTCTTAGTTACTTCTCTTTTTATTTTCCTAAGAATAGACAAAGAGATGATTGAAAAGGACAGTGCTGTGTCTATTAATAATATACATCTTAAATTCAGCTCTATCTACTATTTAGCTTTATAGCATCTTTTGGGAGTAGCCATATAATCAGCTAAGTTAGCCTTGTTCAACATTTCAGGGATACGACTGTATCACCCTTCAAGCTCTCTACCATTTATTACCACAGGCTTATCCTATATGTAGTATCCCCCATTCTACACTTATAAAAAACATACAATTGCGATCATTTGTAGTAAGGAGAAGGAAAAGAATTATCAAGGAGCATGGAGCGACAATATAGTTCAGAGATCTCATATGACTAAGATTTCGTTCATCAACACGATTGTCATGCAATATTATTGATATTTAATATGGATAGTTTTTGTTCCGTTTAGTCACAAGCATGTCTTCTTTCTCTTCAATATCATTAGGTGTTTTCTGTTGTTATTCATCCGCTTAACTTATTTGGACTTTGCAGATGATGTGGGCTGCAGATTTTGATGAATCGGTTGCTTATCATCTAGAGGAGAACTGCCCTGAAATATTGGTCATTCAGATTCCAAAGGAATCTGAGGCAGAATCAGGAGAAGAAATTGTTGAGAATAACAATAGTGATTCAAAGGATGACTCGCCCTCTAAACATGGAAGTGGAGAGTGTACTGTCTCTGCAAACAACGGGATGAAGCTTTCCATAGCTCATCCATTTTGTGGCCTTACAAGGAATTTTTGGTCCAAAAGTAGTGGCATGCACAGTGTTAATATGGTCTCATCAACAAGGGGTACTGTCGATGAATTACCAGTTTTTTGTGTAGCAGCTATTCTTGTCATGAACCACCAGAAGATCATTAAACAAACTCACTCAATTGATGATCTTATAAAGGCAGGTTTATTTAACTTAACATCGACTGTGCTACACTGACCGTTGAGTGGATGCTTCAACTGTGTGATTATGTCATTGTTAATTACTTTGGTTTATGTTTCATTCTGATTTTGAAAGGTAATGTGAAGTAATCAGTTCAGCAACTCTATGTGGTGGTGCTTATTTTTCTGTTTGTTTAATCTCTTCTTTTTTGTTTTGGACTCCACAAGAATTTGCCTATATTTCCTGTTAAATCTTCTTATCACTAGTCACTATACTACTACAGACAAAAACATATGTTGCATTGAAGATTTCTCTTTATTTATTTCTTTGTTTGTTTCTCATTTTACTTGACCCTGATGGTTTAGCTACTAATATCGTTAATTGCTTCCTGGATCGTGTTTCCAAAACATTAGCTAGTTATTATGCTAAAATGTCAGGTTTTGGCATTACAGCTGAAAACCTCCTCCTAAGTTGTGTAGCTTTTGAGCATGCTGTGATGTACCTATAAACTCGTGATCAACCATTACTTCCCTAAAAATTGCTTTGTGTGTTTAGGTCCAAGTGTAGTCAACAGGAACTTAATGCATCTCTATTTTGCTGCTGATGGGTTAAAAATAAATTTTGAAGATGTCAGATTTACTGATAATTATATGTTGAACATGTATCAGATATTCAACGACAATATGTTAAAGATTCGGGTCAAGAGGTGTGTACGGACTGCCATCAAACTGCGGAGGAAGTACTTCTACAAGGTTGTATCTTCTAACCTGGCGTTGGGATTTTGATACTTTTTCCTGTTCAATGGGATCATTCAAGTTTTCATACGAGATGGCACCATTTACTTAGTTCCTATTTTTAAAATTTCATCTGGACAAGTTGGTCTTGCTAATAAAAACCTACTGTTTTTTAAATGTCTCTTTCCTGTTTGAAGCAGCTCATTAAAGGTAGAAATCCAGCAGCCCAAAATGGTGACTGAGTGTTTGGATTCTTCCATTTGCTTAGATGGCAAGTCAGATCTCTCATGTGGAGTTGTTAACCGTAATATGATTTTAACGTTGGAGTGCAGAACAATTATCAGATATAGTTTTCTTTGGAGTTTATACAGCAATGTGGTTGGCATTTGAGTATACGTCCATGCACTACCTTCACGCAAGGTACTTTGCAATTTTTTGTTTCTCATCTGAACCCAATACAGCAGTCTTGTGTGTTTCCTGAAATTCTTGTTTTTGATAATTTATGAGACCTGACTTCTGATGGACCATGCAAATTTCCTCTCTTTTTTATTCATGCCTCGGGTTTATTTTTAGTGACTGTTGGACGACAATTTGACCACATGAGAAATCGGCTGGAGAAGCGTAAAGGATTTTAGGTTTAAATTAGTCAAGAGAATTATGATTTCTTGAAGTGATGGAACAACTCAAGAAATATCCTCTCAAAATGGAGTTGTTAAGAGGAAGAATAAGCATCTTCTTAAGACAGCTGGGGTACTTCTGTTCCAAATGAAGGTTCCTAAACAACTTTGGGTTGTGCAATCTCTACTATTCGTTTTCTAATAAATTGTGTGTCATCGAATGTGCTTGTTGGTAATGTGCCTAACAGTGTTCTTTTTCCAAATAAGTCACTATTTTCGATGGAACCTGGGGTATTTGGAAGCTCATGTTATGTTCGAGATGTTCAACCACCTATTACCTAGTTGAATCCAAATGCATTGAAGTGTGATTTTCGCCTTAAAAAGGGTATCAGTGTGATCACTGAGTTCTCTATGGACAATCAACAGTTGGTATCACTCTTTTCGTTGTTTATGTTGACAATATTGTTATTACATGAGATAATTTTGCAGGAATTTCTCCTTTCAAGAAGTTTCTACGTGCCAAGTTTCATACCAAACACTTGAGGCAGTTGAAATACTTCTTGGGCATCGAAGTAGCAAAAAGCAAGAAAGAGGATTTTCTTGTCCAAAGAAAGTATGTAGTGCCCTACTTGCATAAACTGGAAAATTGGGAGTCAAACCGTGTCGTACACCAATAGTTCCTAATGTACTTTTTACTAAGGATGATGGTGACCCTTTTGATGATCCGGAAAGATACAAAAGGTTAGTTGTGAAATTGAACTAACTCATAGTGATCCGTCCAGATATTGCATATGCATAGAATCATTGGTCAATTCATGTCTGCACTGACAGTCAAACATTAAGTAGCCTTGGATCAGATCTTGTGCTACTTAAAAGGAGCTCCTACCTTGACATACTCTATAATGACCACAGATATACTTGTATTGAGTTTTTTCATATGTTGATTGGGCTGGCTCAAGAATTTATAGAAGATCTACTACTGGTACTGCATCTTTGTTAGTGGAAATCTATCATCTTGGAGGAGTAAGAAACAAAATGTTGTATCTCGATATAGTGCAAAATCTGAGTATAGAGCTATGTCTCTATTGGCATGTGAAATACCATGGATTCATCACCTTTTAGTTGAAGTCAGTATGAATCCTTTGTCTCCAGCAAAACTTTGGTGTGAAAATCAGGTTGCTCTACACATTGCCTTAAATCCAGTGTTCCATGATCGAATGAAACACATTGAAGTTGACTATCACTTTTGTTCATGCGAAGATTAAAGAAAACATGATTTCTACTGGCTATGTGAAGATAGGAGAGCAATTAAGTGATATATTCACGAAGACTTTGAATGGAACTAGGGTGGAATATTTTTGTAACAAGTTGGACATGATTAATATCTTTCTACAACTTGAGAGGGGGAGTGTAATAGAATATACATAGACACAGAATGAACATAGACACATCTTCATATAGAATACATAGCACAATCATAGGTTGAGATATTTAGTGATTTTGTTTTCCTTTGATAGATAACTTATACACCTACAATATCTCTCCTTTTGGATTAATACAATGTTGAAATTGCTTCATTCTCTATGTATTTGACAGTTTTATAACCGTCATCTTAATAGGAAGATTATGGTAAATGATTATTTAAGACAAATAATAAGGTGAAGAAGAAACCGTGCACTTGGTGTTGCTCTGGAAAATAATGAGATTGTTGGATGATAGGGTGCCTAAGATACTATTATTGATCGATGTTCGGCTCTGCAGAACATACGCCAAGTGGTTTTGCAATACCAAAAGTAGCATTATGAGCTTGTAGAAAGAAGTGTAGAATGGAAACAAATGTGTTTACGGAAAGAGAAACTGCTCTCTAGAAGCAAAGAAGCAAATAATAGACCTACAAAGAAACTATAATATTAGACCTAAAAGAAACTCTGGCCAGTCCACAAAAAAGTGGGGGATGCTTGTGGGGGCATTCTGGATGTTGATTTTAACTTGTTTGATGTAGGATGGGGAACAAATACAGGGTCTAGTTTATGTTAGAGAGTTAGCCTTGAAGTCTTAAAAAATGGAGAGGAAATATAGAGGAAATGAGGTGGGAGGAAAGGGAAAGAGGGTTTGTCTAAGAAGGGAAAGGAAGCGAGAGGAGACATATGATGGAGAGGATGGAAACGACTATGGAGAGGGGATTGATTAAAGGAAATTTTGAGAGTAAGGGAATCGTTCTGAAGCAGAAAGTGTGAGTCAGTTCACTTATTTCCATCAGCCTCGAACGAAAATCCTTGAATTTAAATTTTATAACTAATTGATTGTGTTTATTTATAGTTGTATCTGCGGATAAACACCAGTAACATTTATGATGGGAAACCCTGCATACATAAGGTGTGCACAAAACTAGACTAACTTACAAAATAACATAGTTTTGCACGAAGACTTTAAACATCACTGATGTTTATATACTAACATGATTCTCTACAAAGAGGATCTAGTCAAATGTTTCCCAAAAAGTACACAAAGCCAACCTGTTCTGCTTATGTGTAAAATGGTAAAATCCACTAATTAAAAGCACACTGATATGAATCTCCTTCCATATGGTACACATGAGCACTAAAGGAGTTACGTCCCATGCTCTTTCTGAGTTTCCACCCTAGTACCACTATTTTACAGTCTCTAGCACATCGCCCAGTAGACTCCTGACATTGTTACACACCATGCTTTGCAGCATGTATGCAATAGGGAAACCGAGTATTAGATGGTTGACATCCTCTCATGCTTGCTCATGCATGAAGCTCAAGTTAATGTAGATTGTCCTCTGCAGGTTCTTTGCTGTTAGGATGGCTCTCCATGCATCAGTGTACACAGTACAAACAAAGGAATACTTTTCCTCATTGCTCTTGAGATCCATATTAAAGAGCAAACATTTCTTTTCTCCTTCATCTATCTATTGTAGAATGACTGACTTGCATTAATTGAAAAGGAGTTCCATTGCCTTGGATGAATCAATTTGCATTTAGCTGCAGACTTGATAATTTGCCTAAGCCATTATTTTTCGAGTCTTCTCTATGGATATTGGAAGTACTTGGTGAAAGAGCTAAAATTTAGTCTTCAGGTGACACAAGTAATTTTGAAATTTTCTTGATTCTATCGGAGAATGCTATGTAAAGTTTACCTTAGTGTAATTCTTATTATGCCTGATAATTTGTCTCTTGATTTGATGTTACCAATAGTAGTACTGTAATCTGGAATTGGAGCCGAACACATATTTTGTACCTGTAATGGTTTTACATGCTGATACATTTGGTATATTTCATATTATAGCAAGTGTCTCAGTATGCTATTTCTGCTTTCAAATTTCGAATATGTCATGTTAATTGAAGTGGAGAACTAAGATGCACCTTTTTGTATTTTTTTTCTGCAGGACTGTTAAGTTGCATGTACCTTGGTTGGTGAATACAATCAAGTGGTTAGGAACACAAAATTTTGCTGTCATAAAGTTGGTGGTAAGGCTATGTATCAGCAATTTTGATAAACTTGTCAGCATTGAGATGTCTCAGGGGAAAGTTTAAAGAGTTGATGAGAATTAGGAGTGCCATTCAGATAATATTTCTGGAGAAGAAAAAAAAATGTTTTTTTCATATCTTTGTTACCCAACGTCTCTTCAATCATTACAAGCGTAGAAACAGTAAGAAAGTATTTATTTATCCGGGCCATTCATGCTCGTTAACATGCAATCTCAGTGTAGTTGATAGCCCTCCCATCTTGTTGAACGCGAAGGGACTGAATGCTCTTCAGAGTTGGTTGCATACAACGTATTGCTGTCATCTCTCTCTCTCTCTTTCTCTCACACACACATAGTAGCTGCTGATCAACTACAAAAACAGATTCTTGAAAGAACCTTCTATTATAGCTTTGTTGGTGAATTAGTATATTCTTGTCCTTTTTCTGGTGTGAATTTTGTTTTAGGTGAACCCTTAATGAGACTTGATTTGTCATGCTGGCCTAGCTGTTTTTTTCTGAGTAGAGTTGTCAATGTGCTTTGTCCATTGCATGGAACAAGATGATCAATTATTGAAATTGTAGATGGAAAAATGAAAAACATCAACTTTGTTTTGTTTTGTTTGCCTTTGGTTATCATTTCGTCAAGGCACTTCTTCTAAAAGGCTATTTCCTTGTAAGAAAGATAAAAATCTTAACAAAAATCTTTTCTTGCAATCAATGAGGGAATGAACTCGAGCAAGTGATGGTTCTTCGGGCGAAGTGGGAGAATTATGAGAAATTATGCAAAAATGATTTTAGAAATTGGTATCCTTGGGGATGGCAATGGGGCGGAGTGGATGCGGGGCGGGGTGGATTGAAGTGGGTTTTTTAAAAATTAATGTGGGGCGGATTGTGGGTTGCGGGTATATGTGATTTTAAGTGGGTTCAAATTTAATTTTAACTTTTTACATGCTGTAAGAGTGATAGAGCATTATTTATCAAGATAACTTTTATAAATCTACTAAAATATTTGAGATAATATATGAAAATGGTTCAATAAAAATTAATACAATTTCTTACATGTTTTCCAATTGACCCCTAAAAAATAAAGTTTTAAGTCATTATCCTATTAAATCAATATAACTTAATGAAAAAAAGAATTTATTGTTATGAATTTTATTTTTAGCATCAAACTTAACAAAAAAAAGAAAATATTAAAAAAGTTATGCGTGGCGGGTTCATGCGGGGTGGGTTTATGCGGGGCGGGGTAGGGCGGGTTGAAAATGAGAAAAGTTGTTATGCGGGGCGAGGTGGGGCAGATTAAAAAATTTGCGGGTTAAGCTCAACTCGACCCACGCCACCCTGCACCGCCCCATTGCCATCCCTAAGTATCAAATTTGAAAAAAAGAATTAGGTGGTATTTGAAAGGGAAAAGATCACTTATACCTCAAAAAATAAAATATTTACGCTTAAATGTCTCATTACTTTTATACCTCTTTTTATTTTTAAAGGAAAAATTACCTATCTACGCACCTTTATTTACTATATTTTATATTATTCTCTACCATTTCAAAATATTTTAAAAATCCATCTTTTCCATTTGAAAGCCCAAATGTTTGAATACATTACTCTCCACTCCAAACCCACCTTTCACCACTCCTACTTTCACTCCTTCAATTTCTCATTATTTTCACTCCCATAATCTAATTAGTTATCTCCTTAATTCCAATTTGAATTTCGAAAGGTTTCTCTCTAGTCAATTAATTTCAAATTTAACAGTAGGGTGACCCACGGTTCGTGCTGGTGGTCTGTGGATGGTTACTGCAGCCCTCCCCCAGAAGTAGACAAATATCTAGCTAAGGGTCCTCCCACGTCAGGACCTACGGACCGTAGGTCAGGCCATGATCTGTGGTCCAGGGCCGTGGGTCAACCCCCAGCTTTCAGCTCCCAGTCATCGACTGACGGTTGACTAGCACGGACCGTCAGTCCATCGACGGTCCGTTGGTCCTGTCCATTGGTCACCCCGACAACTTTTAAGTGAGGGGTCTTTCGGTGTTTTCCTTATGCGTTGGACCCCTAAACTACGTCGTTTAAACCTTAAACTACGTGGTTTTGATCAGTTTTAACCTAGAAACTTAACTAGAACGTACTTAAGTCAAATCATTCATCAAAACTTAGAAAAATTAGAGCGTAAAAGGAGAAAGAGGTCAAGAACCCTAGTTCAAGAACACAGCAAGGTTCCATCAGTTCCAGCCCCGAAATCGAAAGATTTCTCCGTGTAATTCGTCATCTGGTATGTGGAATTTCACTAGTGGGTTCCTTTCACCCATTAGGTCCCTAGATTTCAGTCAGAATCTTGATTCCCTTAATGTTATCTAGACCTAGGGTTTCTTGAATGTTAGAATTATTGAGTTTTCAGCTCTTAGAATAATCCAAATCAGATTATCATGTTATTACTCAATTTCTCATATGATATCCAGAACCCTAGTTATATATATTCGTTAGTTCATGAATTATGCATGCTAGGTCAGATTATTCAGTTATTCCAGATATACACATGCTTCAGTTTACAAATGTCACATTATCAATCATAATTATTACATTCTCAGAGTTTGCATTTCAGAATTTGAGCTATCCAGTATTACAATACTTCAGTCATAAAAATGGTAAATTACATAATCAATTGGGAAGCTTAATACCAAGTGAACTAGGGTCAGTCACCCTCAAGTCCCATAATTACGTGCCCCGTAGGTTGTAAGTCCCCTCTGTGGGCATCATTTTAGTGATCACTCCAACATGCCTCTATACCTCTGGCAGGGTATATTGGGTCCTCTCGATGGGGCGTATACATCGGACTCCACATTTAGCTCATGTGGTTTTATGTCGGTTATTAGTAGTTTCCTTACAGTTCAGTCAGACTCTATTGCATTGGCCATGTTATTAGTGTAGTTCAGTATTCAGTCTCAGCCTGTTATAAACTTGGTCATTGCATTCAGTATTTCATGTTCAATATTCTTAGTTGTATCATGCTTATCTCATGTCAGATATATGTTTGTTTTCAGTTATGTTATTATTCAGCTTTACTCTATCGTGCATGCTCAGTACCTCTCAAGTACTGACGCATACTCTGCGCTACATCTTCTTGTGATGTAGGTTCAAGTCCTCAACGGTCAGATCACGCAAGATCGGTCCCAATCTTCAGTTCAACAACATCAGTGATGAGTCCTCATTCTTCGAGGACTAGTGACATAGCTATCTTTATCTCTTTTATCTTTAGTTTCAGTTTTTGCTAGATCTAGCTAGGGCATGTCCCAGTATTTCTAGTCAGTAAAGGCTTTATTTTAGACATAGTTAGATTCAACTATAGTGTTAGAGTTTGACCTTTCATTTGTACTCAACTCACAGTTTTCATATATCTAGACAGTATATGGGTATTCCCCATCATTTCAGACTTTCATATAATGTAGCTTCGGCACAGTTTTATTGCTCAGTTTATCTTTAGTATGCTCATGATTATGCCAACAGGGTTAGCTTGGGGTCACTCGTGATCCTAGGTCCCGCATCCGTGTCCAGGGGGTTGCCTCGGGGCGTGACAAATTTGCTATCAGAGCACTAGGTTTAATAGTCCTAGGATATCTGAAAAGCCGCACTAAGTAGAGTCCTTTTCATGGGTGTGAAGTGCACCACATCTAATTAGAGGGACCCTATGAAGTATTTTAGGAAAACTTGAATTTCTTTGTTACTCTTATCATGCGTAAGGTATGATCTAATTCCTTATTCTGACTCATCGTTTTGCATTTCAGATCATGCCTACTCGTAGAGCTTATGGAAGGAATGTGAATGCCAGGGATGCAAACACAACTCCTTAAGTCCCAGATCAAAGAAGTTTCGAATGCGGAGTTTCGAAATGCTATCCAGTTGTTGGCTCAGAGCGTGACCAACCAGAACAATCAGCAGGCTCCAGTTTTGGCAAATGCTAATGTTGGGTCAGTTGTAGCTAGAGTTTGTGATTTCGTGAGGATAAATCTGCCTGAATTCTTAGGATCACAGAATGGTAAGGAACCCTAAAACTTCATTGATGAGGTCAAGAAGATCTTTGGAGTGATGCAGGTAACTGGGAATGATAGGGTTGAGTTGGCATCTTACCAACTTAATAATGTAGGCTCATATCTGGTATACTCAGTGGAAAGAGAACATGGGTACAGATGCAGCTCCTATTACTTGGGAATGCTTTAGTGAGACTTTTCTAGACAGGTTCTTCCTAAGAGAGTTGAGAGAGAAAAAATCTCAGGAGTTTATGAATATGAGGCAGGGTTCAATGACGGTCCAAGAGTATGGACTCAAGTTCACCCAACTCTCCAAGTATGCTCCTCACATGGTTGCTGACTCCAGGGCTCAAATGAACAAGTTCATGTATGAGGTATCCGATCTAGTGAAGATAGAGTGTAGGAAGGCTATGTTGCTCGAAGATATGAACATCTCTAGGCTCATGACTCATGCTCAGCAGGTTGAGGGTGATAAGCTTAGGGAACATGCCAAGGAGAATAAGAAAGCAAGGACAAACAACTATGACAATTCTCAACAGAAATCTGGTGGTGGAAATCATTCGCAGTATCAACAGAAGTCTTTAACTCCAGCACCTTCATCAACTAGTGCTCCATCCTCCAAGATCCGTAATGATAAAAAAGGTAGGGCATCAGGCTCTAAGACTCAAGGTAGTGTTTCAGGCACCAGAACCTACCCAACTTGTCCGAAATATGGTAAGAACCATCCGGGCGAGTGTCTTACAGGAAAGGAAGGATGCTTTGGGTGTGGTTAGTCTAGTCACAGGTTGAAGGATTATCCTTCTTAGCAGGGTCAGAGAAGTAACAATGGTAGAGCTCAGTCTATAACTTCAGAAGCACCAGCAGGTCTCCCGGGGTAACTCATCTGGTATAGGTGGCGGTCAGCTCCAAAACAGGTTGTATGCTCTCCAAGCTCGCCAGGATCAAGAAGATTCTCTTGATGTAGTCACTGGTACGTTACGAGTCTTTGACCTTGATGTTTATGCTTTGTTAGATCCAGGGGCTACTCTCTCCTTTGTAACTCCTTTTATAGCAATCAAATTCGATGTTAGTCCAGAAACTCTATCAGAACCCTTCTCTGTCTCTACTTCAGTCGGGGACCCAGTTATAACTAGACGAGTATACAAAAATTGCCCTATCACAGTCTCCCAGAAAGTCACCTCGGCAGATCTTGTAGAGTTAGAAATGGTAGACTTTGATATCATTCTAGGCATGGATTGGTTACATTCTTGTTATGCCTCAGCCGATTGTAGAACTAGGATTATTCATTTTCAGTTTCCAGATGAACCAATCTTAGAATGAAAGGGTAGTATCTTAGCGCCTATGGGTCGATTCATTTCTTACCTTAAGGCCAGCAAGATGATATCTAAGGGTTATCTTTATCATTTAGTTTGGGTTAAGGATTCCAGCTCCGAAACCCCAACTCTTGAGTGAGTTCCAGTAGTTAATGAGTTTCCAGAAGATCTTCCCAGAGTTTCTTCCGAAAGGGAAATCGACTTTGGAATTGATCTCTTTCCAGATATCCAGCCTATCTCTATTCCTCCTTACAGAATGGTTCCAGTTGAGCTTAAGGAATTGAAAGAGTAGTTGAAAGACTTTCTAGATAAGGGCTTCATCTGACCTAGTATCTCGCCATGGGGTGCGCCAGTATTGTTTGTGAAGAAGAAAGATGGTTCTCTTAGAATGTGCATTGACTATCGACAGTTGAACAAAGTCACAATCAAGAATAAGTATCCCATCCTCAGGATTGATGACTTGTTTGACCAAGTTCAGGGTGCTAGTCATTTCTCAAAGATAAACCTCAGAGTGGGTTATCATCAGCTCAAAGTCAAAGATAGTGACATTCCGAAGACAGAGTTCAGAACTTGGTATGGTCATTATGAATTTGTAGTTATGTCATTTGGACAAACCAATGCTCTTGAAACTTTCATGGATTTGATGAACAGGGTGTTCAAGCAGTATTTGGACTTGTTCGTTATCGTCTTCATTGATGATACCCTAATTTACTCTAGGAATGAGGAAGAACATGCAAATCATTTGAGGGTGGTTCTGTAAACTCTCAAAGATCGCCAATTATTCGCTAAGTTTAGCAAATGTGAGTTTTGGTTGCAAGCAATTTCTTTCCTTGGTCATATTGTGTCTAGTGAAGGGATTCGAGTTGATTCTCAGAAGATAGAAGCAGTGAAACTATGGCCCAGACCTATCTCTCCTACATATATCAAAAGTTTCTTGGGTCGTGGAATGATTTTCATCCATAGCCTCTCCATTGACTAAGTTGACTCAGAAAAAAGTCAAGTTCCAGTAGTCAGATGATTGTGAGAAAGATGTAACACCCCGATTTTTTAAAACGTCTAAATTAACTTGTATCTTCATGGAAAGACAAGGAGGGTGGGTAATAAATTAAGAATGATGTGGTATGGCACATTTTAAGCCATGAAAACATTTCATTTCAGTTCCAAACCAGAGAGAAAGCTTAAGAGAGGGTTCCTATGGAGTTCTAGCATGATGAAGGTTAGTTTTTGACGATTTCTACCATTAAACATTGTCCCTGTGCCTAGAAACGTAATCCCTACACGTGACAATCATTTTTCCCTTCTATTAGTTGCGGTTAGAGCTGGTTTTTGAAGATATAAATTTATAGTTATTGGTGTTTCTTCAAGGTTTAAACTTGGTTAACTAAGATAATCATCTCGGGACTCTTTTATGATTGTTTTTATGAATTTCTACGGATGTTTCGACAAGTTGGGGAAATATGGTAAATCTGCCGATTTAAGATTAATTATGAACTATTTATAGGTGTGTACCGGTTGTGTATATATAGTGTTTATGAAGCTTAGGACATAAGGAACAACTTTTGTGAAGGAACTACGGTCTTTCGTTCATTAGAAAGGTATGTTAAGGTTATTCCTTTCGTCGACATGTTTCCTTAGAGGTAGTTTACGTTGGTGATCTTGTAGATGTAATTGGATTGAGTGGTTATAAACCCTCATTTTAGGGACTCATAATCTGTTAAGAATGACCCTAAGTTAGGAACGACTTGGAAATTATTCATATATATTGTTTATAGCTAAATTGCTTGCCTTTATCCTATTCAATTGTTTGTTGTCCCCCTTGAGGCTATTGTGGTTAGTTGTTAAGCTATGAACTGCCTATGGGGGCTATGATGTTGCCTAATAGGACTATGTTATTTTCAAAGAGGGATATGTGTTGCCCACGGGGCAATATTGATGCCAAAGAGTCTTATGTGTTGCCTACGGGACTATTTTGATGCCAAAGAGGTCTATGTGTTGCCTACAGGGCTATGTTGATGCAAAAGAGGGCTATGTGCAGCCCATAGAGCTATGATTTGCCTAAAAGGGATATATGCTACCTACGGGGCTATATCGTTGCTAAAAAGGGCTATATGACTTCTTACAAAGACAAGGGGCTACCGATAGGGGTATGTAGATTGATTTGGGACCTTCTGGGCTTATAGGGGCCTCGGTAGGTGGTATGTTGTTTGTACTTGCCGAGCTTATGGGGGCTTGGTTAGGTTGATGTTTGATCTTGTTTGTATTTTTAGATTTAATAGCGGGTTAGCATGCTTATCTAAAATTTTGATTTCCTTACGTGATTGCTTTTGGTATATTATGATACTTACTCACTAAGTCTATAGCCTTTCATACTCTGTACATTGTTCTGTACTGACACCCCATTGCATTAGGGGCGCTGCATTTATGCATGCAGGTCCCGACAAACAACCCAGTAGACCTCCTCAGCAGCAGGATTGACTTTTATCCGATTGGCTAGCCCTTTTCCTCCTGAGCTGCCAGAGTTGGGAGGTTTGTTACCTTTTGTTGTATATATCTTTATGGGTAGGCTGGGCCCCTGTCCCGCCAATCATTACTACTCTTAGAGGCTTGCAGACTAGTGTGCGGGGTATATAGCTACGTTATAGCCATACTGACCTAGGTTTTTGCTTTGCTGAAACTTGTGAGTTGCTTGATGTATTTTCTTGATATATACGTGCTTTCAGTTTTGGTATAGATATCATGGTGGCCTTGACGGCCTAATCAGGACTTATGTGCTAGTTGGCTATTTATTTATATGATCTCTTGGGAGTAGCTGTTTATTTTATAGATCAGTTGACAGGGGCCTTGCTGGCCGAGGGCTTAGTTTTAAGCTGAGATATACGTGTTTGTTTCCTTGATTGCGTGTGGCTTCCATGCGCTAGTAGCAAATGGTTCAGCAAGGTCGGCTCGGGCCTGATTTTTGGCATTAGGAGCCAGTTGCGCCCCCCGAGTTTGGGGCGTGACAAAAAGCTTCGCAGAATTGAAAACTAGGTTGACTACAACTTCTATTTTGACTGTACCAGAGGGTTCAGATGGTTATGTGATCTATTGTGATGCATCCAAAGTCAGCCTAGGTTGTGTGTTAATACAGTGAGGTAAGGTTATAGCTTATGCTTTCAGACAACTTAAGGTGCATGAGAAGAACTATCCAACTCATGACCTCGGGCTTACAGTAGTAGTGTTTGCACTTAAGATTTGGAGACACTACTTGTATGGTGTTCATGTAGATGTATTCACAGACCATAAGAGCCTTTAGTATGTGTTCACCCAGAAAGAGTTGAATCTTCTCCAGAGAAGATGGCTTGAGTTCCTCAAGGATTATGATATGAGTGTGCATTACCATCCTGTTAAGGCCAATGTAGTAGCGGATGCTTTTAGCAAACTATCTATGGGTAGTGTAGCACATGTTGAGGAAGAAAGAAAAGAGCTAGCAAGGGACTTTCACAGACATGCTCGCTTAGGAGTTCGTCTTATAAACATATCAGATGGTGGTGTAATAGTTCAGAATGGGTCAGAATCTTCTTTGGTAGTGGAGGTTAAGGAAAAGCAAGGCAGTGAACTGATACTACTTCAACTAAAGGATGCAATCCACCAACAGAGGGTTGAGGTTTTCTCCCAAGGGGGAGATGTTGTACTTCATTATTAGGGTCGATTATGTGTTCCTAAGGTGGGTGAGTTGAGACAGCAGATTCTTGAAGAAGCCCATAACTCTAGATATTCTATTCATCCAGGCGCCACTAAGATGTACCACGATCTGCGGGAAGTCTTTGGGTGGAATGGTATGTAAAGGAATATAGCGAATTTTATGGCTAAGTGCCCCAATTGTCAGCAAGTGAAAGTAGAACATCATAAACCAGGAGGTATGACTTAAGAGATTGATATTCCTACTTGGAAGTGGGAAGTGATCAACATGGACTTCATCACAGGCTTACCTCATACTCGCAGACAGCATGACTCTATTTGGGTGATAGTTGATAGAGTTATTAAGTCTTCACGCTTTTTGGCAGTCGAAACTACAGATTGGGTGGAGGACTACGCCAAGCTTTACATTAATGAGATAGTTAGGTTGCATAGGGTTCCTTTGTCTATCATTTCAGATAGAGGTCCTCAGTTTATCTCTCATTTGTGGAAGTCATTTTAGAAAGGTCTTGGTACTCAGGTTTACCTTAGCACCGCATTTCATTCGCAGACGGATGGTCAGTCAGAGCGTACCATTCAGACATTAGATGACATGTTGAGAGCTTGTAAGATCGATTTCAAGGGTAGTTGGGATGATCACCTTCCTCTTATAGAGTTCACCTACAGTAATAGTTACCATTTCAGCATTCATATGGCCCCTTATGAGGCATTGTATGGGCGTAGATGTAGATCTCCAATTGGTTGGTTTGAAGTAGGTAAAGTAGCCTTGATAGGGCCAGATTCAATTCATGATGCTATGGAGAAAGTGCAACTCATTAGGGACAGACTTAAGACTGCCCGTCTTATGCAGATGTAAGGAGAATGGAACTAGAGTTCCAAGTTGATAATTGGGTTTTCTTGAAGGGCATATGAAAGGGGTGATGAGATTTGGCAAGAAAGGGAGGCTCAGTCCCAAGATCTTGAAAAAGGTTGGTAAGTTGGCGTATGAGTTATAGTTGCCAACATAACTAGCAATAGTGCATCCGATTTTTCACATTTCGTTGCTGAAGAAGTGTGTGGGTAACCCAACATCTATTATACCTTTAGAAAGCATGGCTGTGAAGGATAGTCCACTTATGAAAAGGTACCAGTTGAATCCTGATCATTAGGTTCGAAGTTTGAGAAACAAAAAAGTCGCTCAGTCAAGGTTTTGTGGAGGAGTTAGTCCGTAGAGGGAGCCACTGGGAAGCAGAAGCAGCCATGAAGGCCAACTATCCTCATCTCTTTCCTTCCGATTCAAATCCAACTTGAGGAAATAGTTCCTTTTAAGTTTTTTAGTCATTCATGCACAATTTCAGTCTTAGCATCTTGTTCCTTCAGTTTGTATAGCGTATCTGCATGTTCTTGGAACTTAGTTCAGTCAGAAATCAATTTCCAGTGTTTAGTGGTAGGGGTTACAGCTCTCTCCCTCCATTTCATCTAGTTTAGTCTTCATTCGAGGACGAATGCTCCCAAGGGGGACATAATGTAACACCCCGTATTCGAAAACAGACTAGATTTACAGATTTCAGAAGCTACAGGTGCCACGGACGGGCACCATCTACGGACCATAGGGTGACCACGGTCCGTGCTGGTGGTCCGTGGATGGTCACTGCAGCCCTCCCCCAGAAGTAGCCAAAAATTCAGCTAAGGTTTCTCCCACTTCAGGACCTACAGACCGTAGGTCAGGCCATGGTCCGTGGTCTAGGGTCGTGGGTCAACCTCTAACTTTCAGCTCCCATTTGTCGACTGACAGTTGATTAGCACGGACCGTCAGTCGATCTACGATTTGTCGGTCCCATCCGTTGGTGATCGCAACAACTTTTACGCCAGAGGTCTTTTGGTCTTTTCCTTATGTGTTGGACCCCTAAACTACGTGGGTTTGATCAGTTTTAGCCTAGAAACATAAATAGAACTTACCTAAGTCAAATTATTCATCAAAACTTAGAAAAATTAGAGCGTAAGATGAGAAAGAGGTCAAGAACCCTAGTTCAAGAATGCAGCAAAGTTCCATCAGTTCCAGCCCCGAAATCAAAAGATTTCTCCGTGGAATTCAACACCAGGTATGTGGGATTTCACTAGTGGGTTATTTTCACCCACTAGGTCTCTAGATTTCAGTCAGAATCTTGATTCCCTTAATGTTATCTAGACCTAGGGTTTCTTGAATGTTAGAATTGTTGGGTTTTCAGTTGTTAGAATTATCTAAATCAGATTATCATGTTATTACTCAGTTTCTCATATGATATCTAGAACCCTAGTTGTATATATTCGTTAGTTCATGAATTATGCATGTTAGGTCAGATTATTCAATTATTCCAGATATACGCATGCTTCAGTTTACGAATGTCACATTATCAATCATAATTGTTACATTCTCAGAGTTTGCATGTCAGTATTTGAGCTATCCAGTATTACAGAACTTTAGTCATAAAAATGGTAAATTACTTAATCAATTAGGAACTTAATATCGAGTGGACTAGGGTCAGTCACCCTCAAGTCCCAGAACTACGTGCCATGTAGGTTGTAAGTCCCATGTGTGGGCATCATTTTAGTGATCATGCCAGCATGCCTCTACACCTCTCGATGGGGCGTATACATCAGACTCCACATTTAGCTCATGTGGGTTTATGTCGGTTATTTGTAGCTTCCTTACAGTTCAGTTAGACTATATTGCATTAGCCATGTTATTAGTGTAGTTCAATATTCAGTCTCAGCCTGTTATAAACTTGGTCATTGCATTCAGTATTTCATGTTCAGTATTCTCAGTTGTATCATGCTTATCTCATGTCATTGTTCAAATATATGTTTGTTTTTCAGTTATGTTATTATTCAGCTTTACTCTATCTTGTATACTCAGTACCTCTCAAGTACTAACGCATACTCTGGCTACATCTTCTTGTGATGTAGGTTCAGATCCTCAGTAGTCAGATCACGTATAGATCATTCTTGATCTTCAGTTCAGCAGCATCAATGGTGAATTCTCATTCTTCGAGGACTAGTGACATGGCTATCTTTATCGCTTTTACCTTTAGTTTCAGTTTTTGCTAGATCTAATTGGGGCTTGTTCCAGTATTTCTAGTCAGTAGAGGTTTTATTTCAGACATAGTTAGATTCAACTACAGTGTTAGAGTTTGACCTTTCATTTGTACTCAACTCATAGTTTTCATATATCTAGACAGTATATGGGTATTCCCCACCATTTCAGACTTTCCTATGATTTAGCTTATGCACAGTTTTATTGATCAGTTTATCTTTAGGATGCTCATGATTATGCCAGCAGGGTTAGCTTGGGGTTACTCGTGATCTTAGGTCCTGCATCTGTGTCCAGGGGGTAGCCTTGGGGCGTGAAAATCTAGGGTATCTATTTCCTAACTGATACTTTTTTTATGTTTGATATCCCCCGTTGTTAGTTACTTCAATAAATTTGATACAATATCCTTGATTTAAAAGTGAGATTCTCATATTGTTATGTATCTTGATTTAAATCTACTATGTTGATACATAAAATCCTAATTTTGTTCTCTATTTGATTTTTTGTTACCCATGTATCAAATTATTAAGTTCAAATTGTATGATGTGTTGTAATATGTAGAAAATTATATCATATTTTAACATGGTTTATACTTGATACATAAATACCACATAATGAATATATGATGTTATACTTAGTATCATATACAAAATTTTGACCCATTTTTTAGTTCATCAAGTTGTAATGAGTATCAGATACACCTTTTATTATTATGTATCGATTAAAGAGTAAGATACTTTGTAATTGCAATTATGTATCATATACTTAAATTGTTATGTTCACATTTTTGTTCCAATCTGATTTCAACCAGTTCAACATTTATCATGTAAATTGTTTTAGTTGATAAACATTATTTTGGAATTGTAGTCTATGAAATACGTCATATTAAATAGATTCCAGTGCGGGATATGTTAGCACAACATATGAAACACTGTTATGAAAGTACAATAGTTACAAGGCCAATGCGAGATATGTTAGCAATAAAGATGATCCACCAAAGCCTAAGAGTCACTTCACTCCACTACTCCAAGATGATTTGGTTCATGTAGAATAGTGATTATGTATCAATGCATAGACAACTTTTGATGTTTTAATGTTTTTAGGCTTAACTCATATGCAGCCCCTTAAAGTTGTCCGCATATTTAACTTAGCCACTTTAATTTAGACTTGTACCTATTGAACACTTTAAGCTTAAAAAATTTATACATATTTGACATAAAATGACAATCAATGAAATAACAAAGATGCGTGTATTTCAATTGCATGTACTAACATATCTACCAATAAAATAATGACAAGTGACATTGAATCTAATTTTTTTTACAAGCTTTATTTAAATAATTCAAAAAAGAATTTTAAGAAAATAATATTTTATTTTTTTGAATTAATCCAATCCCTCTTCTTCGAGACCCATTTTCCCTTTCATTAGCGCCGACGCCGGCACCGGCAAGTACACCGCCCACCCAAGCTTAATACCCATTTTTTTTCATTTTGATAGCACTAAAACTTTCTATTCATTGCCTTAATCTTCTTCATATTAGTAATCATTCATCACAATTACAATAGATAATTTCAAACTTTCGCCCGAAAAAGTTCAGTTTATATCTTTTCCATCGGAACAAATGAAACTTCACCGAAATATTTGAGACATAGATATCTACATATGAAAAAGAAGAAGGAAAAAACAGAAGAAGAATTAGAAAGGGGTAGAGGGGGTGGGGGGGTGGGGTGGGCACTGTGTGTAAAAAAAACGATAAAAATGGTGGATGTGAATGGTTACAGGGAGCAAAATATTGGCTGGAGAAGAAGACTTTTTTTTAAAAGTTATTTTTTTCCGTTTTTTATTAATTAAAGTATATAAGTTAGAGCAAAAAAAGAAAAAATATTATTTTCAACAGTTTAGCTTAAAGAGAGTGAAACACACTTTTTTTGCCATGTCAAGTGTTATGTGTCTAATAGGAATGACTTTTAAACAAATAAGATGTTCAATAGGAACAAAGATAAGTTAAAATTTTTAAGTGAAATATGCGGACAACATTAAGGGGCTGCATATGACTTGAGCCTTATTTTTAAGATACATTAACTAAAGTTTTATAGAGTTTGTTTATTTGTTTTAGATTCATGTTATGATGTATTTTTGATCTTCAAATTTGAAAATTTTGATGACACATTGTTGTTTGCTATTTTTCAAGCTAAAAACACTAAGTTTTTTAATATACTTCTACCCAAGTTTTATAATTTTTCTCTAAAAACTTGTCGATGTTGACTTTAATTTTCAATATATTTAGTCGTTAATTCTATTATGTATTATTTTATACATTTGTCTCTTATAATAACGATTTTTACTATACACAACACAACACTTGATACTATTTACTTTTTTAAATACAAAAATGTCAAAAAAAAAAAAAAAGTATCAGAGTCATCAATGCATACATCCACAATTATATTTTTTCATTAGTTATAAGTAGTTCATGATACATTTGATATTTAACCACTGCAATGTATATTTTAAAGATGTATCAACTTTATAACTTAATTTTTTTTTACTGAAATACATTAATAGCTACACTTCATTATAGTTACACATAATATTTCACAATCACTTTGTATCAGACATTATTATCAAACATAAAATCATACATTATATAAACACTGTATCTGAATCATAAAATTTTGTACCAGATTCTCAAACTTTATATAACTTTACAATATGAACAAATTATTACCAATCAGAAATATAGGCAAAATTGAAAATTGTAATATTTCAATTAATTGTTTCAGAAATTAATAAGCTAACAGTATATTGTAATGTATATATTTGTAACAATGGAAAATCTATAGATTGAAATGTTACATTTGAAAATTACTAATCTGAAACATCACAGTGTTTCAAATAAAGACTTCGTCAATTATCTTTAGAAAAGAAAGTAGAAGTTCTTCGGTTGCGACCTTCTTATCCACAACATCTACGACAGTTTTTATTTGTGGTTAACTTTTCATCTGTATTTTTCTTCCTTGTTTTTCTTGGTCGTCCAAGCATCCTTTTATATCTTGGTGGCAAGACAATTCTTCCAAAACACATTCTGAAATGGACCAATCGTCCTTATATGACATTGGATCCTTTATGTTCATTATTGAAGTACCTCACTTTGAATATATCCGAATTTTTCCTAACAGATACCTTCAATCTCCAACAACAGTCATCCGAAAAACACACTAATACATATCTGCTATTGTACTAAATACATAAAAAAGAAGCACTATTTCATGTATCATTCCGAAAAAATGTTCAAGATATATGATTATCACTAATCTTAATGGACCATAAATACGCAGTGTCTGAAACATATTATTATCCATAACAAATTACATATGTCAGATACACATCAACTAACTGATATATTTCATACATATGTGTCTTAATTACCCATGCCTCTATAATGATACATTAAAAAATAAGAATTAACAAACTAACATGTACCAGATACTTTATATTAACCACACATTGATACACAGATCTAAAAATTCAACACATATGCGGCAAACTAGTAATGTAGTGGTAACTAGCAAAGTATCATGACTAATATAGTAACAAACACATTCAACAACAAAAAATTGTATTACAACACAATAATTCTGGTCACGTACCTTTTGTTATCACATCTTTTAACTCAAAAATTGAAGTTATGATCTATTTGTATTTTGTCATTACAGCCACTAAAGTTCCTTTATCCTTGAACATTTGCTTCACCTTCACATCTGAACTGTTTGTATCAGCTATATAATTTGTTATCTCCAATTCTGATATATAACATGAATCACTAATTTTCTATTCAATCATGTTAAGAGCATGTGAGTCCCTTTTCCCACCTTCAACACAAATAACTGCACGCATCAAAGCTTTGTATCTCTTCATCATTTTGAAAGGTTTCTTCGATGAATAGGGGGGAGGAATTTGAATTTTGAATGTCTTCAATCTGTTAGGATTAACATCTATATGATTGAAACTAGGAAGAAATGTAAGCATAATTTATGAAATTCAATCAGATTGTCAGTTTTTATTCTTATTTCAGCGCAACAGACCAGTACTTATTGTAGGGCAGAATTAATGTATCTAGATGGTAACTTATGTATCCGAAAGGTACAGAGTTTAAGAGATTTTTGTAATTACAAAAAGAGTAGGGATAGGATGTATTTTGCTCCTTACACTATGGAATTCCTAAAATTTTTACTATTTAAAAATGACATATATCTATTTTTATTCATGTTGACATTAGCGTTCATCATTTTTTTCCTCTTTCATACCATCACAGTATATTATAATATATGAATATACTCTCATGGTATCAAAGAGTAACTGAGTAGTGTCTTCATTGAAGGACTGTTTCCTCCTCCTTGATACCATCAATGTATAATAGATTTTAGTGGTATCAATGAAACTGAACTGCGTTTTCATTGAGATTACGATGAGATTACTCAATCATTCATGATACCATTACGATATATCTATATATTGTCGTGGTATCATGAAAGTAGTTTCAATTCTTCAATAGTTAAATTTAAAAACAATTTAAAAACAAGTCATAATTTAGATACAATTTTTTAAAAATTTGCAAAAAGAGAAAAAAATATTAAAATATATTTTCTATTAATTTTAGAGTTTCATAAATAAGATTGTGACTTTAATAATTTTCTATTAGTTGTATTTTATTTATTTCTTAGAAAAAATGTCTAATCATATATGATAATGATAGAATATCAATATATCGACGGAGTATCTCATAGGATTAAGTTTAGTCCTATATGATACAATATGGAATCAATATATCGATAGAATATCACAAAGAATATATTTTCTACTAATTTATAGTTTAATAATAATATTGTGATTTTAATAATCTTCTTAATTGTTTCTTATTTATTTCTTAAAAAAATTCAATCCTATATGATACCGACAAGGTATCAATATACTCACGGAGTATCACAAAGGATTAAGCTCAGTCCTATATGATATGGATATGGTATCAATATACCGACGGAGTATCATAGATGATTAATTTATAGTAGTGATGCTGACATCTTGTGCGAAATAAGAAAGGAGAAAGTAGGATAAGTGGGTAAATAGTATGGGCCTTGGTCCATTAAGGATAAATAGTTTGGATCAAGTCTAATTTGAATAAATAGTTTCACTTTTAGATCTATTTTGTGTAATTTACCTATTTGAAAAGAAGAAACAACTGGAAAATACAAAGAAGTAAGAAATTCAGAAAATGGGTCTCATAGGGAAGAGAGTATCAACAATTACAACAATCATAATTACTATTTTCCGGGTGGTCGAGTATGGATTTCTTGAGATGGTTTTGGGATGATCTTATGTCACACTTCGGACCTATATTCTTGGCGTGATTGACACTTAGAATTATTATTATTAGTCCCAAATAAGCTCTTGACTTGTCTTGTTACTATATTGAAGGTTATAATACATATGTGGAAGCTTTTAAAAAAATGAGCATACAGTAAATTTATAATACAAACTCAACAACTTTATTTAAAGATCTAAAAATTTGAATAATATTTATATGTTTGTAAAATAATGTTGAAAGTTATAACTCTAGTAACCCATCTATAAAACCTCTATCATATTGAAGATAGGTTATCGGGACATGACCCCAAACTACCTGAATATTGAGCTAACAACATATACCCACTATTAATACTTTAGATTAATTGGAGCCTTTCGAAAGTAAGGAGCTCTCACAAAAGATAGATAAATGTGATCCTAATGATGTGTTTGTTGTTATGAGTACCTGAATCTGCATCATAAGACGATGCAACATCGAATGACCTCAATACACGAAGTGTTCGGTATGTAAAGTAGTTGAACGAAACAACTGGCTAAAACTAAACATAATGTTGAATGAGAAAATCTAAAAATATACTAAGTAAAGTGAATACAATAGTAGAAAAATAAGATTTTCCACTGAGATCTAACCCCAATTCCCGTCCCAAGAGTTGGGTCTAGAATCAAGGTCAGGAGTCTAGTCACAAATCAAGAATCAGGAGCCAGATCTTGGAGAAGTATTAGACATTGATACCCGAGACTTGAGTTAGGGTTGAAAGTTGAGGTGTGAGGTTGAAAAAGTGTATATTTTGAGAGTGCAATTAATTGATATCCATGAGTTACCCATATTTTATGATGAATAATATGAGTTGATCTATAGTTAACTCTCTTTTAAATGAGCCGATAACCAACTCATTTTAAAATGGATTAATAGAGTGGATATCTATATATTTGACCCATTTTGCTAGTCCTAGTAAGAATTAAGTAGTTGCAACTCACATACAATAGCACAAGGTTACATTGTTGACTACTAGCTAACACGATAATGGTCATGCTTAAAAACTTGTTATGATATCAATTTTCACCATGTCAAACAAATATCCGCATTGTTCATATATTTATATTGCAATCACAATTTACACAAAATTTTTGAAGGGATCTCCATTTAAAACACAACAACAAACATCGATTGCCTTAACTACATCCTAATTTCTTCTACTTATACAACATTCCTAAAATTTTAAACATGTTGGTTCAATAAAAACTACACCTTTATAAAAAGAAACATGACTAAAAACCCTTGGGTAACAAAATCTAGCCACCACCTATCCCCACAAAAATAATGCCTTGTCGACAAGACATCAAACAAAATAAAGACAAGGGGATGAGGCATACATATGGTGTACTAAGTACATGTATTTGGTTTCGAAGCTGGATTTGTAGACGCATCCTTAGTGTTCTCTGATCTTGGACGTATTTATATGCCTAGGACCCAAATAACACATATGCTTTGATCGAGTTTGAGGACAAATTCGTTAATTATTGATCGTGTCAAATCATGATAATAAACCAACATGATTAGTTCTTGTATGTTGGGAAACAAAAGGAGCATGGGCAAAAAAGTGGCAGTACATGCAGTGAGGATTGGGTTTAAGAGCGAAAGAAAAACCGATGAAATGCCAAAGAAGAAGAAGATGTTCAAAATGAGGAAAACCCAACTTTGTATCCTCTGCGTATCGCAGAGAGGGATTTAATTATTGCCACATTGAAGATGTCAAGACAGAAGACTATGTATCCACTCCACGTCACGGAGAGGAGGAGTTCAAGAAATTAATAATTTACAACGCACTGGCGCGTCGCGAACATGGTGCAAATTTTCTGCCGACTTTTCCCAAATTATAAATAGACTTAGATTTTATTATTTTATTTATTATTTTTCAGGTTTTTGGAGAACAACGGCTTGGAGAGCTATCTCTTATAGTATTTTATGATTAATCACCATTGAAATAAACTTATTGTCTGTATTGAACTCAGAAGAGAAATATGAGGATAGAACGTGGGACAAAAAGAGCATGATCTTCTCTAGAATTAGGGTTGATTTGTATCTTGGATAGAAATATACCTAGAGACCTTGCTTGGTTAATAGACAGTATGAAAGTGTAATGCTTGGTAATTTATTTAGTCGATCCCTGCTCAACAATGTAGTTTGGCTATCAATTACGGTAGGTGTTTAGAGGTCATGAGATCATAGTCATACATTTAACCCTGTAATCAGTGATTCGATAACCAATTGATGTCTATTAGATTATATAATATGCATGAATCTAAAGCAGGCTGCAGTCCTGGAATTTCCAAGTCATTGTTTGGAATCCAAGTTGAAATTGAACCATAGTAGTTTAATTCAGTATTGAGTTAATTGATCATTTAGATTAAAATACATCACTCTTTCCGAAAACACTTGCGTTAATTGATAGCTATTGGAAGAATCAAGGATAACCTAATTTTAAGTTTATGTGGGTACGACATCCTGCTCTTAAAAGAGCTACTTTATTACTTGCACGACCACGTACACTTGCGTGTGCATTTGGGTGCAAAAAGTTTTTGGCACTGCTGCCGGGGACTTTACAATTAGGAATTATTTAATTCAACTAATTTCTAAAGTTATTGTTCAAGTGTTGATAACTTGATCTTAGCTATTGTATTTCAAGTTGTGTTTAAACTTCAAGCTGGAAGATGGACGGGAAATGGTAGAGATACTTGCTGAGCTGGAAAGATTTGTTCATTACCAAAGAAATAAAGTATGACTAACCTTGCATGTTGCTCAAGTTGGGAGCGAACCAGTAACACTAGTAGTAAAGGTTGAACCAATTGCACCTGAAGTAATGGCAGGGATGACAATTCGAGATGTTGAAATCCCACACACAACTAATATCACTCTGAGTATTCAGAAACCACCAGCTGGTGGTAGGTTTGAATTGAAGCAGAGTATGGTGCAACTATCGCACACTAATAGAAAATTTACCGACTAATTTCATGAGGACCCAAAAGTGCACATTCAGAACTTCCTCAAAATTAGTGACACATACACTCCAATTGGAGTAAATCTAGATTATGTGAGACTCACCTTGTTCCCTTTCTCTTTATTAGGGAAAGCAAGAATATGGTTGAAATATAAGACAACAAACTCTATTACTTCATGGGATGATCTTACGTGAAAATTTTTGATAAGGTTCTTTCCATCTGGGAAAACAACCAAGCTTAGGAGCGAGATACTGTGTTTTAGGCAGAAAGGATAGGAGATTTCATATCAGGCATGTGACATATTCAAATCACTACTGTAAGGTTGTCCACGCCATCATCAAGCAAATAAAGTCTTGGTCCACACCTTCATTGAGGGTTTGGGACCAAACACCATGTTTTTTCTTGATTCAATTGCGGGAGGACAATCTTTGGAGAAGACTTATGCTAGACTATTCATATTGCTCAATAGAATCTCACAAGGAAATTCTAAACGAAATGGATGAGGAGCTAAACTTGTGGTGCAAAAGACTGTTGGGATGTTAGAAGTAGATGCAGTTACAATTTTGACTGCACAAATTACTACGATGTAGAACATGATGAACATCTATTTCAGTAATTTTCATTGGGACAATAGCCTGCCCGGGTAAATCTAGTAAAACAACCACAAACGTGGTGCGAAATATGTGGAAGTGGTGATTATATTGTAGATTTTTGTGGGGCAAACACGGATGTTGTAAACTTTGTAGTTAATGCACAATGAAATGATTGGGCTGAAAAGTTAGATGATGCATTGTGGGAATCCAGAACTGCGTATAAGACACCAATAGGGACTTCTCCATGCTGTATGGTATTCTAAAAAGCATGCCATTTTCTGACGGAATTGGAGGACCAAGCCTATTGGTCCATAAAAAAGTTGAATCTTGATCCTTAATCGGCTGGCAAGAAGAGAATAGGTCAGTTGCATGAGCTTGGGGAATTCAGACTCCACGCCTATGAAAATGCCAAGTTATATAAATAGAAGACGAAGAACTAGCATGACAAGCATATAATCCCACGAACCTTTGAGCCAGGCCAACTGATGTTGCTATTTAGTTCAAGATTGAAGTTATTCCCTAAAAAACATTTGTCAAAGTGGAGTGGGCCATTCGAGGCGGTGTGAATGACTCAACATTGTGATGTGAAGCTAAAGAATAAGGACAAGAGCTCCACTTTTCTAGTGAATGGACAATGAGTCAAACACTACTTCAAAAATAATGTAGATCGTGAGAAAGAAACGCTCGATTTGAATGATGAGTGTGTCATGAGCTGGGTCGAGCTGTGATGTTTGATTTTAATGTATCAAGGATACTTCATCTAATTCTAAGTGTCAAAAATTGCTAGTCAGTATATAACTCAACTAAATGAGTTAGGGTTGAATCCCACAGGGAGTGGTACGTGTTTAAGATTCAATAGGAAAGTACGAATATGATCAAGTCAATCATTGGAATAGCCATTTATGAATAAAAACATAATTCAAATCATGAGGTGACATGAATGTCAAATAAAGGGGTTTTGGTTTCAATTATTAACTACAACAACAACAACAAATAATACGGAATAACAATAATGAGAAGGGTTCTTGGGATATAATTAGATTATAGGCTAATGTTGACAAATGGGAAATCGCAACTGTTAGGAAATAGTTGAATATTAGTGAATAATCTAAACTATAGAGGAGATAAACTTTCTCTCGAACAATTTACCCCAAATCAAGTTGATTTCTCTCGAACATCGACAAGCATGCAATATAAGAACAGCCTACCCCTTAGTCCATTCACTCTCTCGAGCTGAATATGTGGAAAAGGGTTTAGGATTCACTCTCTCGAGCTGAACCCATGACAACCCAATACCCATAGACCATCAATCAATAATCTTGGTTTTAAAACCTCTCTCTCGAGAAAGCCAAAAACACAAAGGTAGAACCGTTTGCAACTACAATTCTTTAAATTAAACCATAATTACTGATTGAAATCACTTCTAAACAGCATTTAAACTAACAATTAGCAATACCCATAAACTAAATCAGCCCATAATCACATAATCACACCCCAAGAATTAGGGTTTTAGCTAGACATCATAAAAAGATAAAAATCATTACCAAATTGAGTTTCCATCAACTGGTAAGATTGATTTTGTCTTTACAAAGGTCTAAATTGAAGAATCTCAAAGACCCACATCCAATTTCTCAAAAGTGAAAAACTTCAATTCTTCAAAGCTAAGGGAAAAACTTGTCTCAATACTCATAATTCGATATATTCAAAGTATGATACTTAAAAATGATAAAAATCTATATTAGATACTAAACTAAATGTTCAAAAATGTATTTATAGTCGCCAAAATATGCTGCGAAGGGCCATTTGGCGCAGTAAGTCGGGCTCACTGCTTGACTTGGCGATCCGCCCTTTGGTCAATTCCATTGCCTTTTTGCCTTGGCCTTCAGCATCCTCTAGGTCTGTAACTTTGGGTGATCTAACACTGCATCGCGGAACCATTCGGCAATCCTCCGACTGCTCCTTTCTCCCGCCAATTTGATTTTCTCCTTCAGGGCTTGGCACACTGGAACTTTAAATGGTCAAGAGGTCGTTCAGCGACTGGAGATCACCAGGCTCCCTTTTCTTTACTTTTTCAGCTTGATTCGTTCAATTTTGCAAATTAGTGTCCTTGCATTGTTCCTCAATCCATATACCTGAAAATCAAGGGTTTTACATTAGTTATTTGCAAAAAAACAAACATTTGAGGACACTAAATCATTATAAATAAAGCCCTAAATGAGTCCAAATCTCGGACTCATTAATGTTAAACCATGCGCTACATGGGAGGCAACCCGTGATCATATGTATTGGATAGTGCTTTTGTTTTTTTCTTTCTTTTCATTGTTTTCATTAGTAGGACTTGATTGAATTTTCATCTTTTATTGTAATAATTAGGATATGAAAAAAACAAAATATAGAGAAAACACAAAAAGATGAGTCGTGCCACGACTAAAACTACGGCACTGGATGAGAGGCAACCCATCAGGTGTGTGTTAACTATGTTGTTCTTAAAAGTTACATAGAAGTGGACTCCGTAGTGGAGCCGCGTCATGGAGGTGTTCAATGGATTCATTGCGTAGGGAATCAAATTCCCAGCATTAAAAGAGGACTCCGTAACAAGAGCACATCACCGAGTTGGAGTATTATTTTGGTTTTGACGAAAATTGATATTTTTGTCAAAAATAAGGGGTCTCTGTGATGGATCTACATCGCAGAGGGAGTCAATATCTTTATTTTCACTAGGAATTAATTTCCAAGCCAAAATAAAGGACTCTGTAATAGGGCCACATCGCACCTAGCAGGTAAGTTTTTTTATTCTCATTAAATAGACGGGTTTTATCCATCTTCCCTTTAAGAAAACCAACCCAATTCCTCTTTCAACCCCTAAACTCACTCTAATTCCCCTATTCTTTTCCCTCAACCCCATAATTTCACCCTTTCCTTCTTCCTTCATGAATTCTCAACTCCAAATCCATAATGTGGAGGCATTCCACCATCAATTTTTGCTCCATTCTCTCCCTTCCTCACGTGTTAAGTATGTTCTCGTTAGTTGTTAATTTTGTTTTGAAGGCTCATATGTAGGGAATGATGTTTGGAGGATTTTTGTGTAGATTATTTGAGGTTTTATGTTTGTATGAAAGCGTAAGGTAAGCAACTCCTTGATGCTCTTTAGCCTGGGTTGTGAGTTCGCTGTAAGGTTAGGTTATGATTTTCATGTGTGTAGTGAGGGTACTTATGTCTGATGTTCTTGGCTATATGTATGATCGAACATGTGGTGTTGCGTATTATTGTGAAGTTCTTATATGTTTAGTAAGGTGTTATTGTTATGTTGAGCGTAGTAATGGTAAGGTTGATGTGTGGGTATAAATGTCAAGTTTTGAATTGGCAAAATTGTGTTTCTCACCTTGTGTTGATTTTAATGTTGGAAGTCTTAAGTATCGAATTTTTAGCATGGGTAGAACATATGAATACGTGCGGGTTCTCTATTCACAACCCACGTTTCTTGGTTCTTAGGTGTATTCTTGTGGGCTAACTTGGTTTTGGGTGGTGTTTGTTTACTATGCAGGTGATCATCTCTCGAACTCACAGACCGACAAGGAGGTAGCATCCTCAAGCCAGAGAAAGAGAGTTAGGAGTGGGGAAATGTCCCTCCCACACCGACATTCCCTCATGGACAAACTCGCTGATTTGGATTGAAGAAAGTGATCAAAGAGGGAAAAACATGGTGGAAGAATCACACTAGAGCGAGATATTTCTCTATCGTGTGTATTGAGAGGGATAGTTTGGCGAGGGACTTTCCCGAGATTATGATGGAGATCTAAGAGCTCCATATGGAGTTTGTTTTTGTGGAGCCAGCAGAGTGCAACTTGTATGTGGTTTTTGAGTTCTATGCAAACAAGGCAACTGAGTCAAGGTCTCACTTTGTGAAAGTGTGAGGGGTTGATGTAACGCTAACTCCGGTTGTTCCTTATGACATTTTGGGCATGGATGACACTGATCCCTTGGTAATGACGGTCTTGAACATTCACCCACCTTACCAGGCTATTCGACACACACTTTGTGGGTCTTACTCTATGGTTTGGTAGACCAAGCATAGTTCGAACATGTTTCGCCAGTTACTGTCTTATGCCCATTACATTATATAATATGCATGAATCTAAAGCAGGATGCAACCTTGGAATTTCCAAGTCATTGTTTGAAATCCAAGTTGAAATTGAACCATAGTAGTTTCATTCAGTATTGAGTTAATTGATCATTTAGAATAAAATACATCACTCTTTTTGGAAACACTTGCGTTAATTAATAGTTATTGGAAGAAACAGGGATAACCTAATCTTAAGTCTATGTGGGTACAATATTCGGCTCTTAAAAAAGGCTACTTTATTACTTGCATAGCCAGGTACACTTATGTGTGCGTTTGTGCGCAACAGTCTCGGTACCGGCAATGTCCATCACATTCATAATAGAAATCCAAACATCTAAGGTTGCACCTATAGAACCTGCGACCACTCTAGAAGCCTTACTACCTGAAGCACATCGTAGGTGCTTACACTCAGACTTGTATCATAAATCTAGGTCATTTTGGGGCACTTTCAACTATGTTTGTCTAGTAGATATCCAGTCCTCTGTGCCATCAATCCGGCTATGAAAGTCCTTCACAAACTGCTCAAATAAAGCTCTTAAGAAGGCTTTAGATGGCTTAATTGAGACTTTATTCGCGACTTTAACTATTGCAATAGCTGACCCAACTATTGCTCTAGGTACGCTAATCACTTGACTAGCCCGAGACCTGATAATATACTCTTTGGTCACTCTGACCTTGGCCAGTTAGAGGTCGGAAACTCAATAGTTTGCCCCTAACATCAGTCCATCCTTAAACTCTAGCCCGAGAAGGATAAAAGTATCAACCCGCTCCCTACCTTCTAGAACATCTATCAATAATGATGAACTAGAACTTTGAGTGTTGTCCTCAAACTCTTGATATTGTGTTTACATCATCGCAAATTAGGCTTATATCTTTTACCTGGTTCACTTTGATGAAGTGATCAATCTCATTCCCCTTGTTATTCAGGGCCATGTCCTGCTGATAAATTTATGTATTCCTGGACCTGTCATCCGTATCTTTCTAGATTTGAGATTGTTTAGTCTACTTTTGCTGAGGCTACCTCTATTCCACAAAGTTTGAGGTTTGTGAAATCTCACCTTGTGAACCACTTTAAGAGTCATATTCACTGGACCCCGAAATACTAAGTATAGGGGCAAAAAAAACCTCTCCTCCTTCGGAGCGGTAAGTGGTGATGGCCAAGGCTTTCTCTTGTGCCTACTTTTTGGTTTGCTTTCTAGTAGCCCGAGTCAATGGTTGGACGTCGGAAGTACTATTCCTCTCATCCTATAGGCGTGTTTCTATTTCCTTGTCCTTCCAACCTGGTGTATTTTTTTTATGTTTTTTTGGAGGCATTGTACGTGTGAGAAACACTGTTGTAACACCTCAAAAATTAGACTTAGAATATGCAGCAAAAAAATTCCAGAACCAATGAACCACGGCAGGATTCACGAACTATAAGAGGGACCATGGTCCGTCGACCTACCCGTGAACTCAGCACCCTTCCAGCAGATGTGAACCACAGTGCCCTTCACTGGCTCGTGGGAGCCAGGCAGAGTTCACTAGGCCCAGACCACGGGACCCTTCACGGGCCGTGGTCCTGACGAAGAACTGTGGTGGTGGCCATGGAAGCTCGTTGTTTGGTTATTTCCCAATGCGTTGGACCCCTAAACTACGTCGTTTAACCCCTAAACTACATAGTTTTGGTTAGTTTTAGCCTAGTGACTTAATTAGAACTTACCCTAAACGATCATTCACCAAAAATTCTTTGATCTTAGAGCAAAACATAGAGAAAAGTTGAGCAATCCTTCAAGAACAAGTAACAAGGTTTTCTTCAGTTCCAGCCCCAAAATCAAAAGATTTCTCTATGAATTTCGTCACCAGCTATGTGAGATTTCACTAGTGGGTTCCTTCCACCAGTGAGTACCTAATTTTTTATTCCCTTAATTATGTTTAGACCTAAGGTTTCTAGAACTTCAGATTATTGCTATGATTTAGTTGTTAGATTAATCCTCATCAGAATATTACGTTTTCTTAACTATGCTGCTAAATCCTTGCATGAAATTCGGAACCCTAGTTGTGTAGATTCGTTTAGTTCATGAATTACACTTGCTAGGTCAGTTTACACAGATATACAAGCTTCATTTAAGAATGTTTCATTATCGATACATAAATGTTGCATTTTGAGTTAGCATTTCAAAATATCGAGCTATCCAGTTTATTTCAGTGATGTTATATATTATACATTCTATTGGGAGTAGGCTTAATACCGAGTTGGACTAGGGTCAGTCACTCTCATAGTTCCAGAACTACGTTCCCCCATAGTTTAAGTCCCCTTTATGAGAATTATACTTAGTGATCATGTGGGGCATATACATCGGACTCCACATTTAGCTCATGTGGTTTTATGTCGGTTATTAGTGGCTTCCATAGAAAGATTCTAGTGTATTGACTAGGTTATCAGTTACAGTTCATTATTCAGTTTCACTATGTTATAAACTTGGTCACTACATTTAGTTAGTTCATATTCAGCATGTTTAGTATATTTATCATGTTTAGACAATATCATTTATTTATCCCTTTTTTGAGTTATATGTTCTATTCAGCTTTATTTTATCTTGCATGCTCAGTACCTTTCAAGTACTAACGCATACTCCGCGCTATATTTTCTTGTTATGTAGGTTCAGGTCCTCAGCATTCATATTACGTATAGATCGGTTCTCGATCTCCAGCTCAGCAGTATCAATGGTGAGTCCTCATTCTTCAAGGATGATAGACGTGATTTTTCATATTTTAGTATTTCATTTTAGTTTCAGTTTCACTGGAGTTACCTGGGGCATGTCCCAGCATCTCTAGTCAGTTAGAGGCTTATTTCAGACATAGACATATTCAACTTTAGTATTTGAGTTTTATTTCAGTATCTTAAACTCTTCTCTATTTATATATATTCAGATAGTATTGGTTATTCCCATTATTTCAGTTTATCTTATGCTTTAAGCTTCCACACAATATTTCTTGTTTCAGTTTGTTTTAGTATGCTTATGATATGCCAGTAGGGTTAGCTTAGGGTCACTCGTGATCCTAAGTCCCGTGTCCACGGGCGTGACAAACTTGGTATCAGAGAATTAGGTTTAGGTATCTTAGGATGTCTGAAAAGCCACACTAAGTAGAGTCCTTTTCATGGGTGTGAAGTGCGCCAAATCTAATGAGAGGGAGGCAACGAAGTGTGTTAGGGAAACTTCACTTTCTTGATATTCTTATTGTGTGTTGGTATGATCTCTCTTTCTAATCCATCGCTACACATTTTCAGATCATGCCTTCTCGTAGAGCTTATGGAAAAAATGTGAATGCCCGCAACACTAACGCAGTTCCTCTAGTTCCAGACCAAGAGGTTTCAAATGCAGAATTTAGGAATGCTAATCAGTTTTTAGCTCAGAGAATGACTAACCAGAACAATCAGTAGGCCCAATTCCTACTAATGTTAATGTTGGGTCAGCTGCAGCTAGAGTTTGGGATTTTGTTAGGATGAATCCACCTGAGTTTCTAGTGTCGTAGGTTGGTGAGGATCCCCAGAACTTCATTGATGAGGTCAAGAAGATCTTTGGAATGATGCAAGTGACTAGAAATGATAGGGTAGAGTTGGCATCCTACCAGCTTAAGGATGTAACTCACATCTGGTTTACTCAATGGAAAGAAAACAGGGGTACGAATACAGTTCCTATCACTTGGGAGTGTTTTAGTGAGACTTTTCTAGATAGGTTCTTCCTAAGAGAGTTGAGAGAGGCAAAAGCTCAGGAGTTCATGAATTTGAGGCAATGTAGTATGTCAATCCAAGAGTACAGACTCAAGTTCACCCAATTCTCCAGGTATGCTTCTCACATGGTTGCTGATCCAAGGGCACAAATGAATAAGTTTATGTATAGGGTGTCCAACTTAGTGAAAACAGAGTGCTGAAATGCTATGTTGTTGGAAGATATGAATATCTCTAGGCTTATGACTCATGCTCAGCAAGTTGAGGGAGACAAGCTTAGGGAACATGCTAAGCCCAATAACTAGGCTAGGACAGGCAACTATGAGTATTCTCAGAAGAAATTGGGTGGTGGGAATCGCTCGCAGTTCCAGCAGAAATCTTCAGGTCCAGCACATTTATCAGCTAGTGTTCCATCCTTTAGGTTTCGATAGAATCATAAAGGTAGAGCATCAGGCTCTAAGTCTCATGGGAGTGTTTTAGGTAATAGGACCTACCCAACTTGTCCCTAGTGTGGTAAGAACCATCCGGGCGAGTGTCTTACAGGGAATGAAGGATGTTTTGGGTGTGGTCAGACTGGTCATAGGTTGAGAGATTGTCCTTCTTCTAAACAGAGTCAAGGAGGTAATAATAGTAGGGGTCAATCTACAGCACCAGCAGGTCGTCCAACTCAGCAGGGTGCTTCATCTGTTATAAGTGGTGGTCAGCGCCAGAACAGGTTGTATTTTCTTCAGGCTCGCCAGGATCAGGAAGATTCTCCTGATGTGGTCACTGGTACGTTACAGGTCTTTCACTTAGATGTTTATGCTTTGTTAGATCCAGGGGCTACTCTTTCCTTTGTAACTCCCTATATAGTAGTAAACTTTGGTGTCAATCCAAAAACTCTTTCAGAACCTTTCTTAGTCTCTACTCCAATTGGTGACCTAGTAATAGCTAGACAGGTATATAAAAATTGCCCTGTCACAGTCTCTCATAAAGTCACCTCAGCAGATTTTGTAGAGTTAGAAATGGTAGCCTTTTATATCATTCTAGGCATGGATTGGTTACATTCCTATTATGCCTCAGTCGATTGTAGAACTAGGATCGTTCATTTTCAGTTTCCAGATGAGCTAATCTTAGAATGGAAGGGTAGTAGCTTAATGCCTTGGGTTGATTCATTTCTTACCTTCAGGCCAGAAAGATGATCTCTAAGGGTATCTCTATCATCTAGTTTGGGTTAAGGATTCAAGCTTCGAAACCCAACCTCTTGAGTCAGTTACAGTAGCTAATGAGTTTCTAAAAGAGTTTCCAGAAGATCTTCCCAAAGTTCCTCCTGAAAGGGAAATTGACTTTGGAATTGATCTCCTTCCAGATACCTAGCCTATTTCTATTCCTTCTTACCGAATGGCTCCAGCTGAGCTTAAGGAATTGAAAGAGTAGTTAAAAGACCTTCTAGATAAGGGCTTCATCAGACCCAGTATTTCTCCATAGGGTGCACCAGTGTTGTTCATGAAAAAGAAAGATGGTTCTCTCAGGATGTGCATTGACTATCGGCAGTTGAACAAAGTCACAATCAAGAATTAAGTACCCTATCCCCAAGATTGATGACTTGTTCAACCAACTTCAGTGTGCTAGTCATTTCTCGAAGATAGACCTCAGATTCGTTTATCATCAACTCAGAGTCAAAGATAGTGACATTCTGAAAACAACCTTCAGGACTCAGTATGGTCATTATAAATTTGTAGTTATGTCATTTGGATAAACCAATCCTCCTGCAACTTTCATGGGTTTGATGAACAGGATTTTTAAGAAGTATTTGAACTTGTCCGTTATCGTCTTTATTGATGATATCCTCATTTACTCTAGGAATGAGGAAGAACATGCGACTCATTTGAAGGTTGTCCTGCAAACTCTCAAAGATCGCCAGTTATTCGCTAAGTTTAGCAAATGTGAGTTTTGGTTACAATCAATTGCTTTTCTTAGGCATATAGTATCTAGCGAAGGGATCCGAGTGGATTCTCAAAAAATAGAGGCAGTGAAACAATGGCCCAGACCTACCTCTCCTACAGATATCAGAAGTTTCTTGGGTTTGGCAGGTTACTACAGAAGATTTGTTGAAGGATTTTCATCCATAGCTTCTCCATTGGCTAAGTTGACTCAGAAAAAGGTTATGTTTAAGTGGTCAGATGAGTGTGAGAAGAGCTTTGCAGAACTGAAAACTAGGTTGACTACAGCTCCTATTTTGACTCTATCAGAGGGTTTAGATGGTTATCTATTGTGATGCATCCAGAGTCGGCCTAGGTTGTGTGTTGATGCAGCGAGGTAAGGTTATAGCATATGCCTCTAGAAAACTTAAGGTGCATGAGAAGAACTATCTGACTCATGACCTCGAACTTGCAGCAGTGGTATTTTCTCCTTAGATTTAGAGTCATTACTTGTATGGTGTTCACGTAGATGTGTTCACAGACCATAAAAGTCTTCAATATGTGTTCACCTAGAAAGAGTTGAATCTTTGCTAGAGGAGATGGCTTGAGTTTCTCAAGGACTATGATATGAATGTGTTTTACCATCCTGGCAAGGCCAATGTAGTAGCAGATGCTCTTAGCAGACTATCTATGGGTAGTGTATCGCATGTTGGGGAAGGAAGGAATTAGACAAAGATGTTCACCGATTTGCTGGCTTAAGAGTTTGCCTCATGACCATATCAGATGATGGTGTAACAGTTCAAAATGGGTCAAAATCTTCATTTGTAGTGGAGGTTAAGGAAAAACAAGGCAGTGATCCTATATTGCTTGAATTGAAAGGTGCAGTTCATCAGCAGATGGTTGAGGTTTTCTCCCAATAGGGAGACGGTGTGCTTCACTATCAGTGTCGTTTATGTGTTCCTAAGGTGGGTGAGTTGAGACAACAGATTCTTATAGAAGCCCATAACTCCAGGTATTCTATTCATCCAGGTGCCACCAAGATGTACCGTGATCTGCGCGATGTCTTTTGGTGAAATGGCATGAAGAGGGATATAGCAGATTTTGTGGCTAAGTGCCCCAATTGTCAGCAAGTGAAGGCAGAACATCAGAAACTAGGAGGTATAACTCAAGAGATCAATATTCCTACATGGAAGTGGGAAGTGATCAACATGGACTTCATTATAGGTTTACCTCGTACCAGCAGATAGCATGACTCCATTTGGGTGATAGTAGATAGAGTTACTAAGTCCGCTCATTTCGTGGCTGTCAAGACTACAGATTCGGCGGAGGACTACTCCAAGCTTTACATTAATGAGATAGTCAGGTTGCATGGGGTTCCTTTGTATATCATCTCAGACAGAGGTCCTCAGTTTACCTCTCATTTGTGGAAGTCATTTCAGAGAAGTCTTGGTACTCAGGTTAATCTTAGCACAACATTTCATCCACAGACGAATGGTCAGGTAGAGCATACCATTCAGACCTTACAGGACATGTTGAGAGCTTGTCTGATCGACTTCAGGGTAGCTGGGATGATCACCTTCCTCTTATAGAGTTCGCCTATAATAATAGGTATCATTCCAACATTCAGATGGCCCCTTATGAGGCATTTTATGGTCGTAGATGCAGATCTCTAGTTGGTTGGTTTGAAGTAGGTTAAACAGCCTTGATAGGGCCAAATTCGGCTCATGATGCTATTGATAAAGTTTAGCTCATCAGAGATAGACTTAAGATAGCCCAGAGTCGTCAAAAGTCCTATGTAGATGTAAGAAGAAGGGACTTGGAGTTCCAAATTGATGATTGGGTTTTCCTGAAAGTGTTACCTATGAAGGGGGTGATGAGATTTGGTAAGAAAAGGAAGATCAGTCCTAGATATGTAGGCCCTTACAGGATCTTGAAAAGGGTTGGTAAAGTGGCATATGAGTTAGAGTTACCAGTGGAACTAGCAGCAGTCCATCCAGTCTATCACATTTCGTCATTTAAGGAGTGTGTGGGTGATCCAACATCCATAGTACCATTGGAAAGTGTGGATGTGAAGGATAGTCTCACTTATGAGGAGGTGCCAGTTGAAAATCTTGATTGTCAGGTTCGAAGATTAAGAAACAAAGAAGTCGCTTCAGTTAAGGTTTTATGGAGGAGTCAATCAGTAGAGGGAGCTACTTAGGAAGTAGAAGCAGTCATGAAGGCTAAGTATCCTTATCTCTTTCCTTGTGATTCTATTCCAGTTTGAGGTAATAACTCATCTCCAGTTTTACAGTTACTCTTGCGTATATTTAGTCTTAATATCATGTTCCTTTAGTTTGTACTTGCATTTTCAGCGTATTTGAATATTCTTGGAACTTAGTTCAGTCAGAAATCAATTTCTAGTGCTTAGTGGTAGCGTTTGCAGCTCTTTCCCTCCCTATCCAGCTAGTTTAGACTTCATTCGAGGACAAATGATCCCAAGGGGGAGATTTTGTAACACCTCAGAAATCAGACTATACAGCAGAAAAACTCCAAAACCAGTGAACCACGACAGGGTTCACGGACCGTGAGAGGGATCACAGTCCATCAACCTGCCCGTGACCTTAGTACCCTTCCAGCAGAGGTGGACCACAGAGCCCTTCACGTGCCGTACTGGTGCTCGTGGGAGCCAAACAGAGTTCACTAGGCCCAGACGTCAAACCACAGGACCCTTCACGGGCCGTGGTCCTGACGACGAACCGTTGTAGTGGCTGTGGAAGCTCGTCCCAGAAACCAGTAGCTACTGGACCAAGGACCACGACCAGCTTGATGATCCGTGGTCCATTTGACGGTTCGTTAGAGGGGCCGTGGTCAATTGCGTCAGACTTTTAAGTCAGGGGTCGTTTGGTCTTTTCCCTATGCGTTGAACCCCTAAACTACGTCGTTTAACCCCTAAACTATGTAGTTTTGGTCAATTTTAGCCTAGTGACTTAATTAGAACTTACCCTAATAGATCATTCACCAAAAAATCATCGATCTTAGAGCAAAATAAAGAGAAAAGTCTAGCAATCCTTCAAGAACATGCTCAAGGTTTTCTTCAGTTCCAGCCCTGAAATCGAAAGAGTTCTCTGTGAATTTCATCACCATGTATGTGGAATTTCACTAGTGGGTTCCTTTCACCCAGTGGGTCCCTGGATTTCAGTCAGATTCTTGATTCCCTTAATTATGTTTAGACCTAGGGTTTCTAGAACTTCAGATTGTTGATGTGATTTAGCTGTTAGATTAATCCTAATTAGAATATTACGTTTTCTTAACTATGTTGCTAAATCCTTGCATGAAATTTAGAACCCTAGTTGTGTAGATTCAGTTAGTTCATGAGTTACACTTGCTAGGTCAGTTTATACATATATACGTGCTCCAGTTAAGAATGTTTCATTATCAATACATAAATACTGCATTTTCAGTAAGCATTTCAGAATATCGAGCTATCCAGTTTATTTCAGTTATGTTGTATTTTATACATTCTATTAGGAGTAGGCTTAATACTAAGCTGGACTAGGGTCAGTCACCCTCATAGTCCCAGAACTACGTGCCCCCGTAGGTTAGACTATAGTTCGTAGTCGTGAAGTACGAACTGTAGAATGAAACGTGAAGTTAATATAGTAACTATTTCTTGTGGGCTCAATCACTACAAGTCCATGTAAGACTCGTATTTAAGATTTCTAAACTTTCATCAGGCAAACTACGAGTCCTGGTTGTATTGTATGACTCATAAAGGGATTTTGGCTTTATTCCAACTCAACAATTTGTTGTGATTTAGTATGAGTCAACCTATGACTCATGGTTACAGGCCACGGTTCGTAGATGGACTTGTACTTGTAAGTTTATAAATTTCAATATTTCGGTACAACTCAAGACGAATTATACTACGATTCATGGTATAAGACTCTGGGTCATGGGACTATACATACTCATGAGTTCCATAAAAGATCTTGCCCTACGAATGGTAGTATGACTAATAGGTGTCATCAACAGGCTGTATTGACTTGTTCCGTAGAAAAGTTCAGAGACCTTTGAACTTTTGAGAACAAAGATTATGATTGGTTTTAGGAGTCGTAATCTAAGACTAAGCATTATGACCTAAAAGAAAGTCTTCAACTTAAAATGAAATAAAGTATTGCTTCGGACCATATAAAGTATTTGGCTTCAACATGATCAATTCCTTCTTTGAAAATTCTTACTACTATTTTGAGATTAAAAAATGGCCAACAAAAAAGTATACTTTCTCTTCCCTAATTTATGTGGCACTTTTCATTTTCGAGAGTCAAACATTTTAACTTTGATGAAAAATTTGCATATGGAATCTTCAATTTTTTTGAAATGAAATTTATATATTTGTAAACTACATAAAAACTACTATAAGTCACAATAATTAACAATTCAAAATGTTAAAAGGACCTATGAAAAACTTACGGTCAAAGATAGACTTGTTTGAATCTCGATATCTGAAAAGTGCCACATAAAGTGGGACAGAGGGAGTGATACACCCAAATTACACCTCCCTAAAGAAGTATAAGCGGTCAAATTCAAATAAAGAACCTAACTTTAGGTTAGGGTCGATATCGCGAGGAATATGGTCTAGACTTCGGTTAAGTTATGGTTATTTATAATTTTCATCAAATTACTTCCGCAAAAAGGGAAAAAGGGGGAATTTGTCATTAAAGTAACAATTTGTTAATTTGTAGCAATAAATAACAAATAAATAAGATTTGCAGTTTGAAATATTAATATGAGGTGAGAAATAGGGCATATGTGTTCCCCAGAAGCTCTTAACGCAATATTCCTAATAATAGTAACTCTATCCTAGTGTTAACATGGAAGGTTGGTAAGTTACATATATCCTATGTGATTGGTCCTCCAAATAGGAATTTTACCACGCAACTTGGTCTGTCTACGAGTTTATTCTATACTAACCCTTACCCTTAATCCTATATTAGCCCTCACAGTAGATGGGTCAGGCTATTAGATAGCATATTATCACGCTAAATCTCCGTTGTTCAATCTCTTTCTCATTCATTACTTCCTTGGTCCGACAAGTAGGAATGAGGCGAGTTAGCATTCAAAACGAAAGGATTAACAATACATGCATAAGCACTATTCAAGAATTTCTTAATTATTAGTTTTACGTTGTTAATTGCTCATGGTTCCCACAACCCTAATTGTGAATTTGGCTATTCATGCTTGAATAATCGCAATTCATATAAGGGTTTGAAATATAAATCATGAACTTATAATTAGAACATATGAAATCTGAAATCTTGAATTGAAGAACAAACGCAAATAGCATAAACCAACTTTAAGAATTAAATGACGAAAGTGTTCGCATAATAATTCTCAAAGTCAAAATAAAGTATCCCAAAAAGTCTACCAACCCAAAAAGGAAAAATACAACTAATATTTATAGAAACTAAATCCTAAATCAAGTAGGAAAAGGAAATTTAGAAAATTCAGATTTGGGTAGATTCGTCGACGGCTGGCCACCTACGATCGTTCGAAGGAAAGAGGACCCGTGGTCTTCCACCATTGGTCAGCAGTTGGCCAAAATTTATATGGATGTAAATCGACAAGCATGACCTACGACCCATAGGTCTAAGCACAGTCCATCCTGTACACTCGTGGTTCAAGTACTGAAACTCATCTCTTTGAAGTCATTGACGATCCATCAACAATGGTCCGTCAATGGACCCATGACCTGTCAGTGGCTTCCGTGGTTCCACACTTAGTCAGAATTCCTTTAACACTCTATCCACACCTCTACCTACGGCTCGTAATCTGAACGATGACTCATAGGTGGGCTTGTTTGTTGCCATTTTACTGCTGCTTTAGCTACTTTCAACTGTAACTGCTTCAAACCTATTTCCTGCAAAATTTGATCATTATACCATCACATCTAATAATAAAAATGGCCAGATTCACGCAAAACTCCGAGTTTAATGCATCAAAAATACCGCAAACTCACGATACATCAGGAAGTAATATATAAAAAAGAGAGGAAATCACCTTGTTAGTGCTTCCTGATCATAGAGCTCGAAGTTAAATCAACATAAAAACACATGTTGGTTGATGCCCAACTAACATATTGAGGGGTTTATATAGATTAGGTAAAAAGACATCAAAAATATGTTTTCTCCATGTAGGATTACTGCAATAACATATCTTCTGAGGAAACTTAATTTGTTGAGGTGATGGTGTGTTCTGATTGAACTAAAACACAGGCAATAAAAAGAAAATCAACCAAATTTTAATAAGGAAAAAAAAAGAAGCAAATTATTGAACCTTCGATAGTCAAATTAAGGCAACAATGTGTTCTAATTGAACTAACACATGGAAAATTAAAAGGAAATCTATCAAATTCAACAAGGAAAAAAAAGTTAATTGTTGAACTTTAGAGACAAGTTTACGTGAATGAGCTATAATTTTATCCTTTAAGTCTATATGATTGTCTCATATATATATCTCACAATAACACTTGGATGTATTTATTTCAAGTCTAGTCTTTAAAAGATAAAATATCTAATAGAAATTGAAGTAGGGGGTATTTGTAATCATTTAACATTTATTGGATATAAATTTATACAATGATTCATATTACTATTAGATTTAAAGATATATTAGTCTAATAAATATTGTGGATCAATATAACCGGATTAATTATTTAAGTCCAATAAATATAAATTAAATTAAGACAAAAGAACACTTGTAGCCCAAAAAGAAAACCATTTACTAGTGGTTACCGATTTACTTTGATGCCCCTTCAATAATTACCAAATGACATTTTTCTTTTTCTTTGGCATGATGTCAACATGATGTCACTGCCTTTGTATTTCGTCTTTTTTATTTTATTTTGAGAAATCTTCAAATTTTCTTTTCATTTGAAAGGCCATTCTCTTCTTTTTTGCCTTTTCTATTTTTCTTTTTAAAAATATAATAAAATTAAAAAAATAAATGTAGTAGCTAACTTATTTTAGACTAATAAAAATGTAGGAAGATTAAATAATTAAACTACAACAAGAAGTAATTAAAAAAAAAAAAATCAGTGCCTTATTTATTAAAATTAAAATTAATAAAAAATATATTTTATATTCTCTTTTTTAATTTTTTTCCCATTTATTTCTTTATACATTAATTTTTCTCTATTTTTTCCGTTATTTTTCTCTATTTTCCTTATTTTTCTCCTTTTCTACTTTTTTCTTTCCTATTGGTTCTTTTTATTTTTGCATTTTTTCTTTTATTTTCAATTTCTTTATTTGTTGTTCCTTTTTCTTTTCTTTTCTCCTTTTCGTTTTTTGATTATTTTTTGATTATTTTTCATTCATTTTTTTCTCAAATCATAATATTTTTTATTTTTCAACACAATTTAATTTCATATATACTGTTATGATCTCATTGTTCGTTGTTTCAATCCTTTAGTGAAACTTTGATGATACCATCACAATATATCTACATATTGTCATATCACTGGTGCATGTTTTGATCTTTTAGTCATTCAGTGAGACCTCCGTGATACCATCACACAATATATATATATATATATATATATATATATATATATAATCACATTGATTTAGACATTTAAAATACATAATCTAATTTTAATTTTTCTTTAATATTTAATCATGTAATTAATACTTATTAAACTTATTTTAGCAGGATTTTGTACTATTAAATTATGATCATTTTCATTATGACTTATCAATTTGCAATATTTATTTTATATGGTTTTATTGAATATTATAGTGTCATCACTCATCTCATATTTTGTGTTATTTTTTTAAGAAACACCTTAGATAGTTGTATTTTGGTTGGACTAAAGAAATATTTAAAGCACAAGTTAATTATATGTTTGTATGAATACTTTACCGAAAAAATTTAAAAACCTGAAAAAATCAGAGGTTTATTAGTTTGGTTTGATTTGAAAATTAAAAAATTCGATATAGTTGATTTGATTTGATATTTGAAAAACTCAAAAAACTCAAATTTTATTAATTTAATTTATAAATTTCACACAAATAATTTAATTTAATATTTGAAAAATCAAAACCAAGGATCACGTGCCCCCAACTTACCCTAATAGAGAAAGCGGCAGTTGTGTGATTTTACCCAAGTTTATAACCGACCTGTAAGGGGAAATTGAGGGACTCTACCTAGCATAGCGCACCGCACACCCCATGTTGCTCCTTTTCATGCGCTGCTCTTAACACCCTTTTGCTCCTTCTCTTTCATTTCCTTTTTCCTTTTCTCTCTCTCTCCAAAAATGGAGCAATATTGGTCAGGTTAAATTGACTAACAATGCACAACGTACAAGACGGAATTTACAACTTGAAGAATGGTTAGACGCTTTTTGGTATATTTGATTTAGTTGAGGATTGGATTGTGATTAGATTTCACAGATTAGTGTAGTGGTTTTATTCTGTGTAGCGTGGAACATAAATGTCTGAATTGGTGGCTCGGACTGGTCGGCATCAGCAGCGATATGAAGATGGTTATCGCCTTATTGCCGGGTATTTGCTAAATTCGATTTTATTTCGTTTACGCAAAGTTTGCTGAATGTGCAAGTTTGGTTTTAAATTTAGTCTACTTGTTTGATTTGTGTTGGTCTTTGCTTAATTGGGTTTGATAAATGTTGTGAGTTTCGCTTCAAGTTTCCTCTTTTCTTCTTCTTCTTTTGTTTCAATGCCAGTGCTTTTAAGTTCTATCATGTGTGGATCAATGGGGTTAAATCTCCTTTGTGAACTGGTTTTCCTTCTTAGGATGTTTGGCTGTTATACGGATTGAAAGATGCAATCTCTAACCCTGAAAAACAAGAGAGAGGAGGAATTGTATAAAAATCTGTAATTTCTTTGATGAAATAAATTTTATCAAGGAGCTTACATCAAAAGCAAAAGTTTAATTCCATTCAATCCTGTAAGAAGCTGATGAATCTAGGTTTTAGCCCCATTTACATACTCCAACATGCATAAAAAAAATAATCAAAAGAAGTATACAATTGACTTGGATCTCCAAAATGGAGTTAACATTTCCTTCCAAAACCTCTAATTACTTTCCTCCTGTAATGCCATTCTCTTTTGGCCTGCTTAGGCCCTTCACATGTCAGCATCTGATTAGATCCTTGTGTAGTCCATTTCAGACCAAAAAAGTGTAAACAAAATTGTATATGATGTTTTGAACAGTATGACGAACTGTGAAAACAAGCAAATATTGAGGAGACGAAAAGGAAAAAAAGACTCATGGAAAGTTAGAGTAGGAGTAGTGGAGCCAGTTTGGTCTCACTTTATCCATACTAGAAGTCCATCTGAACATCATTATTGTGGGAATAAGATAAGACTGGAGTTGGTCTGTCATTGGAGAAGTTTCAGAGGGATCAAATAATCCTTTCAGAAGAAACCTACTCCTTGTCTTCCCCATTAACATTACCTTTCGATCCCCAAGTCTCCAAACTCATTCCTTTTAACATCTCTTTTGAGGTGAACTCACATTCTGCTTCATGTATTTAGATTCAGTATGGGACTTATTTGGTGATCATTTCTTTTGTTTTCATCACCATGTCAAAGAGTCTTTGACTCACATGTCCAATCACCATTAGCTTGGTATTATGGTTATTCCACCGAGATAATCAGCAACGGCAGTTGGGCTGGTGAATGTTGCAGGAAAGGGACTAATTGATTTGTCTAGTTGAGAGATTGCCTCCTTGCCCATTTCTTTGTCAATGAGCAATGCACCCAGAATAGCTATGTAGAGTGTTGCATTTTAACTCTTGCACTGTATTAAAATAAGCTAGCTCATAGAAGTCAACACTTATGACTTGAACATATTTTACAAATCGAACTTTCAGCTCTTACAAGAGAGCACTAGGTGTGACACCAAAAGATTGTTCTGTCATTATTATTGTTAGGCTGAAGATAATATTAATTTAACTCTATCAAAAGGTAATGTTAATTGAATCCTACAGAAAGTAGCCAGTGGCAGATTGGGGTGGGGTATAATATAATGAACTGGGTGTCAATACTTTTGACAATATCGACATATTGATGTTTGCCTGTTGTGCATGCATGGCCTCAATAATTGACCTTCTTGACTGCTGTACTTCAGTTTTTCTTATTCATAATGCTGAATGAAGCACAATCAGAGTAATAACTTGTCAGCCCCCAAGCCTGGGTGAGGTGGACAAGTACCATTGAACACATGCTATACAAATGACCCATGTTGAGCAGATGAATCACTGTGCAAATGGAATAGCTGACAAGAAACTGTATATACAACACTGGCCACTGGCCTGACAGATACAAATGACTAATGAAGCTATGAATACATATGACTGTAGTCCTGTACAACTATCAAATGGTCGGGACAAGGCCTTACATACCCAAAGTAAAACTATAAGTACAACCAAAAGAGTGCTTGATGCATGCTAGCTCCAGATAACACATGAGGGTTTGCCATGGCATAACACATGAAAGGTCGTCCATAAAGGCGGGTATGCCACATTGGCATAGCAAATGAAGGGCTGACCATATAGGCGGGCTGCCACATTGGGTATAACTCATGAAAGGTAGCCCAACCAGATCAGGAGCACGGGATCACATATTTTAAAGAGCGCACATGAATATACCTGTCTTCCCCTTAGTTGGGTCAATAGTATCATACTAACACATGTCTGCCACCCTTATAGTCAAGTAGTAAATGAGCCTCATTGGGCATGGAACATATACACAAATGAGCCATGGCCCATGGAGATATGTGACAAGTGAGGCCACAGGGCATGTAACAAATGAGGGTATAACAAGTGAGCAAGTAATCTTTAGCATATGGTTAATTTAAGACACATAACTTAATCAATTCAATTGGGGCAAATTCAAATTAGGGACAAGTGCATGTTCCAAGTGAAGACATATAAAATGTATACTTGAACAAGTAAGGACTCTTTGAGGTAACATTATAGCCTAACACAATGGAAGTGATATCTAATGAAAGGAACATGTGAGCAAATGAAGTATATGATCAAATAGGCAATTGAAGCAATTTGGGCTCATATGGACAGATTGTGTATCCAACACGTGGACACTCTCAGTATGTGTAATCTAGGATCATATTGATTCATATAAGAGAAACATGTGACAAGGATTCGTGTCATAGCAATGAAAGAGATTTTAGCATTACATACCTCATCTTCTGACCAATATGACTACATGATTCGACCTTTCTTTTAAGGTGTTAATCTATAATATAAGTATATAATGAAGTTAATATTAGCAGCCAATCACCACATGGGCCTTGCAAAAAAGTAGCTAAACACTTGACAGGTAGTGAGCCTGTATAGCCCTCAAAACTCTTGAGGTATCACCACACCCTCCTTCTCCACTTCATTACAAGTTCACACACCCTTCCCTTGATTGTCCAAACTGTCCCCAACAATATCACATGTAAAACAGCCCCTAAAACAGTCTTAATGTACTTCAACATAATAGGAAAAATATTGAACTCATGGCTTCCAATCACCATCTCATGAGTTCTTGACAAAAACACAGAGAACTCTGCACCCAAACTTATACATAAGGAGGGGCAGGAATGGGCAGAAACTTTCCTTACTTGATGGAGATTTCTATTCTCTTAACTTGAACTTCCATTCAGATATGAGCCAAAGAGGAAGAGAAAATCCTTTAACAAGGCCAGCTACCTTCGTAGGAGGGCTGCCCTACACTCTAAAATATAGAGACATGATTTACATAGTTTTTCATGAGAAAATTAGGCTAAACCATGAATATACCCACTGACCTTGGTTGGATAAGAGAGGAAACTATCAAGAACCCTAAGGGATTTGGGGCAACTATTTGGAGGAGAGAGGAGAGAACTTGAGAGCACCTTGAGATATATAAAAACAAGAACGGAAAAATGAGCCAAGTATAGGCTCTAAAAAGGGCCCTTTAACCGCCTCTCGTTGCTCCAATTTAGACCACAAAATGTCTAGTAGGTGATGCAACCAAAGGTGGACCCACATGATTTGATAGGGGTGCACCCGTTAACTTCAAAAAAACGTGCTTGAGAAACGTATAATCAATAGTGCACCTATAAGAAGCGTAGGGGTGCCCTTGTGTAGTTGGTGCAAGCCAGAGGAACCACTCGCGAGAATACAGTTCAAATTTAGCTAGAACCCTATTTCATTATTTTTATTTTAAGTTTAGCTTAGAGCTCATATTTGAGTCATTAGTGACCAAGAAAATACTACATTATTCGTTAATTGTAGTAAAAGTTTCGCTAACTACCTAAATTAAGATAGTATTGATGCACCGAAATCTTCAAATTTTGGATTCGCCTCTAATGCCCAGTAGACTCAGATTAAATCAACTTTAGATTCATAGAATTATTCGTCTTATGGACGGATGGGTGAGCAGGATTGGGCGACGGACTGAAGGCTGAAGCTTTGATTAATGACAGATTTTTGTTGTTGAAAAGTTTAAAGGAACAACCAGGGTTTCAATGGTGAAGAGAAAAAAAAAACTTTTCTTTATGTTTAATCAAATAAAAGAAAAGTCAAAAATTTAAATTAAATTAGTTAAAAAATAATTATTGATTAATACTTAATAATAATAAGTTAACAAGTAAAAAAAAAATCAAAAAAACAAAAGAGAATGTGCCTTGTAGTTAAAAAAGAAACTGCCTGCAGTTAAAAAAAACAAAAAAGGCTGCCTGCAGTTGAAAAAAATTAAAACAAAAAGCAGTTAGTGGGGTTTGATCCCACGAACTTAGACACAAAAAATTGATTGCCTACCACTGGCACCAGAGATCACTTTTGTTTATTGGGTGGCACGTTTATTATTTATACATATGATGCATATAAATACCTATATATAAATAGAGTTTTCGTCGAAACTCGTGGGTGGCGTGGCACCCCCACGGGTCCTAATAGATCCGCCCCTGGATGCAACTACTTGGTCCTTCAACTTCTATCTTTGTTGTATGGGGCAAAGTGTTGACCAATCAAGAACTCCCATGTTTAGTATATGCATGTTGCGGAAATGAGGATGTTGAGGTGGATGTGTGGTAATACAAGTGCGATAATATTAGGAATGAGAATATTCGGGATAATTTGGGAGTGGTCTCGGTGATGGACAAGATGGGGGAAGATTGAGATGATTTGGACATGTGAAGAGCAGATGCGCAGACACCTAAGTGAGGAGGTGTAAGAGGTTGGTTGTAGTAGGTACAAGGAGAGGTAGAGGTAGGCCAAAGAAGTATTAAGGAGAGATGATTAGACTGGACATGCCGCAGAGGACTTGACCTTAGATAGAAAGGTGTTGAGGACGCACACTAGGTAGAAGGTTAGTTAGTTGTGATTTGCTTTTCGAGGGTTAAAACTTGTTGGTATTTGTCGTTGTTCTAGTCGTATTTTGTAATTCTTGCTGTTGATACCTATTATCGTTTGTTGTCTACTATGTTTCGATTATCGCACTATTTTGTTGTTGTTGTTCCTTTCTTGTAGGCTTTTTACTGCTTCCCTTTTTAGTTGTTATGTTTTCTATACTGTTTTCTGCTTCTTTGTACCTTAATTTTCTGCACTCGAGAGGGGTTTTCGGAAACAACCTCTCTACTTCGACGAGGTAGTGATAAGGTCTGCATATACTCTAACCTCCCCAGACCCCATTTTGTAGGATTTCAGTGCATATGTTAAATTAAGTTAAGACTTAAGTGGGCTTCGGCTGCCCATTCTTCTCTTTTTCCGTTTCCTTTTCTTTAACTCACTTAATATGGGCCACAAATTGGTCAATTAGCCTAAGTAGGTGATGCACCTACTTGGTCCTTTTAGCTTGGTCCGTATACCTTAAGTAGATGATGCACATACTTGTCACTTGCTAGCCTAATTAAGTCAATCAAGCAGGTCACTTATGTTATTATATTTTTCAAATCTTACTCTCTTTACTTTAACTTAGCACTTTTATACATTTAGCCACTTTGAACTTTTAAGCTCAACCACACCTTACTTTCTCGAGTTTAATTACTTTCGTCGATGTTAACTTAGTCGTATACGTGTTGGAAGATACGGGTTATTACATAACTATATCATTTCACATTTAACTGTGACTGGGATTGTTAAGTTATCTTGGTAAACTATGAGTAGGCTTAAAGGATTAGAATCAGAGAACAGTTGTGGAGCTTTTCATGCCGTGTTGGTAACAGTAGGCTTTCCGGTTCTTCCTTAAGAAGGGATAGTTGGTCTTTTGGGGAAAGGGTACTATCACTCTTTTTAAGGTATCAATCCCGTAAGAACCTGCTCTACTAAAATAATTGTAGCTGATGGATTTTATGGAGCAAAATTATCCGACAAGTATGTATTGAGTTAGTAGAAACAAATTCTGACTTTTAGGTTTAAAAGCAAAAGTACTAGCTAAAATCCATGACATTTTGGCTTTTAAAAGTCTTTGTAAGTTCAAAGCTGAACTTGTAGTTGTTTTTATCGGAAGTGAATACCGAAGATGCTCTACAAGGTGTCATGGAAAGTATCGAATTTAGCCAAAAATCTTTTAGGAGTAGAAGGGGTTTACAACTTTAAATTTCTGTATGGTCAAGGCCATTAATTTTCTCAATACATCAATGGAGGGAATGTTTTAGAGAGTGATTGTTTACCCTGTAGATATAGGAATTCAAGCATGAAATGTCATGGTACAAAATAGAGATGTTTAAAGTGGAACTGTTTTAGTTCACATATTACTGTCCAATTGATAGACTGCAACAATGGAAATTGAAGTTAGTATAACTTGGCATTAAACTCATGCTTATATAGTTTGGTGTTCACCTCTTGATTAGAAATAAAATACTTCTCTGCAGGATAATGTAAATTATTCTGCCTTAACCCTCTCTTGGCTTATCTGAAATCAAATCGTTCTTCAATGTTAATGAGTTATTCACAAGGAACGTTAAATGCGCCTCTATCTTATTTGTTTTTTTTAACAACAATAACTGAACCTCAATCCCGAACAAGTTGGGCTCTAATCTTCACTGTCCATGTACTATTTTATCTCTACCTTAGTACAATCTTTTATAGGATAAATTAAAAATAAAATTGAAAAAACATTAGAAGTTCTCCATATTTTCTTACTGCGAGACTCCTAAAAAGTAATGGACTAGGATAAACATACTAACATGACTAAAAATTTATTCTAATTGTGATTTGTATGTCCCACATGTATCTTTGGCTTTTGCTAGGTCGCTGATCTTGCAAGACGTCTTTCTATGTGTTTTATGTTACCTCACCCCCTTTTAAAATGGGGAATTTTTATTTTGATGGAGGTGCATTCAATATTCCTTGTGAACAATTCTTTATCATTGATGAACAACAAAGGACTTCATTTCGGATACAAAATCTTGAAAAGAAGAAGAATCATTTGGATCTATCCTCTCTATGAGGAGCTATGGAGCTTTAATGGAGGGTTTGGGTTGAATAATCATTATGGACAGTGAGGGAAGGAGTGGATAGAGCTGGAAAAAATAATCTTAAAAAGGAATGGTTGAACTGGGGCAATCTTGAAAAGCCAAAAGATTGAACAACATAAAAATCTAGTGGAAGGCAAAGAGGGACCACAATGATTAAGAAACTTGTAGGTTTTGGTTTGAGGTTACAAAATATTAAATAATTATTTTTATATAATAGAACAATTTGAAGTAAAAAGCGATGGAAATATTCAAACAACATGTCAATAATGTATGTATATTTCAGGTCTCAATGTAACAATTTTTTTTCTTTATTCAATAATGTGTGCGAAAGTGCACAAACACCACGAGGCTCCCCAGCCCCAGGTGTGTCAAACAGCCCAAAGAACCATCGATCACACACTCGCGCTGACTCTCGCGGTGGTCGGAGTTGGTCTCCAACTCCGCAGCGCTGGCCAACGGCGCGACCATATTTTATTTGGTTGGTTTTTTTTGCGGCCGCCTTCGTGCACGGAACATCATTATTTTGAGTTTTTTTTTTTTTTTTTTGTTGGAATTCATAAATTTGTTATTATTCTTTCTACTTTCAGTTTTTTATGGCTATTTCATTTCCGCTATTCGGTTTATTTAGCTATTTTCGATAATCGAGATTTTTTTCAAGTTTTTTGTTTTTTTTTTTTCGTTTTACAATTTTTTTTATTTTTAATGTTTTTGAACATTTGTTATATAATAATGATTTATAAACGCCTATAACTTTTATTGTTTTTAACAAACAGTTTAATCTTGGAGAAGTTTTAACTTCTCAGCGTGGTTTGGTTCTTGGTAGGTTCGATTTCTTGCACTTGTCCAATGCGAGATGTGGTGAGAAAGCAAGGCAAAGACTAGGATAATAAAGCCAAAAAGAAAGAGAAAAAAAAGCGGGCCTAGAGAGAAAGTCCCAAAAGCAAATCTTGATTTCGCATGATTTGCTTGACATTTGTTTCTGTTTGGCCATATTAGACGTGATGGGAAAAGGCTTAAATGCTATTATACACTACACATGATTATCTCGAATGATTGATACTATACTCGATGAAAAAGAACTTAAAGAAACAAGAATCCGATATGTCTATACACTAACGATAATACTTATACCATGGATGGATTCGAGTGACGCGTGCCAAAACGAAACAGAGATTAGCGCAACAGAACGAACAAACAACATTGTTTCTTCTTTCATTGTTTTTAACTTTTTCACAATCGCTTGGACTTGCTCGACGTGAGTTTACATTCATTGGTCTCTTGTTCTGTTCCGATTCATGATTCTCTTCGTCTGTCCTTAACTCCTTCCATCGCCGATCATATAAAGTTCGTCACCGTTGATAATGATTTGCATTTCTACTTCTTCTTGAAATCGAGAATCAAGTTCTATGGAGAAATGCAGGAGGAGCGGCATGGGGAGCGTTTTGAAGTCAGTGTCAAGGTCAAGTGTAGTCGTTGTCGTGACATTATGTATATTACATATGTTATATTTTTGATTATGATGTTTATTGTTGTAAAGGAAAAAATGAATAATAAATCGCATGAAAAAGCGCAGTACTCACCCAAAGATATGCATATGGTGCTCCAACCTAATCAAAATCAAATAATGCCATTTATCAGGCGAATGATGATGATGCTCTTGATGATTGTGATTGAGCAATCTCGTTGAACTTTTAGTTTCCTGAGCCTGATGTTTGTACATTGGGGTGGTCTGGTTGGGTGTGGTTCTGTGTCGCAATCTACTCTCGTAACAACAGTCATGCTGGGTCATGATGATCATATCTATCTAATCATCTCATATTTCCGTAATATATTATTTTATCTTTCTGTCTCTTTCTGATTCTTTTAACCAAATCCAAATAAAAAAAAAAAAACCAAAAAAAAAAAAGCCAAACACATCTCTAAGACTCTATTCTTCTTCTTTATGTCCCTATTTCTCTCCTTCGTTCATTTAAAGCGTATGCATTGACGTTTTTAGAAGTTGTAGTGTTTTTTTTTTTTTTTTTTTTTTTTTCTGAATGCGAAGACGCGATGCATGAATTGATGATTACAGCAGGACATGAATCTGGAGGCCTTTACTCATCTGTTCCATTTTCTTAACAACTTGCTAACATTTCTTCTGATTCAATTCTAATTCTATTTCGTTTGGGACATCTCGAGTATCAAAACTAAAAAAGATGGTGCCTAGTTTATCTAGTTTATCCACGTTAGATTGTGGTCGTGTCAAAAGAAACACACCACACTGCGTCGTCGTTTTTCGTCGGGGTCAGTCGAGTTTTTTTTTTTATTTTTCATCATTATATCGGGGGTCCTCTAGAGTCGGTTCCGCATATTGATGTTTTTTTATTTGTTTAGTTTCATTGATGATTATTAAGATGTAGGGTTTTTTTCTAATGAAAGATCATTTAAGTTATTTCTATTTTCAAAAGTTTCTTTCTTTGAAATACAAAATCAGAGGTCAATGGTTAAATCAAATTTGATGGTTTTGATTTCTTTTATTTCTCACCTGTTACTTGTTACGCATATGCATAATTCTTTTCGCATCTAAGCTTACATCATTTTTTTGTTGCTATGACCTACGTCTTCTACTGATTACAAAGTTATGGGCAACTAGTTTAATACATCTTGGGTTTGCATTTTAAAATATTTATCTCATAATCTCTTTATTTTCAGGTGTATTCCATTTAGGTTCAGAAATATGGAAGAAAATAGTGGTGAGACATCTGTGAAGATAGTTGAAGTATTGATGATAAACTCGACAAGTGGGCCTGGTCTTCTATTCCCAAAGGTGAGAAATTGTTAGAGCATTTGGGAGTTAAACATTATCCTATTGAATTGGTAATGTTTGAAGTGCTTTTTTGGCCAGAGTTATCTGTCGCTATGTGGTTTAATCTTGCAATGGATCTGGTTATTTGTTTAATCTTTTAACCTTTCTTTTTTAACTATTACGGTGTGAAATGGTAAGACCGAAGCACATCTCGACTATTCCACCTAGTCCCGACAAATGTGTCGATTGGATTGGATATTGGCAGGTTGCAAATGGATAAAATACTTGACCCCCTCATATTTAAGAAAGATAAAAAAAAATGGGCGATGTGACGAATAACATGGGTACTCATATTATCTGTGGCTTCTTGAAATTATTGGGAGCCGTTGAACTGGGTCAAAGATCTTAACTTCATGAATCTATTTAATCATTCTCGGCCAAATTTGAATTTGACACGAGATAGAGTTAATGCTAGGTTGTAGGTTTGGAGACAAACTCTAGAGTCTTAAGGCTTAGGTTGAGTAGGACAAAAACGAAATATTTGGAGAGCAAATTTAGTATTGTGTTAGATGAAGCAGACGAGGAAGTAAGGCTTATTACACAAACTATTTCCAAGAGATAAAGTTTTAACTATCTTGGGTTCGTAATCCACGGTAGTGGTGACATTGATGATGATGTCACACAGTGCATTGGGGCGGCATAGATGAAATGGAAGTTTGCCTCTGGGGTCTTGTGTGATAAGAAGGTAACACCTAAACTTAAAGGTCAGTTATACAGGGTGGTAGTTAGACCATCCTTATTGTATGAGGAGGAGTGCTGGCCAGTCAAGAACTCACACGTTTTGAAGATGCATATTGCAGAGTTGGGGGTATTGAGATGGATCTGTGGGCATACTAGGATTGACAAGATTAGGAATGAGGTTATCAGGAAGAAGGTGGAAATGGTTTCTGGCGGACAAAATGAGGGAAGCCAGACTGAGATGGTTTAGGCATGTGCATAGGAGGTGCGACGATGCCTCAGTAAGAAGATGCGAGAGGCTGGTTGTAGGTTTTGTGGAGGAGGTAGAGGTAGGCCAACTATCGGGATCTTCGAGCGATCAAATGGACAACTTCCATTGAACAACCGTGGGGTGTAAAGGTGAAGCAGACGGTCTATGGTGAATTCCAATTTGGCTTGCTCGGCCAAATATCGAATACATGCCACCAATCTCCAAACTTGCGGAGCTAGTTAAGATAGGGAAACCCGATATTGCCGGCAAAACTCCTCAACAACCTTTGGTACTGGGAGTCCAAAGTCAATGGTGAACGGGTATGTATAGATCAAGGAAAAGCCTTTGATGTGATGAATGATCTTGGTTTCCCCATCAATGCTCATGATGTCCATGTTGTCATTCCAACCATAGCCAGACTTTAAGGGAGGTCACTTTCTTGTATTAGTGACCTAAAAGTTTCCACTAACTTATCATAGTCGTCGCCTTGATGGTCACCAATTTAGACAAGAGATCGGGGAATGATGTCAGCAACAAAGATTTCCTCATCAAATTTGTAAGTGCTCTCGTCGATGGGAGCCTTTCCTCTTTGGTGAGTCGGGGTCTGGCTTGTCCCCTCAGAATGACCGTCATTAGGGAAGGAACCAAGAAGCTACTTGGTAGAGATTTAGAAAAGGTGGAAGAATGTGGCATAGCAAAATCAGTTTGCTGAGAAGCAGAGAAAAATGGTTGAAAAAAGAACACTTTTGCGTTTGCTTCTTTGAGTATGGGCTCCTATCAATGATAAATGTTGATGTAAATAAAAAAGAGTATTTTTGCCACAGTGAATCTTAGGGTAACACCCAACCAACAGGTGCCACATGCCTTGACAGGAGACTCAAAGAGACATCGTCGAAACAGATCCAAAGACAATTAAAGATGGTCGTATGACTGATTTTTGAAAATGATAGTCTTTTTGATTGTTCTCCTGCCAAAACTGATAACTCTTCCACTTCTTAAATGTATATCATCAAGTATCTGGAAAGTGGGGAACTATCTGTATATGGTAATGGTAAAATTCTGGCTTGGCAAAAGGATCCGTTGGGATTTGACATGTGGAAGCATTGGTTCAATCAAAATTGGGCCCGCCATGGAGTCTCTAGTCTTGACACATCAACATCACGGAGTCATTGCCGCCAAGGTATCTTGGGCCATTGACATCTTGATATAGAAAGGATCATTCCATGATCGTGATATCGCAACACCACCTTCACGGGACCTTCTCCTCTGGGTCCTAGTTCTTTGCCTATTCGGTATATGCTCGTAATGATTTCCGGCTTGGCACCAGTCAACCTTGAGCCCAACACTAGACTTCAGACACATGACACCTCTTGAATATTGTTAAGGGTAGCCTTTTGGGTACTTGGTTGTGGAGATTTGCGGTGGAGTGACAAGCTTTATGGACAGAGGTATAAATATGGAGTCATGGAAGGGGGATGGAGAACAAATGTGATTACTATGCCTTCGGGTGTGGTGTGTGGAGGAACATAATGAAGGGGTGAGGGGTGAGGGTTGAGAAGCCTTTAATGACAACATTGCTTTTAAGGTTGGGGATGGGAGTAGAGTTCGTTTTTGGAGTCATTAATGGTGTGGAGGGTTGTTGCTAAAGGATGATTTCACGATTTTGTATGGGGTCTCTTGTCAAAAGGAATTACCTGTTCGGCAAGTTAGGAGGACACAGAGGGATGGGACCTTTTGGAGTTTGAGGTTCAGTAGGAATTTCAAAGATTGAGAGGTGACAGCTTTAGAGATAACTCTCTTTACTTCACAATCAATGTGAGCCAGTCAACAGACCTGATGCTTTGAGTTGGAAGTTGGGAGAATACAAAGTGTTCTCTCTGAAGTCCTTCTATGAGAAGCTTCTGTCTAGGATGGAGGATAATTTTCTGTATGATTCAGTCTGGATACCCAAGGTACCAACGATGGCGTGCTTATTCTTGTGGTTAGCTACAAGAGGGGTGATTTTAACATCAGAGAGTCTTAGGAAATTAAAGGTCGTTTGCATAAGTTGGTGTTTCCTATATAAGGAGGCAGGTGAGCAGTGTTCAAGTAAGTGATTGCTTTGTCGCATTATGCAGTGAAACGGCCCTGAAGCAGCAGCTGTGCAAGGTGCTGAAGCGAAGCAGTTCAAGAGAAGCATGCGCTTCTATGGCTGAAGCAGTGTGTAGTATGAAGCATCACTTCTGTTTTTTTAACCTTTTAAAAGGTTTAATTTTGAATAAAATGAAGTCAGTGACAACGACTTTTAATTTTAATTCTGAAATAGGGTTTTCAGTCTTCTCCAGCAGTGACTTTCAGGTAAGCTTCTTCTCCTTCCTTCTTCTGCTTTCCCATTGACGTTTAGGTCTGCAGGATTCTTTTTTCCTTCTTCTACAGCAATCTGTTTTTTTGTTTCTTTCTTTCTTTTTTTTGCTCTTTTTGTTGTTAGGAGTTTTCTATTTAGTTATTTTATTTGCTTTGTTGTTCTAGGACTAGGGTTTTTTTTCTTCTTTATCTTTGTTTCAATTTTAATTAAAGTAGCTGAAATTCATTTTTTTCTTTTTCAAATAGTCCAGTTTCAATGATTTTTTTTCAATTAAAATAGTTGAATTGTAGTTCTATCCAAATAGTCCATTTTCAGTGGATTGTTAATGTCACGCCCCGAAGCTACCCCCAGGACGCAGACACGGGACCTAGGATCACGAGTGACCCCAAGCTAACCCTGCTGGCATATCATAAGCATACTAAAGATAAACTGAATAAATATTGTGCGGAAGCTAAATCATATAAGAATCTGAAATGATGGGGAAATACCCATATACTAAGTCTGAATATATGAAAAACTGAGAGTTTGAATACAAATGAAAAGTCAAACTCTAACACTAAGCTAAAACTAACTTTGTCTGAAATAAAGTCTCTACTGACTAGAAATGCTGGGACATGCCCCAGCTAGATGTAGCAAAACTGAAACTAAGACTAAAATGGAAAGATGACATGTCAATTGTCCTCGAAGAATGAGGACTCACCACTGATGCTGCTGAACTGAAGATCAGGAACCGATCTATGCGTGATCTGACTGCTGAGGACCTGAACCTACATCACGAGATGTAGCGTAGAGTATGCATCAGTACTTGAAAGGTACTGAGTATGCAGGATAGAATAACACTGAATAATAACATAACTGAACAAATAATAAAGCAATAATATAATCTAAACATGATAAGGATACTGGAAATACTGAACATGGCTAAACTGAATGCAATGACCAAGTTACAACATGTTGAGACTGAATACTGAACTATACTGATAACATGGTCAATGTAATAGAATCTGACTGAACTTTGAGAGAGCTACTAATAACCGACATAAAACCACATTAGCTAAATGTGGAGTCCGATGTATATGCCCCATCGAGAGGACCCAATACCCTTGCCAGAGGTATAGAGGCAGCTGGCGTGATCACTAAAATGATGCCCACAGAGGGGACTTACAACCTACGGGGCACGTAGTTCTGGGACTTAAGGGTGACTGACCCTAGTCCACTCGGTATTATGCTTCCCATATGATTAAGTAATTAACAGTTTATGACTGAAATGCTGTAATACTGGATAACTCAAAATATTGACATGCAAACTGAGAATGCAACATTAATATGTTGATAATAATGCATTCGAAAACTGAGGCATGTTTATATATAACTGAATTAACTGGCCTAGCATGTGTAATTCATGAACTAAAAGAACTACATAGCTAGGGTTCTGAGTTTATGCATGAACCTGGGCAATAACGATACTGAATTCATGATAATACGATTTGGATCATTCTAACAGCTAAAACCCAACAATTCTAACATTCAAGAAACCCTAAGTCTACATAACATTAAAGGAATCAAGATTCTGACTGAAATCTAGGGACCTAATGGGTGAAAGGAACCCACTAGTGAAATCCCACATACCTAGTGACGAATTCCACGGAGAAATCTTTTGATTTTGGGGCTGGATCTGATGGAACCTTGCTGCGTTCTTGAACTAGGGTTCTTGACCTCTTTCTCCTCTTACGCTCTAATTTTTCTAAGTTTTGAAGAATGATCTGACTTAGGTAAGTTCTAGTTATGTTTCTAGGCTAAAACTGACCAAAACCACGTAGTTTAAGGTTTAAACGATGTAGTTTAGGGGTCCAATGCATAAGGAAAAGACCAAAAGATCCCTGACTTAACTGTTGTCGGGGTCACCGACAGACGGGACTGACGGTCCGTGCTGGTCAACCGTCAATGTGGTTCTGGGGGTTGAAAACTGGGGTTTGATCCACGGATATGGACCACAGTCCGTGGCCTGACCTACGGTCTGTAGGTCCAACCGTGGGTCGACACTTGGCCAAAATTTTGGGACTTTTCTGGGGAGGGCTGCAGGTGACAATCCACGGACCACGGTCCATGGCCTGACCTACGGTCTCTAGGTCCAGCCGTGGGTCGACACTTGGCCAAAATTTTGGGACTTTTCTGGGAAGGGCTACAGGTGACCACTAGCACGGATCGTGGGTCACCCTACGGTCCGTAGGTGGTGCCCGTTGGTGGCACCTGTAGCTTCTGAAATCTGCAATCTGGTCTGTCTAGGATACGGGGTGTTGCCGTTAATTTTTTTTTAATTGGCTGAGTTTTTATTGTTTTGCTCTTAAAGATTGTAAATTGCATAACAAGATCAAAAGAGAAATCGGCTTGAATGTATGCATAGAAAGTTAGTGATAATGACAATACCTATATTTATTGTCTTTAATGTAACAAGATCACAAAAGTGGGGATTTATCGTCACATGCATCATCTCATCGGTGGTAATCCAAACGTTACTATTAAGATATGGCACTTGGGCCTAACTCAACCCCAAAAGCTAGCTCATGAGGGGAGGTTTGTTCAAGTCCATATAAAGATACCAAATTCCCATCTCTTTATCGATGTGGGACATCTTAACACTCCCCCGCACGCCTAGACCTCAACTGGAGTGTGAACACTTCTAAATGGGGACCATCATCTGTGAACAACAAATCGAAATGGGCTTGACTCTGATACCATGTTAAGATATGACACATGGACCTAACTCAACCCCAAAAGCTAGCTCATGAGGGGAGGTTTGTCCAAGTCCATATAAGGGGACCAAATCCTATCCCTTTACCGATGTGGGACTTCTTAACACTCCTCCGCATGCCCAGACCTCAACTAGAGCATGAACACTTCTAAATGGGGGCCAAACATCGGTGAACAACAACTTGGGATGGGTCTGGCTCTGATACTATGTGAGAAATATAAGGAAAGAATATTATTGAATTGTTGTTGCGTCTACATTATTACATTGAGACCCTATTTATAGACACTAAAATACAATTCTTTACCAAGTAGGATACTATTTACTATTCTTATTTCTATTTGTATTCCTATTCCTATTCTAAATTGGATTGTATAAACCTATTCCTATTCTAATAGGATTGTATAAGCATATTTCTATTCTAATAGGATTGTATAAACCTATTCATGTTCTAACACTCCCCCTCAAGCTAGTGCATACAATTCATGTACCTAGCTTGTTACGAATGTAATTAATACGAGGACTGATGAGGAGCTTGGTGAGATATCTGCAAGTTGATCACTCGACTTCACAAAATTGACATTCAATCTCAATGTGCTTAGCCTTCTCATGAAATATCAGATTTGATGCATAATGTCGATAAAATACAGAGTGATAAATTACAGTGTTGAACTTCCCAAAACAAGCTTTCACAGGTTATTTCAGACCATAGAGTGACTAACACAATCATACAAGACTACTAAATTCCCCCTGAGCAACAAAATTAGGTGGTTACTCCATATAGACTTCTTCACAATGCAACGGTCACCGGAAGTGCTCAAAATCTAGTATAAAATGTATGGATCATGTTGGAATCAATAGACGAGTCAATATTAAACAAGAAAGTCACCGAAAAACTGACCGAAACATGCTCATATGCCGGAATATTAGAATTGATAGTTGAAAATGGCCACAATGTAAGAAATAAAATTATATAGGTAGGGTCGGAATGATGGCACAACCCAACTGGAAAATAGAAATTATATAGCAAAGATCGGGTTGACTGCACATTTATTGAAAAAGAGAAATAATATGAGTAGGGTCAAAATGATGGCACAAACCTACTGAAAAAAAAAAGAAATTATATGGGTAGGATTGGAATGATGGCACAACCCTACGCAAATCAGATTTGAGGAGTCACCGGAAAGACGAATGGTACTACGCAAATCAAATTTGAGGAGTCACCGAAAAGACACACAGTGCTATGAAACTCAGATATGAGAAAGTAGTTTGAAAAAACCCACGGCACTACACAAATTAAATATGAAAAGTAGTTTGGAGAGATGCACGGTGCTACACAAATAAGAGAGGAAAAAAAAGAAGAAGCTAATGTCTAGATTCTAGAAGAGAGAAGAGAGAGGGAGAGAGAAGAGGAAGTCAAATTCTGGCAACTGGAAGAAGTATGAGAGGGGGGAGCATCTCTCACTAATAGTTGTATTTCCCTTATGTTTCATATGTCTAAATATGAAATTTTATGACATATTAGCTAAGTTGTTCAGACTCGGTGCTGGTGTTTGGTACGAGTACAAATTCTAGCTTTTGGATCCTTCATGATATAGTTGATGTTTTGATTGGCTTATTTTAAGTAGCTTTTGACTTTTACGCTATTTTTTTTTATTTTGAAAGTGTTTGGGAAACACAACAAGTGCTTAAAAACACTTTTTTAGGCTGAAAAAGTACCCAAAAAAAAGAAGCCAAAAGCCAAAAGTTGGGTGTTCCCAATTTATGACTTCTAGCTTTCAGCTTATTAGCTACTTAAAATAGCCAATCTGAACACTCCCATAAACTTTTAAGATTCAGGGATTCAGATCTAGTTATGGATACAGATGCGGGGATTCGGCTTAAAACAATTCAAATATCTAAAAATAGAGTTATAAAATGCAAATATGAGATATCATGTGGAAACTTGAGGAGAAAATATTAATTAGGAGGATAATCTCAGGAGACTAAAGGAAAGGGAGGGACATAAAAATTTCTATATACAAGGTATTCTATCATTTTTAATTTCACCTTTAATTTTGTTTTCATTACATAAATCATTGAATCTGTCCAGAATTTCTTTGTCGATTTTGGTCAAAGTACCCAAAAATTGGTTGACCAGATCGGTTATGGATCCCACACCCACACTCATGATGTGTTCTACACGGGTGCGACACTGGAAGTGAAGAGTTCAAGCTACTTAGCATATTAACACTTCATTCGATCAAAGATCAACATTGAGTGCATACTTTTGTTTTTCTTAATTATTGTTTTTAAGCATGTGTCACACATGACATGTTGGTTGTTGTACTTGTTCTTTTATTTGAACCCGTCTTCCTGGTGTCTACTTTTGGGCCTTCTGATGCCAGGTGATATTGCTGAATAAGTTTGACTTAACTCTTTTGGTTCATTTGATCACAAGGATGAGTGCCTAATGGGTGCTGCATATTGATATCTCTGGCATATTTGTATAAATAGGGTGGCTGGGAAAATGATGAAACAGTCAAGGAGGCAGCTATCCGTGAAGCCATAGAGGAAGCTGGAGTTCGAGGGGATATAGTGGTAAGTCTCTTTAAGTATCTGCTTTGTTTAACTTTTATATTTGATACACAAGTTAGGCTTTCCGACTGGAACTTGGTGTATGTTTCTGTGGCTTATGTAATTGCTTAGTGCTTGTTTAATTTTGTACCACTCGAGCAAGGACCATACGTTGAATTTAGTGACTACTTACAATGCAGAAGTTTTAGACCCTTTTCTGGAATTTAGTTCTTATAAATTCATTTATCAAAATGGTCTTCATGTCTTCTTTTTACAACAACATAGTCAGTATAATCCCACAAAGTGGGGTCTGGGGAGAGTAGAGCGTATGCAGACCTTACTCCTATCTTGGAGGTAGAGAGGCTGTTCCCTATCTTTCTACTGTGAGAAATATAGGAAAAGAATATTATTGAATTGTTGTTGTGTCTACATTATTACATTGAGACCCTATTTATAGACACTAGAATACAATCCTTTACCAAGTAGGATACTATTTACTATTCCTATTTCTATTTGTATTTGTATTCCTATTCTAAATAGGATTGTATAAACCTATTCCTATTCTAATAGGATTGTGTAAACCTATTCCTATTCTAATAGGATTGTATAAACTTATTCCTATTCTAACACTCCCCCTCAAGCTAGTGCATACAATTCATGTACCTAGCTTGTTACATATGTAATTAATACGAGGACCAATGAGGGGCCTGGTGAGATATCTGCAAGTTGATCAGTCGACTTCACAAAATTGACAGTCAATCTCAATGTGCTTGTCTTCTCATTAAATACTGGATTTGATTTGATGCATAATGTCAGTCAATCTCAATGTGCTTAATCTTCTTATGAAATACTGAATTTGATGCATAATGCCGATAAAACACAGAGTGATAAAATTACAGTGTTGAACTTCCCAAACCAAACTTGCAAAGACTGTTTAGACCATAGAGTGACTTACGTAATCAACATACAAGACTACTAAACTCCCAAATAGACTTCTTCACAGTGCAGCGGTTGTTGTAAGAGCTCAAAATCTAGTATAAAGTATATGGATCATGTTGGAATCAATAGATGAGTCGATATTAGAGAAGAAAGTCACCGAAAAATTGGTCGGAACATGTTCATACACCAGAGAATTAGATTTGATGGCTAAAAATAGTCACAATCTAACAAATAATATTATATGGGTAGGGTCGGAATAATGTCACGACCCAACTAGAAAATAAAAATTGTATAGGATAGTTCGAATTGATGGAACGACCCCATTGAAAAGGAGAAATAATATGGTAGGATCGGAATGATGGCATGATCCTACTGAAAAAGAAAAATTATACAGGTAGGGTTGGAATGATGGCACAACCCTATGCAAATTAGATTTGAGGAGTCACCGGAAAGATGAATGGAACTATGCAAATCAAATCTGAGGAGTCACTGAAAAGACACATGATGCTATGCAACTTAGATATGAGAAAGTAGTTCGGAAAAATCCACGATACTACACAAATTAAATATGAAAAGTAGTCCGGAGAGATGCATGGTGCTACGCAAATAAGATATGCAAAAAAAGGTAGTCACTGGAAGGATGGCAAGGTGCTACACAAATTAGATATGAGAAAGTAGTCACCGGAATGATGACATGGTGTTACACAAATTAAATATGAGAAAATAGTCACTAGAAAGATACACGGTGACCCAACTTTTGCTAACATAATCATTGGCCGGACGGGCAGCATATATGGGTAATAGCCACCCGCCGACAGTGGAAGCTCTTTGATTTTCTACCAAGATCGTAGAGGCTCTGATACCATGTGAGAAATATAGGAAAATAATATTATTGAATTGTTGTTGTGTCTACATTATTACATTGAGACCCTATTTATAGACACTAGAATACAATAGTTTACCAAGTAGGATACTATTTACTATTCCTATTTCTATTTGTATTTGTATTCCTATTCTAAATAGGATTGTATAAACCTATTCGTATTCTAATAGGATTGTGTAATTCCTATTCTAATAGGATTGTATAAACTTATTCCTATTCTAACATCTACATAAAATGTATTTTTTATTGATATAATGGGAACCTACACCACATATCAGGTGTATAAAAGAAAGTAGATAATTCTATACAAAATGTGATTTTCTACGACATCAAGTCATCTAAAGTAGTTGGATTTGAAGTGTCCCAAAAGTATACAAGTAAAAGAACGTTCACTAGTCTATCTATCTATATTATTTTTATAAAAGTGGGAGCCTCAAAAGTTAAAGTTGAAATTACTAAAAATTCCCTTCAAGTTAGCCTATTTTTACATTTAACAATAATAATAATAAAAAAAAAACTAAAAGCTATTATTAGTGAAAGGTGTCATACATTTTTCAGGGATGCATCTATTCTTAGAAAGGTGTTAGATGTGGTTGTTATTTTTTCACTGCTTATAAATATCTAAGTGGAATAAAGAAATTTTTGGCAAGCTGGATACATGAAGAACCAAAGCACTAGAGGATCTGGCAGCTCTAGATTACTCCAGTGAAGGGATAGTCCGTACTGTGGAAGAGAAACAGATTATTGAATCTGAAAGTTGAATTAGAGGCACTTGCTAAAGCTGAAGAAATTTTGAAGAAATTTCCTGGAAACAAAAATCAAGATGCAAATGGTTGAAAGATGCGGATACGAACACATTTCTATCTATATCCAATTCCTATAGAAGATTCAACAACATTGATAAGCTTAGAGAGGATGGTGGATACATAGAGGACAAAGCCAAGATAAAAGAAGAGATTTACTCTTCCATCAAAACCTTTACTCTGAGGATGAGGAGTGGAGATCCACATCCAACTTTGAAGGATTATCTTGACTATCAGAGGAACACAAGCTGTCACTTGAGAGAGCCTTTGAGGTAGATGAAGTCCAAACTGTGTTATTGTCTTGTGCAACAGACAAGGCTTCTGTCCAGATGGGTTCACCATGGCATTTTTTCAGAGATCCTGGGATTTCATAAAGGCATAGGTAATGGGGACTCTCAATCATTTCCATCAGGAATGTTAAATTGTGAGATCATGCAATAGCACTTTCATTGCGTTGATTCCAAAAAAGAAAGGTGCAATAGAACTTAGAGACTACAGGCCAATCAGTCTTATTGGGAGTGTATATAAGATTGTGCCAAGCTACTAGCAGAACGATTGAAGAAAGTTATTGGCAAGCTAGTCTCCAAGTTTCAGAATGCTTTCATTAAGCAAAGATAGATCACTGATGTAGTAATCATAGCTAATGAAGCTCTAGTTTGGAGGATTAAATCTGGGACACCTATTGTGCAAGCTTGATATAGAAAACGTTTTTTGACAAGCTAAATTGGTCTTTCTCATCTCTAATTTGAGGAAGATGGGGTTGGTGAAAATGGATCAGATAGATAAGATTCATCATTACAACTGTCAAATACTCAGTGTCGGTGAACAGGGAACCACTTGGATTCTTCTCTCCTCAGAGAGGGATCAGGCAAGGAGACCCTCTATCCCCTTTCTTGTTCATATTAGCGACGGAGGGTTTAAGCAAGATGATGGAGAAGGCCAGGGATTTACAGTGGATTCAGGGGTTCATAGTAAGGTCAGTTGCTGAGAAACTCAGTCATCATTTCACATCTATTGTATGCTGATGACTCACTGATATTTTGTGAGGCAGAAGAGTCGCAAGTTAGGTACCTAAACCTAACACTCTCTCTGTTTGAGCCTCTAGCAGGACTACATGTCAGAGTGCTGAAAAATATTATTTAGCCTGTCAATAATGTACTAAACATAGAGGAACTTGCAAGTATTTTTGGATTGTAGCATTGGGGTTCTTCCTACCTCTTACCTAGGCCTACCTTTGGGTGCAGAGTACAAGAATTGTAAGGTGTGGAATGGTATTATTGAGAAATCTGAAGAGACTAGCTTCCTGACAATTGCAGTAGCTATCTATGGGTGGATGACCTACTCTTATCAATATCGTTCTTGATAGCCTGCCAACTTATTACATGTCTTTGCTTCCTATTCCTAGAAAGGTTCTAAAGCAACTAGACAGAATCAGGAGGGACTTTCTCTAGGAGGGGAACAGCAACACTCACAGATTTCACTTGATTGAATGGGATAGAGTCACACTACCTAACCCTTCGGGGTGGCCCAGTGGTTTGGGCTTGGGACTTCCATGTTGGAGGTCTCAAGTTCAAAACCCCTTGCCAGCGAAAGCAAGGGGTTTGCCTTCTGGTTCGAGCTCGTCAGTGCGGGTTACCTCTCTCCTATGTGGTTTGCGAGCTATTGCATAAGAGCGGGGGTTTTACCCTGTGCGCACCTAAAAGGGTAGCGGCAATGGGTTTCCCTTGTCATCAAAAAAAAAAAAAAAAAAAATAGTCACACTACCTAAATGCAAAGGAGGTCTGGTGATTAGAGATTTGGCGTCACACAACAAGAGTCTTTTAATGAAATAGCTTTGGAGGTATGGCACTGGTGAACCAAGCCTATGGAAGGAGGTGGGTAAGAACAAGCATGGTGAAAGTGATTACTGGAGCACAAAAATCTCTAATGCTCCTTATGGAGTGGGCCCTTGGAAATTCATTACCAAGTTAGGGAGTGATTTCTTCCGGTGCACCTATTATATACCTGGTAAAGGAGCTCACATTAGATTCTGGAAGGACAAATGGCTTAATGGTACTACCCCCCATTGAGAAATTCCCTTATATGTATCAGATTGATGTGAATAAGAATTCCACCATAGCCCATAATAGAAATGGATAAAAATTGGGATATTCTATTCAGAAGGGCAGTTCAAAATTAGGAGATGGACCAACTGATGGAATTGCTAGCAAATATGGAAAGATATAATATTGATGTGACCATGACAGATAATATGTGTTGGGGGAGGAAGGGCACTTTCACAGTGAAAGAATGCTACAGGAAGATTGGTACACAAAACCAAGTAGTTGACAATTAGCCCTGGAAATTAAAGTTGCCTCCTAAGATTATTTGCTTTAACTGGATTGCTCTCCATGAATCTAGGTTGACACAAGACAATCTCAAAAGGAAAGGTCTCCAGTTAGTGAAGATATGCTACCTATGCTTGGATAAGTTGGAAACTGTGAATCATCTATTTTTTGCTCTGCAAGGTGGCTACTAATCTTTGGAACATGTTCTTTTGCATTTTTGGGTTGAAATGGGTCTTGCCACATACCATAAAAGAGGCACATACGAACTGGAGCATGTGGAAAATTGATGAAACCATCAAAAGGATCTCGCTAATGATTACTGTTGCTATCTTTTGGAGTATTTGGAATGAGGGGAATAGGAGGTGTTTTGATGCAACCTCAGCTCCAAATCACTCTCTCAGAACCAGATGCCTAGTCTTACTTTTTTGCTCGACTAAATTGGCTAATTTATCTAGCACCGAACAATTTTTGGAGTTTATTGGTTCCCTCGTCTTATATTGACTAACTGTAAAGGAACTTCCTTTTTCCTTATCTCAGTTTCTTTTGTCAATTTTCTTTCATTGTAAGTTGTAAATATGCATATTCTTGATGCGCTTTTGTGAATGAAATACCCCCTTTATCAAAAAAATAATGGAAAGTTTTATGCACTTTCCAATACTTGAAAATAACTCCAAGCATTAACTTTTTACATGTTTCCTAGTTTCTTTAGTTACTGTACAATTAGATTATTACCCTATGGGTAAGATATATAACATCTTATAGCATAGTTCTGGAATGTTCTTGTTGTTTTATTGTAGCTACAACCAGTAAAGTTTACATTTATCATTCGATGTTGTTGTAATTGTAATATTCCTCATGTTAAAATTATAGGTCCATCTTCTTAGAATTGTGAAGGCTGTGACATTTTAACCAGCATTTTCAAATTTATTAAAAAGGTATAATGATCATATATAGAATGGGTGAAATACTACTACAACCCGTGTGAATACAAGTCAACAAATTGCTCTACTTTGTGGAACATATTTTCTATATTTATTTTTTAAATTAATTAAATATGATTGGCATTCATTATTTTGAAGATCTATATTTTTTAATTTTATTTTCTTAACCCAAACATATTGCTAATAATATTTATGTAAATAATTAAATTATATGGATTATATTGATATGGAATACACGCACAACATGCGTACGATAGACTAGTATCTATAAAAGAGTTTTTAGTTCTTTCAGATGCTCTCCTATTCCTTTACATCCATAGTGTCGGAATGGTTGCTAAATGTGTTACATCATTGATTCAATCCCTAAGGCATTCCATTTCACCACAACTTGTATGCAATTGGGCGATTAAGAAGTATATGAATGAGTCATGAACATACTCCCTTGTTTTCTTCACATAAACCACCAGCAAATGAGAGTTGGCTTTCTATTCGTTATTCTCAGCTGTTAGAGTGACTTCATATGCTGCTCACAAAGAAAGACACTTCCCTGGGTCTGTAGGTATCCAAACTGACTCGCGAGGAAGTTCCTTTTTCACCCTCAACAATAGCCTATGTTGAAGGACTTGATTGTGAAAATCCCTTGGTTCTGACCTTTCCTTTTTCAAGAGGCCCTATATGTGCATCTTTTTCTTGTACAGGATATCCATCATTTCAGATAGTTCATTCATCTTCTAATCTTGCAAGTTTCACCTGAACTCTAGTCCTATAAGAAAGATCACCTCTCCCTGACTTTGTAAACCTCGGAAACTACAATTATCTTCTAGTTTGAGTTGTTAAGATGGATGGGAATGATATACATAAGGGAGCATCCCCATACCAACTGTGCTTTCAGTTTCAGTAGCTAATTTTGTTTCTATTTCTTATATTGAACTTCACATTTTTGTTGAAATCCTCTCACCCCTTCATTATACTCCTCCATAATGCTACTCAACATGGTTGCTTTATGTGGTCTGTCCTTCATTCTCTCCTTTGTCAATGATTACTTTCCTATTGGATTTATTAACTCTTTAATTTTCTCAAACCACATCCTTTCTATATGGAACTGGGTTATATGGTCATATTAATTTTCCAGCGTTAACCTGGATGTAGATTTTGGGTCTCCACCCTTTTATCCTGGAGTGAACTACCTCAATCGTAAACAAGGTTGCATCCAATTTTTGTCTGCTTGCCATACAAGCATTTTGGGACATTGAGGCCATATCTTCCAATACCTTCTGTAGTCCAAGAGAGAAAAAATGCAAAAATTTGAAGATGCTCCCCAAAAGACATAGTAGGTCTAAAGTCCTTGATTTTTAATTTGTCAAAAAATAAAAATAAAGGTCCATTATGTTTACTGTGCCTTTCTTCTTTGGTATCAACATTACACAGGATACATTTATACTCTTTTCAAATTTCCTGGTGGTGTGCGTTTTAAGATGCACTTGAAATTTTTCCTTGAAGGTGTTTCTATGGAAAAATGCCATTGTGAATCCATCTGAGCAGGAGTCTATCACACCTACAATATTCCTCCTCCAGGAAGTCTCTCCAACCACAACCTCATCTTGCCCCATCCTTTTCTAAAATTCCTTCCAACCTAAAGTTGGTCTTCATTCCAGATCCTTGTTACAAAACCGTGTGTCAAATCCCTCAATAGCTCCCACCCAATTTCCACTTCACTTTCATAGTCTGACCCCTCCACCTGTATTACTTTCACAAAGTTCCTCCTCTAGTTAGCATTGCTATCAGGTGAAAACGTTTCTATTGAAATCTCCTTTCAACCTAGAACCATCTACTTTAGCCTCCAAACTATTTGCTATGTTCACCAGTCATTCTTTACTTCTTCTATTTAAATTTTTTTAATGCTTCCTAGCTTCTAATAAATGTCTATAGGTTTTCTTGATATGACAGTCAAACTTCTAACGTTTCTCTCTGCCAAAGTAACTACATGAAATAACCTGTAACAAAAGAATAGAACTAGATGGGCGACATCAATATAATGCCATATATTAGTTACATTTTGAAACTGAAATTCTTTCCAAATAACTAGATTTGAAAGTTATTTTATTTAATAATTAGTGCTGTCACACTATCATTGTGATTCTCTTAGTTACTATAGATAAGTGTCTTACTTTACCCTTGAGTTTTGATTTTAAGTTTGTTACTATTTCCTTTGATAGTTGAAATTTTTTGCTAATTAATTTTTTTTATGAGAGATCTTTTATAACATGAACTGAGACTGAGCAGGCTCTGATGATAAAATATCCCGTTTCTTTTGTCTCATGTTAAATATGATGTTAGGTGGAGCTATGTTCTCTCTTACTTCTAGGTTCATCCAGTATCTACACTGGTGAGAGGTAGCAAGTAGAATTAGTCAAGGTGTGCAAAAGGTGGGCTGCACCATCGGTTTTTAGAAAGAAAGATATTCATCAAGATTATGAATATTATGCATCTCTGTTTGTGCATATAATTGCATTACCAAGAATTAGGAAATTTTCCTTTATATTGAGTTCGCAACTCCTATCCTAATAAGGAGCCTTCTTGTTTGTTTACACACCAATTTCACCAAATGTTTTCTCCTCTTTTCTTTTTTCATGCAAATGCTTTTATTTGTTTTATTTCATTGTTTTTTCCTGTATTGATAAGATTTTATGCATTTTATTTTGAAGCACTTTCTGGGACACTACCTCTTTAAAAGCAAGACACTTCGGGACGAGTTCAGTCCAGAAGGTTTGTGTAGAGCTGCCATGTTTGCTTTGTTGGTGAAGGAAGAGCTTGAGTGCTGGCCTGAACAGAGCCTTAGGAGAAGAAGTTGGCTGACAGTTCCAGAAGCAATTCAATGTTGCCGGCACCCATGGATGCGACAGGCTCTAGAGGAAGGATTTTTGAAGTGGCATGACAGTGGTATGAGAAGCACAATGAATTGCGAGGACTAGTTTTTTTGTTTGTTCCTCTGACCAACATTGAGGTTCCTGTTTCTGAACGAAAGAAGGCAATTGTTTAGAGCTGTATGGTGTCATGGTATGTATTAGCTTCAATTTCATTTTAGGACTAGGAAGTAAGAGAAGGTGCATTTTAATGATTTCTCATTGATTAATAGACTTGATGGTGAATTGGAGAAAGAAGAAACAAGAAATCTCCATCATGTCTCATTCGGCTCGATACCCACAATTAGTCAGTTTAACAAATGTTGGTAGTATTGTAATTACATTGTCATTTCTCATCACAAACAAATGTTATGGGGAATTAATCACGAACCAATCATGTTAAATCTCAAAATCCACCTATGCTATTCTCATAATAATGTAGTGCAAAGAGCTAATCTAATTGATCAAACAATACGTCATTGGATGCATTAAAATTGAAAGATTTCATAGTTATAAGAGAAATTGATGAAGATGATAGATGTTTATTATGATTTCTTATGCTATTTGTTACCACATTTTTATGAAGTGATGCAGTTTGTTAGGTTATATGAATACTCAAATCTTTGTATATTAGTTGAAGTGGAATGTTTGCTTATGTAAATTTGCATGTATGTGTAATGTAATATCATATATTTGACATGTTCGACAAATGGCCTGCATGTTCTACCTTTATGTTAGAACCATAAATCAATGAAAAACCTAGCTACTGAATTAGGACGTGGAAGCCACATATGGGTCGTATCCAGACATACAGTTTGTTATGTCTTTATTGTTCTTGAGTTGTATTAGTTAGATTCGTGTATTTTCAAAACCAGCCACATAAAGAGCTTTGCCGAAAAGTTGAGTTGAAAGGTACGCTACTGACAATTATTTCAAATGAGCTCACACAAGGTCTAACTTTTAAACAAGTATATTTCCTCGGATGTGAAGTGTTAGGTGGTGAATTACATATCAAATAAAATGTCGTTGAGTGTAGTTTCCAACTAATCAAACCGTTCATCAATTCAAATTTTGTACACAAAGTTCTGAGTGTTTTTCTAAATGTGTCTGAAAAAGTATAAAATTTGCGCTGCTCAAAGTACAACTAGTAAATCAATTGAGTTAGGGGTGTACATGACTGGGTTGGTTCGAGTTTTTCAAATATCAAACTAAATCATTTGTGTAAATATTTTAAATTTATAAACCAAACCAAACTAATAAACTCGGGTTTTTTTTTTCCGAGTTTTACAACCTCGGGTTGGTCCGGGTTTTTTAAATACCAAACCAAACCATTTGTGTTGAAATTTTCATTTTTTAAATCAAACCAAACTAATAAACCTCGGGTTTTTCAGGTTTTTGGATTTTTTTTAGTAAAGTATTCATACAAACATATAATTAACTCGTGCTCCAAATATTTCTTTATAAGTTCAACCAAAATACAACTATCTAAGTTGTTTCTTAAAAAAATAACACAAAATATGGAGAAAAGGATCAAAATTTTATCTTTGAGTTAAGAGTCAAAGTAATCCCTGTCTTTTAACATGGAGCACTAATAGTCCTCCATGTTTCAAGAATTGGTATACTTTTGATACTCTTCCAAACATCTGTCTATATTTTAACGGCACTTCTCATTGCACGTGAGAAAGTTTCCCTCCAAAACTCATTTTTCTATGCTCCTTTTTTTCTTATCAAATCAGACTTCTGATTTGTCTCTTTCCTTTCTTTTTCAAATCAAACCGTGTGATAAAAACTTTGTTACGAATTTAATTAAAATCTTGATCAATTTTTGGAAGCAACTATATTGTTAAGGCACAACAATGTTAGAGTCAATTGTGAAACCAAGAAATACACCACAAAAACCAGGCAGAGTGGGCAATGGCAATAGCATTTAGGCTGTAAGTAGTAATAAAATTCATCAAGCATCTGCAGATGGACTGTTGAGTCTCAATGCTAGTACAGCAATCTGTATTGCCTAGGGCCGTCATAGCAATGCAACATGGTGCACCAGGAATGGGATCTGGTGTGCCATAGTTCACGAAGTTGGCACACATTGATACCATTGTCACTGAGCTGTTTTAGTGCAAAATTTGGTGCTATTGTTTTTGTCACGACCCGATTTCTCGAGTCATGATGGCACCTACTATACCCTACCAGTAGGTAAGCCAACCCGTAACCCAGAACACCAAGAAATGAGCGTAAGGGCAGAAACTAGCGAAAATAATAATCTCAACAAGGACAACAAGGATGAAGCAAACCAAAATAAATATATACAAAATCCTTTCCAGAACTTGGAAGTCACTAGTACAAAGCTATATAATAAAGAGTACATGTCCCAAAAGTGGACCAAGTGGCAACAAGACTAGCTAAAACAAAAGAAGGAGACAAGACAAACCCAAAACGCCAAGTGCTCACCCTCGTCTCCGAATCACAGCTACAAAAGAAGGCTGGAACTACTCACTGCTGATAACTGGTACTAGGACCTTCATCATGAAATAGATGCAGAATGTAGCATGAGTACCAAAACAACAGGTACTCAGTAGGCATCAAAGGTCGATTGAGCAAAAAGGGTTAAAAAATAATTAGAAAGGATAAAATCTAGACACAGAGAGGTCAAAGCGGATAAGAAAAGGAAGCACACGAGCATACCAGAAATAAACTAAGTACAACTAAACTAAACCTAACTGGACTCCCAGAAGCCCATAAGGTACACTCGTGCACAAGTTTAAATAAAACCTGAACGGACCCCCATAAGCCCGACAGGTACACAGAAAAGCTAAGTCTACTCAGAAAGAAGAAAACCAGGCATCCAGCCCAAAGTAACCAAGATAACCCATCAGACTCCACCCAACTAGCAGTGCACTCCCAGCCCAGTTAGAAAGAGTGACCCTAGGGGGCACCCTACCAAACAACCCACTCCCAACCCAGCTAGAAAGAGGGACCCGAGAGTGAGGTTGATATCGCGAGTCGTCCTACCATGCAGTCAACTCCCAACCCAGCTAGAAAGAGCGACCCGGGGACACCCAACCAATAGCACACTCCCAGCCCAGCTAGAAAGAGAGGCCCGGTGGCTATCGCCGAAATCACCGAGTCTACCCAGCCAGCAATACGCTTCCAGCCTAACTAGAAAGAACGATCTCAGGGGTGATGGTATCTCCAATAGGATCCAATCCAACAATAACCACCATGGAACGATGTCCACTCTAAGAAATCACAGAAAAGGCTCCAAGCCTATACTATCTCAATCCCACACCTCTAGTGATGCACCAAACCTTCGAGAAGGCGTTGAAATTCACAAAATTAGAGGGAGAAGATACATAAGTGCAGCAAGCAGCGATAACGCCTAATCTAAGGCGCAACTATCAGACTCAAGTCTGTTACTCCAGTCTACAAGGAGCTAATTCATCTGAACGACGTCGGCAGAAAGTCAAGGCTATCCAGCCTACACGGGTCATAAGTCTAAGGCAATGCTAGCCTAACCTAGACTAACGACATCATGCTTACGTTTAAGGACGAACAAACATACAACACATAGCATAAAAGCATACAATAGCATTTAACACATAAGCATGCAACTCTACTAAACCGGTTAATATGATACTACACCCTAAATATGGCCAAAACGATCCTAACATGAGGTATCTAATCAAAGTAAAGTAAGAAACTGGTACCCACCCCCAATTCACTCCAATCAACATGCTTTTATACTATTAAGCTCAATCTAATAGAAAGGAAGTCGTAGCCTACCTTAAGGCCGATCGTGCGCTCCAAATCACTTTGCCGGAGCTTTTCCTTCTCGAACGACCTTTGAACGTTGTCACTCTATCAAATATAGGATCACAACATTAGTACGATCGTTTAGACACCAAAATCACAACAAACGGAGACGAACCAATTTTTGGAGTCAAAACGGGAATCGTGGGACCCGCACCGAACTATTCGAATTTGACTCCGTCAAGATACCCAAAACACTACCCCAAAGTTTTGTTCCAAACTGGAACACAATTCGAGGCTCAAAACACAGCAAAAACCAACATGCAAGAAAACCACACTTTAATCAACTTAAAAGAAAACATGCAGCAGTATAAACTTAAAATTTACAAGGATCTAATGGTGCCCAGCACTCCTTGAACACTCCACAACGAATCCACAACAATTCCCAACATGTGGGACTTCGAATCACCCAAAACCAAGCTAAAATGAGTGAGATATGACCAAAACAAGAATGCCAAAAACAAAAGGTCGAAAAAGGGTACAACAGTCAGGTTTATCGCAAAATTACCTCGAACTATGCGCACTCGACAACTTCCAAACACTCTAAAGTGAAGCCACTGAAAATATGAAGCTCCCGCACTTTGAATCGCCTAATTCGATTGAGAGATGAGAGAGTTATGAGGGTTTTAAGTTTGGAAAAGGATTGCTGATATTTCTGCATTTTATAGCAGATTTTTCTGCATTATCTTTCCAAAAACTTAAAAACTCCAACGGGGTGCTCCGAACTCATTCAGAACCCCGTGCACGCAAACGAGATATGCACCATACATTTGATATTTCGTACTCAATGGCACAGTCAAAATTTTTCATACGAGGTCAGCTTGACAAAAAGTGGGTCCCACACTCACATGCCATTTTAAGTAAAAAACCACAAAAGGGCTCGAAAAAATATCGAAAACCTCGAAACACAAAAGAAGCGTCAATCTAGACCAAACTCAAAATTCTGGAGCTGACTGCGCTGAAGGAATTATCATCCGAGCGTGTTTACTCAGAATGTTGACTAAAGTCAAACTTAGGCATAAACTTAAAGTTAAAATGCCTAATTGCACTGACTCCCACTGAAAACCTTGGGAGTCATGCCGACCATGCTACTAGCCTAAAATGACCCTTCCGTAGCTGATGGAATCGTCAGAATTTGATTTCGATGTCATCTTCTTAAACTTTTGATAGAAAATGATCGTTCAAGGTTCATAAGCTCCAAAAACCCTAAAACTCATACAATAACCAAACGAACGACCAGGTGACCGAACTATCAGTCCCAACAAGTCATAAATGACTTGGGGTCGCTACAGAAATGCTCTAAATGACACATAGAAGGAAAGGCACAGAAATGACCAGGAGGGTCATTATAATCTTCTTAGATGTATTTCCTACCGACCTACCTGGCCAACCCCAGAGCGTGATATTGATTTTTTGATTGAGCTTGAGCCGGGTACTTGGCCTATTTATATTCTGCCATATCAGATGGATCCTGCAGAGCTCAAGAAGCTCAATGTTCAGCTTCAGGATATCTTGGGTAAGGGATTTATCAGACCTAGTGTATCACCTTGGGGCGCTCCCATTTTTTTTGTTAGAAAGGACGGTACGATGTGTATATGCATTGACTATAGGCAGTTGAATAAGGTGACAGTGAAGAATCTATATCCTCTGCCCATGATTGATGACCTATTTGACCAGCTACACGGAGCTTCAGTGTCCTCTAAGATTGATTTGAGGTCCGGTTACCACCAGTTGAGGATTAGGGAAGCGGACATCCCTAAGACTGCATTTAGGACCCGTTATGGAAATTATGAGTTCTTGGTGATGTCATTTGGGTTGACTAATGCCCCTACTGCCTTTATGGACTTGATGACGTGCATGTTCAGGCCTTATCTTTATTCCTTCATCATAATATTCATTGATGACATTTTGATATACTCGCGGTGTAGTGGTGATCATGAGCAATATTTGAGAGTTGTGCCAAGTTCTCAAAGTGCCAGTTTTGGTTAGACTCTGAAGCGTTCTTAGGGCACGTTGTATCCAATAAGAGCATTATGGTAGATCCGGAGAAGATTGAGGCTATTCGTGATTGGGCTAGGCCCACCTCAGTTACTGAGATTAGGAGCTTTGTCGGACTAGCAGGCTACTATAGACGATTTGTGGAGGATTTCTCTACCTTGGCAGCACCTCTGACCCAGTTGACTCATGTTGATGTTCCCTTTGTTTAGTCAGAAGAGTGTGAGGTGAGCTTTTTGAGGCTCAAGGAGTTATTGACCACCGCTCCTATATTGACTCTTCCAGTTGAGGGCGAGGGCTTCACGATTTATTGTGACGCATCTGGCATTGGTTTGGGTTATGTATTGATGCAGTAGGGCTGGGTTATTGCTTATGCGTCGAGGCAACTTAAGATCTATGAGCGAAACTACCCTACTCATGACTTGGAGCCGGCTGTAGTTTTCGCGCTTAAGATTTGGAGGCACTACTTATATGGAATTCGATGTGAGATCTATACCGATCATAGGAGTCTTCAATACATCATGAGCCAGAGGGACCTTAATTCTAGGCAACGTCATTGGATTGAGCTCCTGAAGGACTATGACCTCTCTATTCTCTATTATCTGGGCAAGGCGAATGTGGTAGCATATGCCTTGAGCCAGAAGGCGGTGAGTATGGGTAATCTAGCCTTCTTATCTGCTGAGGAGCGACCTTTGGCTTTGGACATTTATTTCTTAGCTAATAGCATGGTTCAGTTGGATATCTCAGATTCTTGACGCGTCTTGGCCTATATAGGAGTTCAGTCTTCTTTGCTTAATAGGATCTGTGGTTGCCTATTTGAGGATGAGGCCTTGGTGGCCCTTAGAGATCGAGTGTTAGAGAGTGATGGTGGTCAGGCTACCTTAAATCTGATATGGTAGAAAAGAAATAGGCTGAATACCAGGCTCAAGCTCAATAAAAAAATCAATATCACGCTCTAGGGTTGGCCAGGTAGGTCGGTAGGAAACACATCTAAGAAGATTATAATGACCCTCCTGGTCATTTTTGTATTTGGCCTTCTATATGTCATTTAGAGCATTCCTATAGCGACCCCAAGTCATTTATAACTTGCTGGGACTGACAGTTCGGTCACCTGGTCGTTCGTTTGGTTATTGTGCGAGTTTTAGTATTTTTTGGAGCTTATGAACCTTGAACGATCATTTTCGATCAAAAGTTCAAGAAGATGACATCGAAATCCAATTTTGATGATTCTATCAGCTCTGAAAGGGTCATTTTAGGCTAGTAGCATGGTCAGCATGACTCCCGATGTTTTTAGTGTGAGTCGGTGCGATTAGGCGTTTTAACTTTAAGTTTAAGCCTAAGTTTGAGTTTAGCCAACATTTTGAGTAAACGCGTTCCGATGAGAATTTTGTCAGCGCGGTCAGCTCCAGAATGTCGAGTTTGGTTTAGATTGACCCTTCTTTTGTGTTCCGATGTTTTCGATATTTTTCTGAGCCCTTTTGTGGTTTTTTGACTTAAAATGACATTTGGGTGTGGGATCCACTTTTTGTCAAGCTGACCTTGTACGGAAAATTTTGACTGTGCCATTGAGTCCGAAATATCAAATTTGGTATGGTTGCATATCTCGTTTGCATGCACGGGGTTCCAAATGAGTTCGGAGCACCCCGTCGGAGTTTTTAAGTTTTTGGAAAGATAATGTAGAAATTTTTGCTATAAAATGTAGAAATATCAGCAACCCTTTTCCAAACATAAAACCCTCATAACTCTCTCATCTCTCAACCAAATTAGGCGATTCGAAGTGCGGGAGCTTTGTATTTTCGGTAGCTTCGCTGTAGAGTGTTTGGAAGTTGTTGGGTGCGCATAATTCGAGGTAATATCGCGATAAACCTGACTGCTGTATCCTTTTTCGAGCTTTTGTTTTTGGCATTCTTGTTTTGGTCATATCTCACTCATTTTAGCTCGGTTTTGGGTGATTCAAAGTCCCACATGTTGGGAATTGGCTTGACTTCGTTGTGGAGTGTTCAAAGAGTGCTGGGCACCATTAGATCCTTGTAAATTTTGAGTTTAGACTGCTGCATGTTTTCTTTTAAGTTGATTAAAGTGTGGTTTTCTTACATGCTGGTTTTTGCTGCGTTTTGATCCTCGAATTGTGTTCCATTTTGGAACACAAGTTTTGGATATTATTTTGGGTCTCTAGACGGAGTCAAATTCGAACAGTTCGGTGCGGGTCCCACGATTCCCGTTTTGACTCCAAAAATTGACCCGTCTCCGTTTGTTGTGATTTTGGTGTCTAAACGACCGTACTAACATTGTAATCCTATATTTGATAGAGTGACAGCGTTCAAAGGTCGTTCGGGAAGGAAAAGCTTCGGCAAAGTGATTTGGAGTGCGCACGATTGGCCTTAAGGTAGGCTATGACTTCCTTTCTATTAAATTGAACTTAATTATGGAAATGCATGTTGATTGGATTGAATTGAGGGTGGGTACCATTTTCCTACTTTACTTTGATTAGATACCTCATGTTATGATCGATTGGCCATATTTCGGGTGTAGTATCATGTTAATCGGTTTAGTAGAGTTGCATGCTTATGTGCTAAATGCTATTGTATGCTTGTATGTTATGTGTTGTATGTTTGTTCGTCTTTAACCGCAAGCATGATGACCTTAGTCTAGGTTAGGCTAGCATTGCCTTAGACATATGACCCGTATGGGCTAAATAGCCTTGACTTTCTGCCGACCTCATTCAGATGACTTAGCTCCTTATAGACTGGAGTAGCAAACTTGAGTCTGATAGTTGAGCCTTAGATTAGGCGTTATCGTTGCTTGCTACACTTTTGTTTCTTCTCCCTCTAATTCTGCGGTTTCAATGCGTTCTGAAGGTTCGGTGCATCACTAGAGGTGTGGGATTGAGATAGTATAGGCTTGGAGCCTTTTATGTGATTTCTTAGAATGGACGGCGTTCCATGGCCGTTGTTGTTGGATTGGATCCTATTGGAGATACCATCACCCCTGAGATCGTTCTTTCTAGCTGGGCTGGGAGCGTATCGCTGGCTGGGTAGATTCAGTGATTTCAGTGATCGCCCCCGGGCCTCTCTTTCTAGCTGGGCTAGGAGTGTGCTGCTGGCTGGGTGTCCCCGGGTTGCTCTTTCTAGTGGGGTTGGGAGCTGACTGCATGGTAGGATGACTCGCGATATCAACCTCACCCTCGAGTCCCTCTTTCTAGCAGGGCTGGGAGTGGACTGTTTGGTAGGGTGCCCTCTGGGGTCACTCTTTCTAGCTGGGCTGGGAGTGCACTGCTGGCTGAATGGAGTCTGATGGGTTATCTTGGTTACTTTGGGCTGGGACCCTAGTTTTTTTCTTTCTCAGTAGACTTAGCTTTTCTATGTACCTGTCGGGCTTATGGGGGTCCGTTCAGGTTTAATTTAAACTTATGCACGAGTGTACCTTCTAGGCTTATAGGGGTCCAGTTAGGTTAAGTTTAGTTGTACTTAGTTTATTTCTGGTATGCTCGTGTGCTTCTTTTTCTTATCCACTTTAACCTCTCTGTGTCTAGATTATATCCTTTCTTACTATTTTTTTTACCCTTTTTGCTCAGTCGGCCTTTGATGCCTACTGAGTACCTGTTGTTTTGGTACTCATGCTATGCTCTGCATCTATTTCGTGATACAGGTCCCAGTACCAGTTACTGGAGTAGATCCAGCCTTCTTTTGCAGTTGTGATTCGGAGACGAGGGTGAGCACTCCGCGTTTTGGGTTTGTCTTGTCTCCTTCTTTTGTTTTAGCTAGTCTTGTTGCCTTTGAGACACGCTTTGTTGTGGTCCACTTTTGGGAGTTGTACTCTTTATTAGATACCTCTGTACTAGTGACTTCCAGGTTCTAGGAGAGATTCTGTATATATTTATTTTGGTTTGCTTCCACCTTGTTGTCCTTGTTTAGATTATTGTTTTCGCTAGTTTCTGCCCTTACGCTCATTGCTTAATGTTCTGGGTTACGGGTTGGCTTCCTATTGGTAGGGTATAGTAGGTGCCATCATGACTCGAGGAATTGTGTCGTGACAAGTTGGAATCATAGTTATGGGAAAATCTGTTTAACAATGGTGGAAACAGGGAAGATTTCTCACATGCAAAGAGATCAAGTGCAGTTAAAATATAAATGGATGTTTGGATGAGTATGAAAAGTGTACCAATTCTTGAAACACGAAGGACTATTAGTGCTTCATATTAAAAGACAAGGATTACTTTGACTCTTAACTCAAAGATAAATGACAATTTTGATCATTTTCTCCAAAATATGAGATGAGTGATGACATTAAAATATTTAATAAAAAAATAATAATGAAATCATATAAAATAAATAATAATAATGAAATCATATAAAATAAATAATAATAATGAAATCATATAAAATAAATAATAATAATGAAATCATATAAAATAAATAATAATAATGAAATCATACAAAATAAATAATAATAATGAAATCATATAAAATAAATATTGCAAATTGATTAGTCATAATGAAATGATCATAATTTAAAAGTACGAATCATGGTAAAATACTATTTTATTAATTTCCATTTTTTCTAATTTTCTTTTTCTTTCTCTTTCTTTCTTCTTATTTATCTATACAATTATACATTTTGAAGTAATTGAATATTTAAAAATATTTTCAAACTTAATAAACAATTTCTTCTACATTTTAAAAGAAGGATTTTACATGTTCTCCTAAAATCCATGAAGAATCAAAATCAAAAACTCAAATTATAAATTAATTATGAAAATTTTAGAGGAGAAATTATAAAGAAATCTTCATGGGATGAATTTGATCTCGAATGTTCATGACCCATTTAATGAATGTAAAAAATGTGGAAAAATTGTTGAATTAGTTGGATGAAAGATTTGATTAATTAGGACCACTATCTTCTAGACTAGTAGATGAAAAGGTGAGTTGAATTTTTGTTTTTCTAAAATGTTAGAGATATAGAAATTTATTGAGGTAAAAAATGGTGTTTAGTATAGTTAGGGTTGAAGAAATGATTGGGGAAGAAAGAAAGAGGAAGGAGGAGAACTTTTTTTTAAAAAAAATCATTAAATGGTGCAAAAATAATTCCATTTTAAAATAGTCATTTGGCCATTTTCTCTGGTAAAATAAGTCTAATAAGTAATAATTACATGATTAAACATTAAAGAAAATATAAAATTAGATTATGAATTTTAATGTCTAAACCAATGTAAAACTAAAGAACAAATATTCAACATTGTTGTCATTTTTAGTGTTGAATTAATTTATTTTGTTAGCATTAGTATTGATTTAATTTCAAATTGAGTTTTACTAGAGTTACTAATATCTATGGACTATAACCTTTATTGGACCATTCAAAATCTAAGTCTCAAAAAAGTTGAAAAAATATGAAAATGTATAAGTAATATTTAGAAGTTACATCAAAGTAAATACTTTTATATATAAATAAATTTTACAAATTATATATAATGTCGGGTTGGTTTGGTCTTGGGTTGACCTGTTTTAGTTAAAACCAAACCAACCCAAGTATAGTCGGGTGTTTTTTTCCAATACCAAACCAAGTCAAACCAAACCACTAGTCGAAATTTTTTTCCAGTTTGACTCGATTTGCGGTCTGATTCAGTTTTGTACACCCCTAAATTGAGTGTTCATTAATATAAAATGTAACATGGATTGAAACCCATATTATGTAGACATGTGCAATAAATGCATAAATGATGGTACCTTTCTTGATCTTTTTGGTTAAGATTAAGTAGACATATAAAAAGTAAAGGTGGGTGTAGTGAAACACCATTGTGAAAGGACCTAGTGAAGCATTTAGCTTAGCAAGTGTCTAATAAATTGTCAAAATACCTTGAACAGTGTTTGGTTGCTAACCCGAGCTCCTATCACTATGATTGTTATTAATTAAAGTTGTAAAAGAGTTTATTGATCTTTGTAGCACGTAAAATATTGTAATTTATGTATGTAAAGCTAAACTTTCCAATTCAAGAATTCCTAAGTGAGTCTCATATACGATACGTTTCATTTATCTCGATCTTCTTTTGATTAGTTAATGTGAATCACTATCTATGATACACCAGTTATCGTAAAATTTATATGATTGAATTACCTTTAGTCTTAATGATATCTACTCACAGAGTCATTTCCCTTTATGTCATATGTTTCAAGCTCAATAAGTCTTACAAAGTGTCTGATGATGTTTAAATGTCTATGCATGGAGCAGGTTCATGCTTTTACCTAAAAAAGTTTATTTGATGCTTCTAAAAGTTGTCATACTTAGGTTATGTTTTACAAAAGGATATTAAAGCCATATGGTAGTCAATTCAACCACATAACAAATTTGATATGATAGACTTATCCACATATATTATAGTCAATTGAGTCATAGATTTTAAGTGGATATGATTGTCATGATTTTAATTATGGGATCATGCGAGCACCCACTCTATTTTAACTATATCAGCGAATCCTTATCACTCCTTCCCATTTTAACAAGAAAATTATTTTAAGAGTTATATTTGGGTTAAAAAAAAAAACAACACAAAATCTATCAACTATACAAAATCTTTAACAATTCCCAAGGACCTAGTCTAGACAGGTACAAGAACTTCTAATAGAGTAAGGGCATGCAATAAATGAAATGATATAAAAGATCGCCACAACTTTTACTTGAGGACGAAGTAGGTATAAGCTTATGATGATAAACCATCATCCCACACTTCAAACAACCTGAAAAACCTTGAAGTAACTTATTCCAGCAAAAAGTGTAGCAAGAGTAGTATCAATACACCACAAGTACTCCATAGGCATCATAGGTTGACCTGAATTAGCTTTACATAAAATATCACAAAATCAACAAAAACAACAATTAACATATGCATACAATATTATATGACATTTAAATTTAACTCCTCTTAAAGTCACACTTCATCCTTTCTGCTGTATCCATCATGAAATGTTAGAAGTTTATTATTTTGTTCATGATCCAAGACTACTTTCTAGTCGTAACACGGTTCTTATAGTCACAAGTGATCCCAAACTAACCCTTGATACTAGCGTACTTCATGAGCAACTAAAAATAAACATGTTTAAGAACTAAAATGATTGAGTGGAAGCATAATTATGAAATAAGCTGGGACTAAGTAAACTAAATACAATAACATTAACTGACTGTCTATGAAGCCTCTACTAATATGACTATGGGTAGTCGGGGCATGATCCTATGCATCCCTTAATCAATACATATGAATAGAAATAAAATATTGCAACTAAAAACTAACTTGAGTCCTCGAATAAAGAGAACTCATCACCTGCTAGCTGGAAGTTATGATTTCCCTAACTAGGATCCTGAATACCTAAATTTGCATAATAAAACAATGCAACGCCGGATGACATCAATACATGAAATGAAGTCACACTTAAAAGTGAATATATGTAATCATAGGAAATACTAATGAAATAATAGACTAATACTGAATGAAATAATAGACTAAAACTGAATCTAATAAACTAAATGAAGAACTCTGAAGATAGACTAAAACAAAGTCAAATGAATAGTAAAACATGCACGTGTTCTTTAAAAACAAAACCTTAAAAGTGAATATATGCAATCATAGCAAATACTAAAAATAATATAACTTTACTTTTATTGGGAAGTTTCTTACCACAAACATACATCACATGAGCTCATGATGTCAATAGCTAACCCAGTTGGGAGAGCTGCCCTATACCATGCAAGGGTATAAAACCTATCTACCTGATGTGGATCCACTAACTGAGCCTCAAAGGTCTAAAGGAGTTGATTGACAAAGCGCTATACTCAAATGGATGGGACTAAGATTTTCTAAACCTACGTCCTCTTGGTGCTAAATAATCCTCCCAAAATAGTCTATATATGATCATAATATATTATGAAAATCATATCTGAAAACATATTATGCGTCTTTGCTCAAATCTGTTAAATTTTACTGTTGGTGAGATTAAGCTTACAACTATCTGAAACATACAAAGATCTGCTCATTGATGATAAATTGGAATGTCATACTCCAATAACATTGATGGCATATCGAAATGTCATACTGCTTAAGCATTAATGACATATCTAAATGTCATATTGCTTAAGCTTTATTGGAGTATTTGATTGTCATACTAATTATGTATCATATACTTAATCGACTAGCTATAAAAATATTAATATATTCATAATTAGATAATTTTTCTGTCTGTTTGAATAAAGTGGGAGACTTGGCCCAAAATCTTTTTTCTAAATTCATATGTTGAAATCTCTTTGTAAAACATAATCTATTTCTTTCTTGAACTCTTTCTTGAAATAATGCACTTGAAGTTTTAAATAAGAATATTTCTTGAAATACTTCTAGAAAACATTGAACTTACTTCTTTCATGAAAACAATGCAGATGAACTAATATAACAATATTTTTAAATAACTTTGACTGAAAAGGGGTCCATGTGACATAATAAGCATGAACCATGAATAAAAGATCATTAGTGATATGAAATATCACAATTCTGATAATAAAACTCAAGAATCAAGAATAGGAAAACATAGAAAATTAAAAGTCATGAACTTTGGGGTATAGAAATGTAACACCTTAGAATTTGGAAAGAAAGAAAATGAGTTTTGGGTTGCAGGCTGTGTCTACGGTTCTTATATACGGACAATAGAAACTTCTACGGGCTGTAGATGGAAATCATAGGAAGAGGGAAAATAGTTTTTCTAAAGTCAAGTCCTAGTACCTTTTTTACGGTTAACCAGGACGACCCGTCATTTTAAGTAAGAGTTGTAGATAGGTCTCGTAAGTGGGTCCAAGACTTAGTAAAAATTTAAGGGTCAAGTTGGTTTATACAGTTGGTGTCTACGGACCATAGGAAGACCTACTAGTCGTAGACAGGGTCTGTCAAAAGTTGATCCATAATTAAGGTTTGTGAACCTTTCTCCTGTCGACCAGTACGGTCCAAACCATAAAAGGGCTTCGACAGTTATTTTAAGGGGCTTTTGATTCTTCTTTCTAATTGTTTTAAATCAAAACTATGTCCTTTTTTATTCTAACCTAAGACATATATAAATTTTTAGTTCCTAAAACTAACCACTTCAATCCCATTCTCCCAATACCCCGAAACCTAACCAAATTCATCATCCCCAAATTCTCTCAAGACTAAGGAAGGAGAAGAAGTTAGGGTTAATTCAAGTTCATCAATCCTCCATTATTTTTGGGCTTCAAGCATCAAGGTGTGTGGGTCACCCATGGAGTCCATTCCTCCATGGGGTCCCCAAAGCTTCCAATTTCTCAATCTCAATTTCAATTGTTTTAGCTAGGGTTTCAATTCAATCTTTAAGAATTTCATTCAATTGTGATTGATTATTGTTAATTAAGTCTTCTAGTGCATGATTCAATGTTAATACATGATATTTAGTTGAAATTATGTTGACCCATTCTTAAATTATGATTTTCAACTATGAACCTATGATGAACTCATGAACCTATGAACTATGAATTTATGAAGATATGCATGTTTTTATGTAATTATCATAAATGATTTGGGGATGCTTTTAAAGGAAAGTATCAATGTTATTGTGAAAGTTTTTCTCACATGCTATTATGATCACAATTATGAAAGGTATTTCTCACTTATGAATTCACATTGGTGAAAAGTTTTCTCATCTGTGTTGAATTATTTTTAAGGAGCTATTCTATGTTTTGATCTTGAAAGATGTGGATTGGTATTGACCATTGAATTTTCTATGTTATATTAATATTGACTTTTATCTGTTATGTTGGGATTTAGACTTAGAACCAAGAGGGCTTTGAGGTGGAGGCTCAAGTAGGACAATCTCTAGTAGCAACCTCTAGTCCTAAACTACGTGCCCTCGTAGGATTTTCTTAAATGACCTAGCTATTGGATCCACTTTAGCAAAATATGATAAGTACGGATTCTACCTTGGCTAGTAGATTCCCCTTATTTGGGTATGAGGGATATACCGGATTTCATGATTTAACTCTCACGGTCTTATTGTCGGTTACAGCTAATATCCCACAAAATGACTATGTTTCTTCAAAAAATTTCTTATGTCATTTATGATAATGTATTTGACCATATTTCATGATTCACACATCATTTCTTCTTTAAGTCCTTAAATGTTCAAAGAATGATCATGCCTACATGTTTTAAGCCATTCATGATATAATGCCTATTTTGTGCATATTGCCCCATACTTAGTACATTCCATGTATTAATGCATACTTGTACTTACATTGTTTCACTAATGTAGGGTCCGACACTCTTATCTCCCATACTCATGGTTAGTTGGTTTCATTGACTTTGAAGATTGGTGAATCCTTATGATCCGAGGACCGAGACATTTTTATAGCTTTATGTCATTTTGATTTTCATACTTTGTATGGGATGCATGGGTTACGTCCCAATCACTTTTCTTATGATGTATTAGATGACTATTGAGACTTATGATCGATTTCCACTTTGTCAAAGCTCTTTGATATATAAAATGCTATCTTTTGAATTCTTTATTTCTATTATCTTGTATGATATATGCTAAGTGGATTGTGTAGGGCCTCTCAGAGTCCTATACTCCATGTTACACCAAGGGTATACTTTGGATCGTGACAAACTTGGTATTGAGAGCATAAAGTTTAGAAAGGTCCTTGGATGTCTCATAAGCCATGTCGAGTAGAGTCCATGTTCATGAGTGTGAAGCCCGCCACATTTATGAATAGGAAGATGTAATACGTTTAGGAAATTCTACTTCTTTCATCACTCTAAAGTCGTGCGATATAGTTTAACTCTATGTGCCTCTCTCCTAATTCTTTTCCAATGCTTTTCAGGATATGGCCCCTAGAAGAGCATGCGTTAGGAGGAATATGAATGAGAATGTGGAACGAGATGCTCCTCAAGCTCTCATAGAATATCCACAAGTTCCAGCTGACCCTTTGGCCCAAGTGACTAATGTGGAGTTTCGAGCTACTTTTCAAGTGTTGGCCCAAGCCATAACGGCTCAAGATGATAAGAAGGTTGTGGTCCCTGTGAACCCAATTGTGGGTATGGCAAATTCTAGAGCAAAAGACTTTACAATAATAAGTCCCTCGGTGTTTCATAGTTCCAAGGTTGAGCAAGACCCTCAAAAGTTCATTGATGAGGTGTACAAGGTTTTGATGAACATGTGAGTGACGTCGATTGAAAAGGCGGAATTGACCACTCATCAACTTAAGGGTGTTTCTTCAGTTTGGTTCAACCAATGGAAAGAAGAGAGGGTGGTTGATGCGGGTCCTCTTGATTGGGAGAAGTTTAAGGTTGCTTTCCTTTATGGATTCTTGTTCCTAGAGATGAGGGAAGTAAAGGTACTTGAATTCATTAACCTTCGTCAAGGGAATATGAGTGTGAATGAGTATGCCTTCAAATTTACACAATTGTCTAGGTATGCTCCTACTATGGTTTCCGATCCTAGGGAAAAGATGTTTTTGCGCCCAAACACACAAGCAAGTGTTCATGGTCGTGCACGTAGTAAAGCAGCTTTTTTAGAGCCGAGTATCGTACCTACAGAGACTTAAGATTAGATTGTATTTATTTCTTCAAGTAACTAGAACGTAATGCAAGTGTTTTCATAAAAAGTGATGTATTATGCTAAATGATCAATCTTCTAAATACTGAAGTAAACTACTATGATTCAATTTAAACTTGGAGTTAAAACAATGACTTAGGGAATTCCACTATCCTCTTTAATGGATATTAATCGATTATCGAATCAATTATTACAGGGTTAAATGTATGATCATGGTCTCTCGACCTCTAATCGCCTACCATAATTGGAAGCCTAACTACATCGTTGAGCGGGGATAGACTGAACCAATTACCAAGCATTACGTTTTCATCCCGTCTATTAACCAACCAAGGTTTCTAGGTATATCCCTATCCTAGATACAAATAAACCCTAAATCTAGAGAAGATCATGCTCCTTTTGTCCCAAATTCTATCCTCTTATTCCTCACCCGAGTTCAATTTGGACAATACATTTATTTCAATGGTGGATAGTCACAAAATATTATATTAAGAATAAAAGAGAAATTCATACGATAACCAAAATCAATCCATCAAAGTCAATAAAATACAATCATCCCGTAGCCACAAACCTAGAACTAGGGAGTTAGCAACTTATAATATGATTCTCAATCTTGAAATATTCAATAAGTAAAAGCGAAATCGAATGAAGTAAAGTATAGGAATGAACCGTAAGAATAGATGAAATAACTCAAAAGTAGTCGTTCCCCAAAAATGAGAAAAAGAATATTTACAATAACAAAACTCAAGTCTATTTATAATTTAGGAGAGTCTACAGAAAATCTGCACTTCCGTCTGCGACGCGCACACACCTAGTAATTTCAACTTGAAGTGAACTCCTCCTCTCCATGATGTGGAGAGGATACACAGTCCTCGGCCTCGATATCATCATTGTGAAACTAAATAATTCCCTCTCTGCGTCACGGAGAGGATACAGAGCACTGGATTTCTTTTCACTTTGCCTTTATCTTCTCCTTTGACACTGTATTGTTTATGCTTTTGTACTAGGACCCAATCTTCACTTCCCATACATCCACTTTTGTGTTCATTTCCTCCTTGTTTCCCAATCTACAATCATTAATCATATTGGTTAATCATAATGCAATAATCATGACTCGACACTATCAATAACTCATGAATTCATCCTCAAACTAGGCTAAAGCATGGATATTATTTGATTCCTGGTCATATAAATATGCCCAAGATCACCACCCCATACTTAGAGCTTTGTTCATCCTCAAATGATTCACCATCCTACTCCCTAGACCAAGACTCCCTAACAATAAAATTTGTGCTTCCACTACTTACTTTCAGGAATATTTGATCAATCCACACTAAGAATGTGTTCATTTACACTTGTAACACTCGAAAAACTAGTAGGTGAAACTAGAGCCTTACGTGAGAGTATTAGAGTTTGATGTGTGGGTTAATGTTGTAAAATGGCTTTCCGTACTTAGGATGAGGGGTTTAGGGGTTAAACGTCAAGGTATGACTTACCAAGGACCAACCAAGGGTCCTTGAGGAGGGCCCTAAAGCCTAACCCCAAAACTGCCCAAATCAAGTGAGCTACGGATGGGACCTACGAGGCGTAGGTCCATCCACGCCTCGTGGGAGTGACTCATGGGTCAAGGCCCCATCTTTCCCTATTTTTTTAGCCCCATAAACCCACCCACGAAGGATCAGAACAATCCGTAGGTCTATCCACGCCCCGTATGTGGGGGTCGTGGATGGGGTCTTGCAATCTGCCTCAAGTCGGCCATAGGTAAGGGTTAGTTAGGTAATTTCCTTTTTAGTTAGTTTATGGTAGGGTCATTTTATATTATTTTAATAGACCTATATAAGGGTTTTTAATCCATTAACTAACCGTTATACTTCATAAAACCCAAACTCAAGTTCATAACTAACTTTCCCCCAAATATTTCTCTCTAAAACTCCAGAAGAAGAAGAAAAAGAAGAAGAAGAAGAAGAAGGTGAAGTCTAGGGTTGAAGGGACTATCTTTTATACTTAATTTCATGGAGATTCTTCAATAAAGTATGGTAGCTTTTCATCTGTGGGTAGCCTTCACCCATAGAGTCCCTTCAAAACTCAATTTCAAACTTGTAACTTTACCCAAAAACTAGGATTTTACTCCAAGTCATGGATTCACTTCAAAATCATTTCTAATGGTTTAATTGCCTTATATTATGATCAAATTGATGATTATTTACTATTTTTAAGATGAATTCCTCAAGAATCCATGAATTCCCCCAATTCTTCCAAATTGGATCTTAAAGTGTGGGTATTGATTGATGTGAGTAGAATGTGATTGAATTATGAATGTTAAGGATTGATTACTTGAATTATGTATTAATTGAGGAATTTCTATGGTTGTTATGTTGAATTTCCCCCAAGAAACCATGAAATCCCCATGTCCCCAATTTATGAACTTGTGATGTGGGTGAATTGTAGAAAGATGAATATCATGAGAATGTGCTTGTAGTAATTGAACCATTTGAATCATATTGTTATCCATGTCTAATGTACTAATCCTAGATGTGTTGATGAATCATGATCATGATGTTCATGTACATGCTTTATGAATACTTGGAAAGTAATGTGACTATGACTATATAGTAATTGTGATGATGTGAAAGGCTTTCCTCACCTAAATGAATCGGTAGGCTAATGACATCCCTTTCATATGTGAATAAAAGTAATATTGATTTATATACCTTAAATTGGTTGGCTAAGGGGATTTTCTTCATGTGTAATTAAAAGTGATCTTGACTTAATGAACCTTGAATCGGTAGGCTAATGGCATCCCTTTCATAAATGACTAATGAAGTATTCTAAGGCTTTATCTTGAATCGGTAGACCAATGGTATCCTTTTCATGATGAGTCCATGAACTACTATAATGATGAACCTTGAATCAGTAGACCAATGGTATCTCTTTCATGAGGATTCAATGAGATATTCTAATGATATACCTTGAATCGGTAGGCCAATGACATTCCTTTTATGTGTGTAATAATGTACCTTGAGTTGGTAGGCCAATGTCATCCCTTTCATTTGTATTAATGTTAAAAGAGAATTAACTACTCCATGGGAATTTAATGCTTAGCACTGAGGGGATATTGTGAGGTGGAAACTCTCCCTGTGTTAGGAAGGGTTTCTAGTAACAACCTCCTTATCCCATAACTATGTTCCCACATAGGTTATTAGCTAGTGGATCAACCTAAGCTAAAATATTACCGGTTCTACCTTAGGCAAGTAGACCAACTCTTTTTGGTGTGGGACATGACACTGGATTCCATGATATGCTCACATGGTCTATGTCGGTTAAGGTTTATTCCCATCATGAACAAGAAGGTGAGTTATGTACTATGGTTACTCAAGAAGTTCTATGAAGTGTGGGTGAGGGGTATGGGACTTCATCCATGCATTGAACAAGTAGGCTTTGAGAGTGGTTATGGTGTGTTCCTCAAATGTTATAATGTCTTATGAAATGAATATGCTTATGATGATGTTACTAAGTATGTTGATATGAAGGCTAAATGTAATGAAGTATGCCTAACTTGGATTGTTGCTATGGGGTGCTTTCCTTGATTTGACTTGTTAAATGTGAATGTTCCTTGTTTATGAGTATGAACAAAGGATGAAATCAAAGAATGGTAAGTATGATTATGGTGACCTAAAAGTGGTACTTAGTGTAGATAGGATTATGGGATCTTTATCTATACATTGCACAAGTATAACTTAGGGTTACTTATGAAATGGTTATATTATGTTATGATGGTTTATATGTTGAATATGCTTGTGACTTATGCTTTTACACTAAAAGTGCATGATGGCTCTCAAACTCGGTAAATGCATGCTTTTCAAATAAAATGTCCTTTTTAGCATGTTTTCAAGGATTTTATGCATGACTATCATACTTAGTACATTTTTGTACTAACCCATAGTTTCTACATTTTTCACAAAGTGTAGGTTCCGGTTCTTAAGGTGATTCTCTATTTGTTCAAGCTTGGATTGACTTTTCTTCTAGCTTGTGGTGAGTCCTCAAGATTCGAGGACATATGAGTCATTAGTAGTTTCCTTTCAAGTACTTTTATGTTTCAAATTATGTTGAAAGGGCTGTGACCCTATTGTTGATTCAAAGATTGTATTAGATGGTTAATTGAGACAAGTTAGACTTCCGCTTGCTTTTATAAAAGACTTCGATTGTATGGATAAAAGTTTTAAATTTCACATCATTTCTTTTATCTTATGTCTATGATATGCTAAGGTCTTGTATGAGACCTTTCGGGATCAAATACGCCGTTTTACATCTAGGGTGTACCTCTGGGTCGTGACAACACTTGACCTTGGCCATCATATAGACACCACATGGCTTCAAGTATTGACTCAAAAATTTTAGCAACTTAATGCCAGCCATTTGATATTGCCAGTCTTTCATCAAACAAGTGCCCCTCACGCAAAGAAAGTAGTCCACAAACTCACTCACAAGATTTAGTATAACTTATGGACTTATCTTTAAGATTCAAACCTCACACTTACAAGGAACATTCACATATATGCACATAGAACCATATGCTTTGCCCATTATGTATATCTCTACTAATTAAGTATGCTTTGCAAAGAATCAAGTTGGGCTTTCAAGGGTTGCAATGTAGGTTAGGGGATGAGTAGGAAAGCTATATAATAGTGACTTACACTTCCCTAAGCACTGTGTACGTTTTAGACGTCATCACCTCTTTATGTACACATGTTTTATCTTTTAGTCTTTATTTTCAGTTTCAGTCTTGTTAGAGTTAGCTGGGGGCATGTCCTAACAACTCCATATAGTTAGAGACTTTTTATACATAGTAGTAAATTTAGCTAAAGTTGTTAAGTGTTGTTTCAGTCATCATTAAACTCTTATTATGTTCTATATATTTAGACTAGTTGGTTTTTCCCCTTTTCAGATATCCACTGTTTTTAGCTTTCGCGTAGTAGATGATTTACTTAGAGATATTTTCAACATTCTTGATATGTGCCAGACTCAGGGTTAGCTTGGGGTCACTTGTGATCCTAGGTCCCGTGTTACGTCTAGGAGGTAGCCTCGGGACATGACAATCATACTTATTTGCTTATGTCTTTCAAAGAGAAGTACCACTGAGAATTGAATGATTCCCCAAGTTGTAATATTTATAGATAATGGGTGGTGCTTTCTACTAAAGCAACAAATCCCAAACAGAACTAATGTTTCAATACTTTTCCAAGTAAGATTGGAAAAACCAAAAGAGAATAGGATTAGTCCATGTGCATTTTTCTAGAACATAGGTCATATCCAAACAAAAGAACACCTATAAACAACCTCAATAACTATTATCACATTGTTATACTAAAAAATATATTTAACATTTGAAGTGCAAAAAATATGATGTTGTATAACTATATTTACTAAGAAGTTAAAAGTTTTAACATTTGAATGAGCATCATATCATAAGGATGCTGAAATTGTTTCTCAAAATGACTCCAATGGACAATATTGAAAAATTCTATCAACACCTTCAAATATTTATCTCCTCATGGACTACTACAGCTCTAGTAATGCTTTATATGTCTCTAGATAATGCTAACAAATATATTGGTGATGAATCCATTCATAGATTTATTAATTTATTGAAGATTGAATTACCTAAGCACACATACAATAAATGTGCTTGAATAGTGTTAGAGTTTTGTAAGCTACTGAGAGGGGATCTTAGGCTTGATGATCAAGCCCAGTAGCCCATCTCAGTACTTACAAAACTCTAACACTACTCAAGTACATTCATTATATGTGTGCTTAGGCATTTCACTCTACAATGAATTGATAAATTTATGAATGAATTCATTAGCAATAAATTTCTTAGCATTATCTGGAGACGTATAAAGCATTACTGGAGCTACATGAACAATTGAGTAAATAAATATTTGGAGGTATTGAGAGACTTTTTTAATATGATCCATCGGAGTCATTGTGAAAAATTGTTTCATCATCCATATGACGTGATGTCCATTCGAATGCAATAAGTTTTCATTGTTAGTATATATAATTCTACAATGTCATGATTTTTGCACTTCAAATTCTCTCTCTCTCTCTCTATTTATATATATATATATATATATAAGTACAATATTGTGCTAATAGTTATTGAGATTTCCTTATAAGTGTTCTTTTCCTCTTGATTTTCGCTTATGTTTCTCTAATTTGAGATGAAAATTGTTTTGTTGATTTTATAAAAAATAGATACATATTTCAAGCTTGAAACTAGGAGAAGAATCTTTAGAATCACCTAATAATTCATTGGTGTTAACTTGATATAGTTATACAAAGCTATATTTTTAGGGCTTAAGTAGCTAAATATATATTTTTTTCAAAAATATGTTATAGTTCTTAAAGATTGTATAGAGGTGTCAGTATCTGTAAAAGTTATTTGGAACGGTAAGCATACTCAAAAGGTTGAGATTATGCCTATAGTGCAAATTATTGATTCATGAATATAGATGAAGTCTAGAATAAGTATAGGATTTAGGGACTCGTTTGATATAAACAATAAAGTGAAGTATAAAGAATATATAATAAAATTTTACTCAGATATTAATTAAAAACTTAATTATTCAAGTCAAAACATTAAAATCATAGTTAAATGGAACGGACTATTAAGAACCTCTTCAAAATTGAAAAAAAAATATAAAATTAATATAGAATAAGAGAAAAACGACTCATCAAAAATCTTACCGGTATGCTTGCAACATACCGTGACTGACTTAAAGAGACCGTTGATGTTTGAACCCTTGCCTCTAAATCACTTTTCTTTTCTCGTGAGCATTTGAAAGACTGCAAACAAATGGAGATAAGTATAGAAAAAGCAAAAATTTATTTATACAAAAATTAAAAGAAGAAAAAAGTAAAAAAATATTTCAAATTTTTTATCAACATCTTTAAGGAATCATTATTTTCATCTCACAAAGAAAAAAGGGAATTATATGGAAAAAAAAAAAAGGATCTTAACAAAATAAAAGGAATTACAACTGAAAAAATATCACAGGACTATAAAGTCATATTGAAATCACACAAATAAGAATTATTTTCAGGATACAAACTTATTTACAAATGAAATTGGTCATGTCTCCTATACAAAATATTCAAAAGATAAAAAAATTTGCCATGATTTCTCAAAAATCTCTATTAAGTTATGGAATTGAGGAAGACATTTGGGCGATTAAATTACCATGACATATCGAAAAAGACAAAAACCATTTCAAAAAAAAATAATAATAATAAATCTTAGTGAAAAAACTCAACAACAAGATCTAACTATAATAAGACTTTTAGAAACTATAGAAGAAGTACAAAATAAGCAATTGAAAATATTAGATAAATTAGAAAAGAATTTTGATTTCTTAAAAGCACAAGAACTAGAAATAGATAGAAAAGTTCAATATCTAAATACTAAATTTAATTTAGAACAAATACCTACAAAATTAGAAATAGAAAGGTTGGTAAAAACTATAATAGAAAAACCGAAGGAATTATAAATCAAAAATAACCAAGTAACAATAAAAATCATAGAACAAGTAGAAAAAATAGCTAGTGAAATTAGTAATTTAAAAGAAATAATTAAAAGATTAGAACAGATCTCACTCTCATGAGTGAAGAAGACATAAATTATAAAAAAGTATTAGAATATACGAAAAATCTCCATCAAGAACCAGTAGGATTTTCATCTCACATTCCCTCTAGCCAAACAGACAAAATACTTCTCAAACAAAATAATACAATAATAGCCTTATTAATAGAATTAAATACAAAAGTAGATAAAATATTAAAAGAAAAACAACCTGAACAAATTCATAAAAATATAGAAATAGATGAATTAATTACTCAGCTTAAGAAAATAGAAATAACACCTAAACCAAAAAAACATAAATTAACTAGAAAACCTCAACAATGGACTTTCTTTCAAATAGGCGAACAGTCCAAGACAGCAGACCCAGCTTCTCAGAAAATAGAATAGGCAATAATATACTTTCTAGAATATTATCTAAAAGACAATCAAATACAGAAGAAAATCAAGAATTAAATGAAATCATAGACATAGATAGAGATTTGAAGATTTTCCAACAAAATCAACTTAAATTATTAAATCCTAAAACTTTATATAACGTAAAACATTTCTCTAGAGATAATCAATTATACAGACACTATAGAGAAGAACAGATATCAGCAATAGGAGAAGACTTTGCAAACCTAAATTTAGTAAACCCAGCTTTCATAAAGACTATTAAAAATCCCAAAAGTATGTTAATGCATATGAGATTAATAATTGTAGGAATAAAAGGATTAACTAGAAAGAATTGTATTATATGACGATAGATGGTCAGACTTAAAGAAATCCATAATTGGCTTAACCGAAGTAGACATGACAAATAATGGAGGAATTGTTTATATTAGTCCAGATTTTTTAATTAATTTAAAGGAATTTGGAAAACATATTAAAATAGGAATCCAAACTAAAGGATATGAAGAAATGAATAATGGAAATAATTTATTAATGTGTGTAGGATTTATTGGGAAAATGACTTTAAGTAGTAACACAAAATTTAAACTCCAAGTAAATGATGTAGTAGAAATAATAGGTAATAAAGGAATAAAATTAATAAAACCAATAAAAATAAATCTAGAAGAATATGCGGGATTAGAATGGAATTTAGATAAACTAAGTAAACCCAAAGTATTTGCATCAGAACAACACTTAATGTACACTAGCTCAAAAGGAGAAACATCGATTAGGTTTACAGACTATAACTACACAAGTCAAAAAGAATTAGATGATAATGAAACTGAAAGTACCATAGAAACAGAACAAGAGGAATTTATGAATATACAATTAATACAAGAAGGATACGAGGTAGAAAGAGATAAAGAAGAAGTAAAAAGACAATACCAAGATAATAACAATACAGTTTTTAAATGTAGAGGATGTAAAAAAGGTAAAATGGATATAATAGAAACTATAGAACATTTTAGAATATGTCAGGAAAGAGAGGATAATTTAGCATATAGAACGAGCGAATTAGAAGACATAAACAAAGAAAACGAAGAACAAGAAACCTTATCCATAACTAGTTACAAAGAATTAATGGAAGAAGCGACTAGCTCTCATAGTGCAAGTCCGTTCCAAAGAACAACAACAAATTTCAAATATTAACTATAGCACAGGTAATTTACCTAGAAAACCATGGGTTAGATATGATCAAGAAATAAAAGATAATATTAGACCAGCAGGAAAACGAATGCCTATAGAAGAACCTATTAGACTACAAGAAGGAGGAAATAAAGAAAAAATATTAAACATAGCAGCACATGATCCACAAATGTGGAATACGGTAATAGACTTATGGAAAGGAATAGTGGTAGCAGATTTTATTAAAAATTATCAAGAAACTGACGCTGAGACTATGTATAAATACTTAGAGACATTTTTAGGAGAATCCTGTAAAGCATTATGGGAATCTTATAAACAAACTTACCCACAAGAATCCCAAGCTCTAATTGAAATAGGACCAAACCCTTATAATTTTACTAATAAAATACATGTGTTATTAACCGGTGAAGACCCAAATAGTGGATTAGTGGCATTACAAAGAAATGCTCTAATAAAATTAGAACAGTTAAGTATATCTAATTGGATACATATAAAGAATTTTCTTAAAGACTATTTTTACTATTGTACTATTAGTGGAAATACATTTAATGAAGAATTAGGAAAAAAGTTATTTAATAAGTTGCCAGGAGCATTAGGAAGAGAAATAGAAGAAAGATGGAATAGATGAGAAGGAGTAGTACAAGACTCTACAAAGTTATGGTCTATAGGACAAAAAATAAATCACATAATGGAAATACTAACAGAAAAATGTACAAATATACAAATACAAAAGCAACTAAAGCAAAATGAAATGAACTTTTGCAAGGCAATGATATATACTACTCAAAGTTATGATAAAGAACCTAGTAAACCAAGAAGATATAAGAGAAGAATAGACCATATCCGAAGACCATATAAATACAAAAAATACTTCTTAAGAAAATCATCAGCTAGAAAGCCATATTTAAATAGAGATAGACATGTTAGAAAATATAGAAATGATAGGAATTATAAAAATAAATTAGAATGTTATACTTGTGGAAGTATAGAACATTTAGCAAATACATGCCCAAAAAGGAATAACATGAAAACTAGAAATTCCCAATTAATAGAAGACTTTCAAGAAACCTTATTAAATGTAGATGAATATATGTCAGACACATAAAGTATATATTTTGTAGTAAGTATAGAGACTGCAGAGGAAAAAGATATACAATTAGACACCTCTGATTCAGAGGATGATAATTTAATTAATGAAATAGGATTAGAAAAATTAGAACTAAAAGAAGAAGATTTAAACTATACAATGATGAACATATATCAAGATTGTAATCATGAATTTGAAAGACAAAAAGGAATAGATAGCAATCAATGTAGTATATGTAAATGGTATCCTAGTAAAATAAATAGAGCTAAATGTAAAAATTGTTATATGGAAGCATATATAAGTTGTATAGAAAATAAATTAAAACAACAAGTAGCCAAAAACCAAGAACAAGTTCAAACAAAAGACCATGCTACTAATCTAAGACTAATAACCTTAGAAACTAGAATGAATGATTTAGAACAAAGACTAATTACAATAGAGAAAGGAAAATAAAAAATAGACCAGGATAATACACAAGGTACAATACATTTAGATCAACTAGAAAGTGAATTAATGAATATAGAAGAAAACAATACTAGTTTCATATGTAATGAAGATAAAAATTTTGGAACTATAAGAATATTAGTAAGAATAAAAATCAAAGATATAGAAATAGAAACTTTAGCATTAATAGATACAGGCTGTACTAGTTGTCTTCTTAACAAGAAAATAATACCTCAACACATACTACCAATACTAAAGACATTAAAAGAACCAATAACAGCTATACAAATGGACGGAACATACAACATTTATGATAAATATATAGAAAAAACACAAATAAACTTTATTAATACATGTAATGAATTCTACAAACCAACGTACAATATATATAAAATTTTAGTAAGAGATTTAAATATTAAAACTGATTTAGTATTAGGCTTACAATTTCTTATACAAAATAATGGAAGTTGTCTAGTTTCTAGAGATGGAATAATGCTGTTTAGAAATACAACATATATTCCTGTACAAACTAGAAAAATTCCAACCAAGGAATTAAATAAAGACAATAAACTAAATACAATTCCTTGTTACGACGACTGTGGCAATAATGGTACTTGTTCCTCAAAAAATCTATATGAAGAAGAAAAAGAAGAAAATTATATAGAAAATACATACATAGAAGACATAGAAAAAGATTATACATTAATAAATGTAGAAACAGAATTTTACAATTTCCAAAACGGAATAAATACTATAGGAAAAATAAACAATCATAAAGACTTAGAAAATATAGTAGCAATATTAGATGAAATGGAAATAATAGGAGAAAAACCTTTAATACATTAGGGAAGTAATAAACTTATGTGTAAGTTAGACATAATAAATCCCGAGTATACTATAAAAACAGCAACAATAGAAGCAAATAATGAAGACACTGAAGAATTTACTAAACAGATTAAAGAATTACTAAAACTAGAAGCAATACGAAGATCCACATCTAGACATAGATCAACAACCTTTATGGTTAGAAACCATAGCGAACAAGTAAGAGGAAAAGCTCGCATGGTAATAAATTATAAAAGACTAAATGATAATACTAGAACAGATGCATATAAATTACCTGATAAAAATGAGTTAATTAATAGAATACAAGGTAAAAAGATATTTAGTAAATTTGATCAGAAATCAGATATCGGGTAAAAATGCACCCAGAAAACATAGAATGGACAGTATTCACTTGTCCTGAAGGACATTTTGAGTGGCTAGCTATGCCTTTTGGTTTAAAGACAGCTCCTCCTATCTTCCAAAGAAAGATGGATGATATGTTCGGAGACTATAAAAACTTCGTATTAGTATATGTAGACGATAATCTAGTGTTTAGTAAAAATATAAAAGAACATTTAGGACACCTACAGACAATATTTAGATTATTTGTAAAATATGGAATAATAATTAGTAAAAAGAAAATGGAATTATGTAAGACACATATAAATTTTTTAGGAGTAACTTTAGGAGAAGGAAAAGTAAAATTACAACCACATATAGCTAAAAAAGTTTTAGATATGCCTGATAAGTTAGATAATATAAAAGAATTACAAAAATTTCTAGGATTAGTAAATTATGCTAGAAATTTTATTCAAGACTTAGGAAAAATAGCAGATCCATTATATGCAAAAACAGGTAGTAAAGGACAAAGACACTTTAATATAGAAGACATTAAATTAGTTCAACGGATTAAAGAAAAAGTTAAAAATATACCAGACTTACAAATACCACTAGAATCAGATTATTTAATAGTTCAAACAGATGGTAGTAAATTAGGATAGGGAGCCATATTAAAATCTAGACCAAATAAATACAGTCCAAAAAACGAAGAAAAAATATGTGTCTACCAAAGTGGACAATATAAAGAAAAAGGAAATATGAGTAGTATAGACGCAGAAGTATTAGCTGTAATATATGGACTAAATAGTTTTAAATTATATATATTAAATAAACAAGAAATACTAGTTAGAACAGACTGTGAAGCAATAGTAAAATTTCATGAAAAAATAAATAGTAAAGCTAGCAGTAAAAGAAGATGGTTAAACTTCATAGATATAATATCTATATATAATAATATTATTTTTGAATATGTTAAAGGAAAAGAAAACAACTTAGCCGATAAATTAAGTAGATTACAATTAAAAACTAATTAATATTTATTTCAGCATGAGACCAACAGGTCAACAGACAGTAGACAAAGGCAAGGGCATCGCCCAGCCAGATACTTATGCTCAGACATTATTAGGCAGATAAAATTTCAGACCTTTAAATACAACAGACAATTTTATGGAGTGAATCCATTTCGGTAAGTACAATTTAATTTCCTACCCTAAGTGTAATTTATCATTTAGAGTAAATCTAGACTGTAATATAGACAAAACTCAATAATGTTTAGTAGATAACTTATGGATGACATACAATAAACAAGATACTAAGTATTTTATAGCAGTTTCTAATGCTTTATGTAAATATTTTTCAGACAAAAATAAAGACAATAAATTTAAATATTATGTAGTTATACATGGTAAAACAAAAGGTATTTTCCAAACTTGGATAGAAGTAATTGATTCTATGAATGGGATAAAAAAAACCCATTTTTTAAAGGTTTTAATGATTTCACTGAAGCTTTAGACTATGCAAGAGGAATACTTGGGCCTAATTATTATATTTCACCAGCTCTCAGACAAAGCCCAAACCAAATACCTCAATACATTATCCAAAAAAACTCAGACAAAATAATATTTTGTAATCATTGTTCTTCCATGACTGAGGGTTTCAAAAGACTCAATACAAAAAATAAAATCCTTATCCAAGAAAACATGAGACTTGTTAAACAGCTCGAGACTTTCCAAAATAAATATGTTCCAAGAACAGACAGTACTCAGACGCAAGAAATGAGTTCTCCATCTCCTTTAAAAATGGATGAGACGGGTGTGCATTCCCCTCTGAATGCTAAGAACTCTACTGTATCGGAGCATGATACAGCTAGTCCGGTTCAAATGGTGATTGGTGAAGACTTATCAAATCCGTTAAAGGCTGTTACTTTGCCAAAAAGTGAAGAAGAGGGGTCGACTTCCTCACGAAGAAGACTACCGAAATATTTTCAGAAAGACTCTTTAAGAAAAAATGATGTTTTAAAAATGAAAAAAAATGAAAAATTAGAAAAAATAATTCAACAAACTTTAGAAAAATTTTTCCAAGACAAACATATTATCAAAGACATTCCCAGTCCAAGTAATGATTCAGAAGACAATATTAATAGTCCTTCAGTATCAGACAAGGAACAGATAAATAATATTCAAGACTCTCAAGACCCTTATGAAGATAATGACTCAGACATGAGTTTTGATACTATCGCATTACACAACCTAGACACTTAAATTGTTTCATCAATAAGAAAGATGATGAAAACAATTTCACCAAATAAGAGACAAAGGAAGATACGGCAATTACATGATAAGAAAGTCAAGAATGGCAACAAGTAAAGTCATCAAAGGTATGGGCAAACAAGAAGACAACAATTAATGTGGTAGAAAAAATTAATTAGTAGGTAAAATAGTAATGTTGTATGTAAATTATTCAAAGTAGTAGGTGGAAATGCCCACTACGTGTCCTGTAAAAAAGTGTGTGTTGTCACTTTATCACTACCCTCCAAACAAGAAAAAAACTGTTGACATAACACGCGTCTGTTAAATAATTGAGTCAGTCAAAAGATGAAATTAATAATGCATGTGACGATGGGGCCCAATGAGTACCCGACTTGCACTATTAAACGAATCTTATCAAGTTGTCGGCCATAAAATAATTAAGGCCACTTAGTAGTGTCATTTTGGTCTTTTTAAGTTTCTTATTTTGCCTATATAAGGAGAGTAGTAAGAGTTGAGAAGGTGAGTGGAAAAAAGAGTAGAAAGAATACAAGTTAGAAAACTCTCTCCATACTTCCTCCATCCTACTTCCATATTTCTTTATGTACCAAAAATCCTCTTTTGTATATTAAAGTTTGTGAAATAAAAATAAGTGTGCTTGTGTGTTAAAGTTTTTGAAAGCGTTTCCAAGGTCCTTCGGGGGTTCCCGAAAGGGAAACCTCTCTCAGTTTATCATGTAAGTTTTACGATGTTTACTTCCCAAAATTCCCCTCAAAAATATGTTATTTAATTTTCTAAGTTGTTAGTTTTTAATGTAATTATTGTATATATGTTTTAAAATTTACCCTTAGTATATGGTTAACTTCTTAACTTCTTAATAACGACTATGGATTAACCTGTAAATTCCTAGGATTCTTGGCTTTATAGTCCGCTTGATGAAAGGACGAAATTGTTGCCAGTTTTATATCCGGGGTGTGGTTAAAGACGAAGTTGTTAAGAACAAAGGTTAAGAAGAAGATATGAAATGGGTAAGACAAAATCCAAAAACAAATATAAAAAATAAAAACAAAAATAAAAAATTGAAAAACAAAAATAAAACATGGGAAAAATAGGGATTTAAGTCATAAACTAGCTTGATTAAACGAGAGAGGGAGTACTAAGTAGGACGTACAAAATATCTGAAACAAAGCCTTGACACGGAACAAAGACTGGACACAATTGACACGGAACAAAGACTGGACACAGAACAACTTACCCGCCCTACTAAATTACATTAATAATCTACTACTATATAATATATATACTATTGCTACTATATATTATATATACTACTAATATATATATTATATACTCATATATACTAATATATATTATACTACTATATATATATTATATACTACTACTCTATATTATATTTATATATTATATATACTATATACGTACTACTACTATATATTATATATTATATACTATATAATTATATATATATATATATATATATATATATATATACTACTATATATAATAATATTATACTACTATCTATATATCTACTACTATATATAATATTATTATATATTATTCTACTATATATATATATCTACTACTATATATATATCTACTACTATATATATTATTATTATATACTACTATATATATTATAAATTGCTTTTATTGTATTTACTATATATTTGTAGTATTTGCTGTTGTATTTACTGTTTTTACTGTTTTTACTGTTTTTACTGAATTTACTGTATATTTGTAGTATTTGCTGTTGTATTTACTATTTTTACTATTTTTAATGTTTTTCTGTATTTTATGTATTTACTGCATTTTTTGTATTTGCTGTATTTTCTGTGTTTACTGTTTCTGTACTTACTGTTTCTGTACTTACTGTTTTTAGTGTTAATACTTAATACTATTAATACTACATACCTACTATATATACTATTTTTAATACTACATACCTCCATACCTACTATACTACATACTACATACCTACATACCTATATATTACATATACCACTACCCCCAATATATCTAAGTGTCCATATATTTGGTGTGTATATATATATATATATATATATATATATATATATAAAAGGATCTTGGCTTGTGGATCTACATATAGTAAATAGAACATGTGACTTATATGGAAATAAAAATCAAGTAAAAATTAGTTATTTTAAGTGAATGAATAAATGAGAATAATCTGAAGAAACAAATTTGGTTGTTTAAGATTTTAAGAAAAAAAAATAATACCTTTAACCAATATTGAAAATTTTATGAAATAAGAAAAGAATGACAAGTCTCAAATTACCTTTTTCGTGTCTAGATTATCTATTGAATAATTATAATTTTACATTGAGATGACATAATTAGTGGCGTAGATAAGAATTTTGTGAAGGATGTTCTATCTTTGGATAAGTAAACACTCATTATGTCTCAATTTGTTTAAAATGATCAGGGTTAAAACACTTAATTTTGATACTGAATATGGTATAGATTCTTCAAAAAATTTAAAAGAAAATGTATATATTTAAAAACTACACGAAAAGTACAATAAATAGATAAACTATCTAATGGTTTAAAATATAAAATATGCAAAAATTATAATTAAAAAAATTATTTGAAATTCAAAACATTAACTTCCTCACATAAAATAGGACACAAAGTGTAAGAAGAGAGTGAATTGAATAAATTAACATAATATACCATAAAAGAGAAGAATCACTGTGCCAAAATGTACGATAAAAATTATGAAAAAATGTCTTGGCTTGTCAATTTATATAGAGGATACATGACAAGACTGATAGGGAAAAACAATTATTGCAAGTCAATGAATAGAAGAGAATGATAAAACGAAGTAAATCTGGTTGTTTGAGATTTTATGGAAAAATAATTATTGAATTTGACAAAAATTGTATATTTTATAAATAAAAATTGACTAGTCTTAGATTACTTTCTCCACGTCTAGATTATCTATTGAAATATTATAATTTTCTATTAATACTTTGTAATCAGTGACTGAACTAGTGACATAATCAATGAAGTAATTAATCACGTAATCAGGTACATAATTAGTGACGTAATGAGTAATGTAATCAGTGACATAATTAGTAACGTAATCAGTGACGTAACTAGGAATATTCTAAAGGTTGTTCCAACTTTGAAGAAGTAAATACTTTTTTCCCTTAATATTTATGTGAAAGGTTTGAAGTATTGTAACAATCCTCATAATCATATTGTGTTTTTACTTGTTTTCCTTGTTTGAACCTTCTCATAATTTTATTATTTATTTTATGACTTGTAGAGTTGGGTGATACAATTCTTTTGGTGATCAGAGTAGTTTCTGAGATTCATTTCTATTTTAGAGTTTTGAATAGGGATAAAAACATGGTAGAGCGGGGTGGTCGTGGGGCAAACCCACAACGATTTCAACCCCCCCCCCCAACATATATAGTATAGTTTGTTGTTTTCGACCCGCCCCGAAAACCCTCTTTTGCATTGCCCAATGAAATTTGTAAAATGTTTCAAATACTAAAAATAATAATTGTTTAACAAAACGATTCAAATTTTGTTTATTGCTTATTTTTTATTTAACTGCTAAAATTAATATGTTAATAACTCTTTTTTGGGCTTTTGAATTGTTTTAATTTGATGTAATATATAAAATATTGAATGCCACAGTGATGTAATACTGTTTAATACTTCTTTTTTGTTTTTTTTTTCTAGTTTTTGGGCGATTAAAATCGTTTTTTACTCCAAAGAAAAAAGAAAATCCAAAATAGATGTAAAATTGGTAAAAATTTTGATGTGAACTTGCAAAATTTATATTTTTTTATCCCAAACCCACAACCCGCCCTGCCTGGTGTAACATCTCGCTAAATTTAAAGAACTAGAAAGAGCTAGAATTAGAAAGAGTGATTTTTGGAAATAATAAAAAAATCTGGAAATAATTGGTTTACTTAAGTTAAGTTTGAGTTTTTGGTCGACTTCAAATGACCATAACTCTTAGCGCAGGATGAGTTAGGTGTGTTTACAGATATAATAGGAAATATATTGGAATAATCTTTCCGATGCCGCTAAGTTTGCGTGATTCCGAGTTCGTATGAGTAAGTTATGCCCATCGAAAGTTGGGTTGTTCAAATAAGGAAAGTCCAATCCGGATTTTAGAAGGGCACTATGGTCTTTTCACCACCCAACTAAGTTAATTCGTTTTTAGCAATTAATTTGGGTTCTAAACTGAATTGGTTTAGTTTAGACAATTGGAAATTTACACTAGGGTTTTTGGAGAAATAATTTTCTATTAATACTGTGTAATCAGTGACTGAACTAGTGACGTAATCAATGAAGTAATTAATCACGTAATCAGGGACATAATTAGTGATGTGATGAGTAATGTAATCAGTGACATAATTAGTAACGTAATCAGGGACATAATCAGTGACATAATGAGTAATGTAATCAGTGACATAATTAGTAACGTAATCAATGACATAACTAGGAATATTCTAAATGTTGTTCCAACTTTGAAGAAGTAAATACTTTTTTCCCTTAATATTTATGTAAAAGGTTTGAAGTATTGTAACAATCCTCATAATCATATTGTGTTTTTACTTGTTTTGCTTGTTTGAACCTTCTCATAATTTTATTATTTATTTTATGACTTGTAGAGTTAGGTGATACAATTCTTTTGGCGATCAGAGTAGTTTCTGAGATTCATTTCTATTTTAGAGTTTTGAATAGGGATAAAAACATGGTAGAGCGGGGTGGTCGTGGGGCAAACCCACAAAGATTTCAACCCCCCCCCCCACCCAACATAGTATAGTTTGTTGTTTTCGACCCACCCCGAAAACCCTCTTTTGCATTGCCCAGTGAAATTTGTAAAATGTTTCAAATACTAAAAATAATAATTGTTTAACAAAATGATTCAAATTTTGTTTATTGCTTATTTTTTATTTAACTGCTAAAATTAATATGTTAATAACTCTTTTTTGGGATTTTGAATTGTTTTAATTTGATGTAATAAATAAAATATTGAATGCCACAGTGATGTACTACTGTTTAATACTTCCTTTTTTGTTTTTTCTAGTTTTTGGGCGATTAAAACCGTTTTTTATTCCAAAGAAAAAAGAAAATCCAAAATAGATGTAAAATTGGTAAAAAATTTTATGTGAACTTGCAAAATTAATATTTTTTTATCCCAAACCCATAACTTGCCCTGCCTGGTGTAACATCTCGCTAAATTGAAAGAACTAGAAAGAGCTAGAATTAGAAAGAGTGATTTTTGGAAATAATAAAAAATCTGGAAAAAATTGGTTTACTTAAGTTAAGTTTGAGTTTTTGGTCAACTTCAAATGACCATAACTCCTAGCACAAGATGAGTTAGCTGTGTTTACAGATATCGTAAGAAAGATATTGGAATAATCTTTCCAACGCCGCTGAGTTTGCGTGATTCCGAGTTCGTATGAGTAAGTTATGTCCATTGGAAGTTGGGTTGTCCAAATAAGGAAAGTCCAATCAGGATTTTAGAAGGGCACTATGGTCTTTTCACCACCCAACTAAGTAAATTCGTTTTTAGCAATTAAATTGGGTTCTAAACTGAATTGGTTCAGTTTAGACAATTGGAAATTTACGCTAGGTTTTTGGAGAAAAGAGGAGAAAGAGCAAAGTTCGTCGTTCTTGAAGCTAGGCTCGTGGATTTGGTCAAGGGGTTGATCCCTATGAGGTATGTGATTCTTTCATAGCCTTGAGTTCATTCACCCACGCGCCAACCTTGTTTATTTCAGCGAAGTTTGTTCTAGAAAGTTGAAAGTTGATGAATCTTGAATGGTGTTCTTGAAATTGGCCTTCATTCTTGAGTTAGGTTGAGATTGAGGAGTTCCTTGAGGTTAAAATGTTGTTTCCTTAAGTTGTTTGAGTTAGATTCTTATGTATACATGCTGGGTATCTAAATCTAAAGAAAAATTGAGAAGAATAGGCAAGTTTAGTGTGAATTGGGACTGGAAAACGATAGAAGGAAAAAGTCAAGCAAATATGGTACCCAAGCTATGTCGCGGACCTGCCCCTCAGTTTTGAAAAATTCATCCTCGCGTCGCGTCGCGGTCACAGACCTCTCTACCTCAAAAGTTTATTTCGCGACCAAATATTTAAATGTACCTCCGCGTCGCTGACTAGTTTCCAGGCAGTGATTCCTTGATCATTTCTCATGTTTAGCTATCTAAAATCATTCCTAAACATCATGAGATCTTTCCTATCACAAATCACAATTCTTGAATCCATAATTCAATTCAAGAAAAGTTAAGAGTCAAGTCAAGGGAAGTTAAAGAGTCGAGTTAAGAGAAGTTAAGAGTCAAGTCATGAGAAGTCAAAAATCAAGTTAAGAGATGTTCATAAAGTTTTCTAAAAGTCTTTTACAAATGTTTTAATTTTGTTTTAAGACTTGAGTTTTGAGTTGAGTAAAGAGTAAAGTTTGAAGTGCATTTCTTCAAAAGAGTATATCGAGACTATGTATTCCCAAAGAGTAAATGTTTTCACATTTAAACAAGAAAGGAAACTGAGATTTCCAAAAGATCCTTTGAGCTAGTTTTTAGTAAAGAGTAAGAGTAAAGTTCATTCTTCAAAGATTATACGGGAACTAAGTATTCCCAAGAGTTAAAATGTTTTCACATTTGAGCAAGAAAGGAAACTGAGATTTCCAAGAGAGCTTTTAAGCTAAGTTTTTGAGTAATTATCTCAAACCAAAGAAAGAGTTTTGTTTTTACAAACATATGAGATAAAGTATATTTTGGGAGTAGTATTGAGCACCGATATAGGGACGAGCTTAAGTTCAGATAACTCACGTCTCTATAAATTATGTAGCCATCATGGGTAGTAAAGGATCATACTTTTTAGATGACTCCTTAAGATGCTTTTTAGCATAGACTAGTGGATCCACTTAGTTAAGGTGTTCTATACGACGACAAAGTATAGGATAGTTTTGGCTACATAAGCAAGACGTTGTATCACCACTTAGGCATATAGTGGTGGTTGTCGGTTAGAGAAACTCCTACAGAAACTATATTACTTTATTATATAAGTAAATTTGAGTTTGTTATTGCATTTTCTTTAATGAACTAAGTTGTTTTCTACTGTTTTAAAGGCTTTATATATATTGCATGTGTTTTATTGCTTTATATTGAGTTAAGTTATTCAGGAGTTGAGTAAAGCCAAGGTAAGTGTTTCTTTCAAATTTTGTCAAGCTTATGTTATGTTTAGCATTCCAACTCGCATACTCGTACATTCAATGTACTGATGACAATTGGCTTGTATCTTATTATGATGCAGATGCAGGTAATCAGGATCAACATCCAGCTCCTCCTTGATGCAGTTGAGCACTCAGAGTCAGTTGGTGAGCCTCCTAGCTTTTCGGAGTATCCTTTTATTGCTTTCAGTATTTTAGTTCATTAGGATGTCGTAGGTCTTGTCCTGACGTCCATCTTAGTTGTTTAGAGGCTTCATAGACAGAGTTAGTGATGTTAGTTCATGAGTCTTTACTTTCCCTTTTTAGTTAAGTTGAGACTTGAGTTGCCAATTTGGCAGTGAATGTTATTTATTACATTCTAAGTTATTTATTGAGCTCTTTAGTTTTTACTTTAAAGTATATTTATCTTGAGTAAAGTCTTCCGCTGAGTAAGTAAGTCAGGCCAAGGGTTCGCTTGGGGCCAACAATGGTTCTCGAGTGCCAATCCCTTCCAGGATGTAGGCTCGGGGCGTGACAAACTTGGTATCAAAGCATAGAGTTCAAGAGTCCTAGGGAGACTATGAAGCCATGTCTGTAGAGTTCTAGTTATCGGTGTGAAGTGTGCCACATCTATAATTAGGAGGCTGCAACATTTAGGAATTTCTTCACTTCTTTCATACTCACTTCGTGCGATAGAGTGTATCTTTATAAAGATCTCTTTCTAACTCGTGCTTATGAGTAATCGATTTTGAGCTGGCTTTTGGTCAAGAGTGCCTTGATGAGGCATTTCTTTCCTCATGAGCTAAGAGAAGCAAAGAGATGGTTGCTGACATGAGGAGAAGGATGAGTTTATTCGTAGTTGGGTTGACTCGTCTGTCAAGTAAGAAAACTAAGGCAGCCATGCTAATAGGTGACATGGACATAGCAAGACGGAATATTCATGTGCAACAAGTTTAGAAGGATAAGCTGAAGGATAGAGAAGAGTTTAAGAATAAGAGGGATAAGACATCAGGGAATGAATTAGGGCAGAAAAAGAGTAATGTGAACCGGTCTTCTTTCCAACATAAGCAGAAAGGACCTGCTCCATCATCTGCTAGTGCACCTGCACCAAGGAACAAATGTGAGTACAATAGTCAGAATTCTCAGAACTTCAAAGCTAGACCTGCGCATTCGCAAGGTAGTAAGGCACAAGGGGGTACTAAGACTCATACATGTGCTAAGTGTGGTAGGAGCCACTCAAGGGTGTGTCGTGATGGCTCTACTAGTTGCTTCAAGTGTGGCCAGAACGGTCATTTTATGAGAGAGTGTCCTAAAAGCAGACAGAGTAATAGTAATGGAGGGAATAGAGCCCATTCTTCTTCAGTTGCTCCACCAGATAGAGCTGCATCTAGATGAGCTACTTCAAGGGTAGGCGGAGAAGGAAACTGTCTTTATGCTATAGCTAGTCGCCAAGAGCAAGAGGATTCGCTAGATGTTGTCACCGGTATGATCTAAGTATTCAGTTTTGATGTTCTTCATGAGAAACTTCTTAAGCCCTTTAGTGTTTCTACACTTGTTGGTAAGTCTATTATAGTAGAGAGAGTCTATCATGATTGTTCTGTTTTTGTCAATCACAAGAGTACCATGGCTGATGTAGTTGAGTTAGACATGGTAGAATTTGACGTCATTCTAGGTATGGACTGACATCATGCCTGTTATGCATAAATAGATTGTAGAACTCGAGTAGTCAAGTTCCAGTTTCCAATGAACCAGTTATAAAGTTGAAGAACAGTTCAATAGTGCCTAAGGGTCATTTTATTTCGTACCTTAAGGTGATAAAGTTAGTTCCCTAAGGGTGTGTCTATCACTTAGTCTGAGTTAATGACTCTAATGTTGAGATACCTCTTATTAGAGAGTTTCCAAAAGCCTTTCCAGTTGATCTTCCCGGAGTCCCTCATGAGAGAGAAGTAGACTTTGGTATAGATATTCTTCCAGATACTCATCCCATATATATTCCGCCATATAGAATGGCACCATCAGAGTTGAAAGAGCTTAAAGAATAGTAGAAAGACTTCATTGATAAGAGCAGTTGAAAGATCTTTTAGAGAAAGGTTTCATTTGACCAAGTATCTCACCTTTAGCTGCTCCAGTCCTATTTGTGAGAAAGAAAGATGATTCCCTTAGGATGTGTATAGATTACCGTCAGTTGAACAAGGTTACCATCAAGAACAAATATTCTCCTTTGAGAATAGATGATCTTTTCGATCAGCTTCAGGGTGCTTCTTATTTTTCTAAGATAGACCTCAGATCTAGCTACCATCAGTTGAAAGTAAAGGAATGTGATATTCCCAAGACATCATTCATGACCCGTTATGGTCATTATGAGTTATTAGTTATGTCCTTTGGTTTGACCAATGCACCTACAGCATTCATGGACCTTATGAATAGAGTATTCAAACCTTATTTAGATATTTTTGTTATCGACTTCATTGATGACATACTAATCTATTCAAGGAATGAGGAAGATCATGTTAGCCATCTTAGAATAGTTCTCCAGACTTTAAAAGATAGAGAGTTGTATGCCAAGTTCTCTAAGTGTGAGTTTTGGCTTGAGCCTATGGCATTCTTAAGCCACATTGTCTCTGGAGAGGGAATTAAAGTTGATACTCAGAAGATAGAGGCAATGCAAAATTGGCCAAGACCCACATCTCCAACTGATATTAGGAGTTTCATGGGTTTGGCTTGCTATTATAGAAGGTTTGTCGAAGGGTTCTCATTTATTTCGTCTCATTTGACCAAGTTGACTCAGAAAACATTTAATTTTCAATGGTCTGAAGCTTGTAAGAAAAGCTTTCAGGAATCGAAAAAGAGGTTGACTACTGCCCTAGTTTTGACCTTACCAGAAGGTACTCAAGGTTTTATGGTGTATTGTGATGCATCTAGAGTTGGTTTGGGTTGTGTGTTAATGCAGAATGACAAAGTTATAGCTTATGCCTCTAGACAGTTGAAAGTTCATGAGAAGAATTACCCAACCCATGACTTAGAGTTGGCTGCTGTGGTATTTGCTTGGAAAATATGGCGCCATTATCTTTATGGTTTTCATATGGATATGTTCACCGATCACAAGAGTCTTCAGTATGTGTTTAGTCAGAAAGAGCTTAATCTCAACAGAGAAGGTGGTTAGAGTTACTCAAAGATTATGACATGAGTATTCTTTATCACCCAGGTAAGACTAATGTTGTTGTTGATGCCTTGAGTAGATTGTCTATGGGTAGTACTGCCCATTTTGAGGAAGATAAGAAAGAGTTAGCAAAAGTGGTACATAGACTTGCACGACTAGGAATTCGACTAATGGATTCCATAGAAGGAGGAGTAGTGGTGATAAGTGGGACTGAATCATCATTAGTGTCAGAAGTAAATTAAAAGATAAGCAAGACCAAGATCCTTTATTGCTTGAATTAAAGACAAGTGTTCATAAGCAAAAAGTGATGGCTTTTGAACAAGGGGGAGATAGTGTTTTGAGGTATCAAAGTGGAGTGTATGATTGATTGCAAGGGTAATTGGGATGATCACCTATCTCTTATTGAGTTTCTTACAACAATAGTTACCATTCTAGCATTTATATGGCTCCCTACGAAGCCCTTTATGGGAGAAGATGCAGATCTCCTATTGGATGGTTTGAAGTTGGTGAAGCTTGGTTAATAGGACCAGACTTAGTTCGTCAAGCTATGGAGAAAGTGAAAGTTATTCAAGAGAGATTGAAAACATCCCAGAGTCGACAGAAATCCTACACTGATGTTAGGAGAAGGGAGTTAGAGTTAGAGGTAGATGATTGGGTATATCTTAAAGTTTCACCCATGAAAGGTGTTATGAGATTTGGTAAGAAGAGAAACTTAGTCCCCGGTATATTGGCCCTTATAGAATATCGAAAAAGGTTGGTAATGTAGCTCACGAGTTGGAGCTACCACAAGAGTTAGCCGTAGTTCATTTGGTATTTCACATCTCCATGTTGAAAAAGTGCATGGGATATCCTTCATTGATCATACTAACTAAAGATATTGGGATCAAGGATAGCTTATCTTATGAGGAGATTCCTGTTCAAATTCTAGATCGCCAAGTTCGCAAGTTGAGAACTAAAGAAGTAGCATCAGTCAAAGTTCTTTAGAGGAACTAGTTTTTTGAGGAAGCTACTTGGGAAGCTAAAGAAGAGATATCCGCATCTCTTTGAAACTGGAGAGATTTCAGACCAAGGTACTAATTCTCTTCTTAGTACTCTTTAAATTATAAGTTGGCATGTTGTATTTGCATTGCTTGTTGGGTATTGAGCTAATGTTAGATGTTACACCCTTAGCCTGTTAAGAGTAATCTCATTCGAGGATGAATGTTCCCAAGGGGGAGATATTGTAACATCTCGCTAAATTGAAAGAATTAAAAAGAGCTAGAATTAGAAATAGTGATTTTTGGAAATAATAAAAATATGGAAAAAATTGGTTAAGTTTGAGTTTTTGGTCAACTTCAAATGACCATAACTCATAGCTCAGGATGAGTTAGGTGTGTTTCCAGATATCATAGGAAGTATCTTGGAATAATCTTTCCAACACTGCTGAGTTTGTATGATTCCGAGTTTGTATGAGTGAGTTATGCCTATTGGAAGTTGGGTTGTTCAAATAAGGAAAGTCCAATCCGGATTTTAGAAAGGCACTATGGTCTTTTCACTACCCACCTAAGTTAATTCATTTTTAGCAGTTAAATTGGGATCTAAACTGAATTGGTTCAGTTTAGACAATTGGAAATTTACACTAGGGTTTTTGAAGAAAGAACGTAAGAGGAGAAAAGAGGACAAAGATCAAAGTTTGTCGTTCTTGAAGCTAGGCTCATGGATTACGTCAAAGGGTGATCCTTATGAGGTATGTGAGTCTTTCATAACTTTGGGTTCGTTCACCCATGCGCCAATCATGTTTATTTCAGGGAAGTTTGTTCTAGAATGTTGAAAGTTGATAAATCTTGAATGGTGTTCTTGAAATTGGCCTTCGTTCTTGAGTTAGTTTGAGATTGAGAGGTTAAAATGTTGTTTCCTTGAGTTGTTTGAGTTAGATTCATGTGTACACATGTTGGGTATCTGAATCTAAAGAATAACTAAGAAGATAGTCGAGTTTGGGGTGAATTGGGACTAGAAAATGAAAGAAGGAAAAAGTCGGGTAAATCTAGTGCCCCAGGCCGCGTCGCGGACTTGCCCCTCAGTTTTGAAAAATTCATCCTCGCCTTGTGAGCGGTCATGGACCTCTCTGCCTCAAAAGTTTATTTCGCAACCAAATATTTAAATGTGCCTCCGCATCGCGGACTAGTTTCAAGGCAGTGATTCCATGATAATTTTTCATGTTTAGCTATCTAAAATCATTCCTAAACATCATGAGATCTTTCATATCATAAATCACAATCCTTGAATCCATAATTCAATTCAAGGAAAGTTAAGATTCAAGTCCAGAGAAGTTAAGAGTCAAGTTAAGAGAAGCAAGAGTCAATTTAAGAGAAGTTCATAAAGTTTTCCAAAACTCTTTTACAAATGTTTTAACTTTGTTTTAAGACTTGAGTTTTGATTTGAGTAAAGAGTAAAGTTTGAAGTAGATTTCTTCAAAAGAGTATATCGGGACTATGTATTCCTAAAGAGTAAATGTTTTCACATTTAAACAAGAAAGGAAACTGAGATTTCCAAAAGAGCCTTTGAGCAAGTTTTTAGTAAAGAGTAAGAGTAAACTTCATTCTTCAAAGATTATACGGGAACTAAGTATTCCCAAGAGTTAAAATGTTTTCACATTTGAGCAAGAAAGGAAACTGAGATCTCCAAGAAAGCTTTTAAGCTAAGTTTTTGAGTAATTATCTCAAACCAAAGAAAGAGTTTTGTTTTTACAAATATATGAGCTAAAGTATATTTTGGGAGTAGTATTGAGCACCGATATGGGGACGAGCTTGAGTTCAGATAACTCACGTCTCCATAAACCATGTAGCCATCATGGGTAGCAAAGGATCATACTTTTTAGATGACTCCTTAAGATGCTTTTTAGCATAGACTAGTGGATCCCCTTAGTTAAGGCGTTCTATATGACGGCAAAGTATATAATAGTTCTGGCAGCGTGGGTAAGACGTTGTATCACCACTTAGGCTCATAGTGGTGGTTGTTGGTAAGAGAAACTCCCACGAAAACTATATTACTTTATTATATGAGTAAAGTTGAGTTTGTTATTGCTTTTTATTTAATGAACTAAGTTTTTTTCTACTGTTTTAAAGGCTTTCTGTATATTGGATGTGTTTTATTGTTTTATATTGAGTTAAGTTATTCAGGAGTAAAGTCAAGGTAAGTGTTTCTTTCAGATTCTTTTCAAGATTAAGTTATGTTTAGCATTCCAACTCGCATACTCATACATTCAATGTACTGATGCCAGTTGGCCTGAATCTTATTATGATTCAAACGTAGGTAATCAGGATCAACATCCAGCACCTCGTTGATCCAGTTGAGCACTCAGAGTCAGTTGGTGAGCCTCCTAGCTTTTCGGAGGATCCTTTTATTGCTTTCAGTATTTTAGTTCATTAGGATGTCGTGGGTCTTTTCCCGATGTCCATCTCAGTTGTTTAGAGGCTTCATAGATAGAGTTAGTGATGTTAGTTCATGAGTCTTTATTTTCCCTTTTCAGTTAAGTTGAGACTTGAGTTGCTACTTTGGCAGTGAATGTTATTTATTACATTCTAAGTTATTTATTGAGCAGTTTAGTTTTTCTTTTAAAGTATATTTATCTTGAGTAAAGTCTTTTGCTGAGTAAGTAAGCCAGGCCAAGGGTTCGCTTAGGGCCAGCAATGGTACTCGAGTGCCAGTCCTGCCCAGGGTGTAGACTCGGGGCATGACACATTGCCCCACATGAAAATACATTTGAACCCACCCTGCAACCGCCTTACACCTCCCAAAGCTCAAACCCATCATAACCCACAAATGATATAACCTGCCCTGCCTCGCCCCATTTCCATCTCTATTTTTGAATTTTGAAAATTTGATCAAATTGAATATTTAAGTTTAACAAAGTCATGTTTGAGTTTTGATGATTCCGCTAAGTTAGCAGCATGATTTATGACATAGTTTGATTTTTTACACGTATATTAAGACGTTCAGAAGTATAAACAATGATTTTACAGTATCCTATCTTTTCTCACATGTCCAAGTTACAACCCAAATGAATAAGAGATCACAGGCACATAATTATATAACCAATCCACCTTTTCCAATATTTTTCTCATTTTGAATCCTAACTAAACAATCTTACAAACTTTCAAATTAACAATAATATAACAGTAAACGTATGAATATACCTTGCTACATGTCACAGTTATCAAACATGTATCAACAAATTTTCAACCACAATATAATTATCAAACGCTGAGAAATAGTCACCTATAATTATAAACAGCACCACACTTGTTAAATACAAACAAGTTAACACGATCATGTAAATCATGTCCGCCTGGACTCACAACTATATAATCGTTGTATTTTGTTGAAAGATCTATTACTCTCTCAGAATAATAAATCTTACTATCATCTATGCACATATGTAAAAGGGTGTTAATGTTTCCCATCTAGTCATGACTTTTAGGGGATCCTAGGTCTTCATTTACCATACTAATGTGGTATCTGATCTAAAGAAACACATAACCGCTCGTTCGTAAGCTCAAATTGGACTCGATCCACTCATCATCTAAATAATAAGTGTATGTCTCAATATGCTATCCTCTCTAGTTATCTCTCACTCTTAGGATAACAAATTAAGTATAGAAAAGTCACAATTCATATTTCATAACATCAGTGTAATAGACAATTCAATAGCTCACATGCTTATTCATACAAGTAGTCATTCATTCAAATACAACAAAGACTAACTCCATCAAAAGATGTCACTCCCCGAGGCTACCCCCTTGACATAACACGAGACCTAGGATCATGAGTGACCCCAAGCTAACCATGTCTGGCATAACATAAGCATACTGACATTATCTAGGAAATCAAGAACTAATGCGGAAGCTAAAACATAGATAACTGAAAGATAGGGAATACCGAATACTGATCTAAATATATAAATAAGTTCTAAGAGTTTATTGATACTGAACAATCACTCAAAACTAAAATTGAATCTAATATTATGTCTTGAAAAGCCTCTACTGCCTAGTGTTGCTGGGACATTACCCCAGCTAACTCTAGCAAAAACTGAAATACTAAAATAAAAGACTGAAATAGAAGCATGTCTGTTGTCCTCGAAAAAATAAGGACTCACCACTGAAGCTTTTGAATACGGACCGATAAGTCGATCTAAGCATGATCTGGATGTTGAGTGTATGAACCTACATCATGAAAGGATATAGCACAGAGTATGCACAGTACTTGGAATGTACTAAGAATGCAGGATATAGATAATATCTAAACAAAATACATAAGCTGAAACAAAGCATAACTAAGCAATGATATAATTTGGACAAAATTGTAAATACTGAAATATACTGAAATGAATTGAACTGAATGCAATGACCAAGCACTGATTATTAACATAATATGTTAAGACTGAATACTAAGGTATAACTGAAAACCTGGTCAAATGCACTAGGGTCTGACTGTCGGAGCTACTATTAACTGACATAAATCCACATGAGCTAACCGTGGAGTCTGATGTATACAGCCCATCGAGAGGACCCAGTATACCTTTCCAGGGGTATAAAGGAATAACTAGCGTGATCACTAAATCTGAAGCCCAACAGAGGGGACTTATAGTCCTACGGAGGCACGTAGTTCTGGGACTATGAGGGTACGCTGAACCCTAGTCCAACTCAGTGTTAAACCTACTCCCAACTGGAAATGTGTATGACATAACATAACTGAAATACTTAATAGCTCAATGTTCTGACATGCAAATCTGAGAATGCAACATTTAGGAACTGCCAATGTAACATTAAAAAACTAGAGCATGTTTATCTATTTAACTGAACTAGAAAGTGTAATTCATGAACTAAGATAATCTACACAACTAGGGTTCTGTGTTTCATGCAAGGAATTAAGCAAACTTTCCAAGAAACAAGCTAATCAGAGTTAGGATACTACAACAACTACATCACCATAATTTTCCAAAGTTTTAGAAACCCTAGATCTAAACAAGATATAGAGAATCAAGAATCTGACTAAATTCTAGGGACCTAGTGGATGAAAGGAACCCACTAGTGAAATTCCACATACTTGGTGATGAAATCTACAGAGAATCCTTTCGATTTCGAGGTTGGAACTGAAGAAAACCTATTGCGTATTCTTGAGAAAGCTATCACCTGTTTTCTTTTATTTTTGTTCTAAGATTGGAGAATTATGGTGAATGAATTGATTAGGGTAAAGTCTAACTAGAATACTAGGCTAAAACTTAACAAAAAGACGTAGTTTAGGTGTAAAATGAGGTAGTTTAAATGTCCAAAGCATAGGGAATAAGACCAAAAATGACCTAACTTAATAGCTGATGAAGCCATCGATGGCCCCTGATCGACAAACTGTGGGCTGACTGACGATTTGTCATGGCATGACGTCATTTGGCTTCAGAGAGTTGGTATTGAGAGTCACGATCCATGGACCTGGACCACGGACCGTGGTCCCACCTACGGTCCGTAGGTCCCGTCGTGGGTCATGACTATTCTAGGTAAAATGGAGGTGATCAACCACGGACCCTACCTACGGTCCATGGTTCAACCTACGGTCTGTAGGTGGCCCCCGTCTATGGAGTCTGCAACTTCTGAAAATCTAAAATTTTGTCCTTTCTCAAATCCGGGGTGTTACAAAAAACCAATCAACATGTATTACAACTCATATTACATTCTAAAAATTAATCAAAGTATAAATCCAAGTAAGCCATAACCTAATTCATGGAACTCATTCAAGGTCGATGACTCAATAATTAATTCAAGGTTAACTTCCTCATTAATTATTTTAAGAACCATTTAATTAACAATACCTCTTTAATCCTTATTAGAGATAATTCTTCTTCTCTTCTTAACCATTCATGAAACATTAGTCGAGCAAATTCCTTTGTTTTTTTTTATATAAAATAAGTATCTAGACCACTAAATGACCCTTCATCACCATTAAGATCAACACCACACCATTATTAAGTTTACAACTATAAACCAATTACATGCTAGACTATATCTTTAGTTTCCAAGTTTGTCATAGTCTTTAAAACTCTATGCAGTTTTCAAAGAAGTCTTTCACATAGCTATTCAAATGTTTACTTATAAAATTAACGACACATATAGATCATAATGATATAAAAATATTCGGCTTATGCTATTTTAAAGGTCAACGCCCAAATTCCCTTTCTTAGACCTAAACATGTTATATATCCCAACTCTGTGATGTATAGAGTATGACTAACTAAGTCTAAGAGAAATTAAATCATAACCTACGTAATGACCTAGAAGGTCATTTTTAGAAATTTTCATAAAATTTACAATTTTACACTTCTCGATAATTGCCCCGAGTCAATTTTGATCAATCGGTGAAGTTGTTTTGGGAATTTTAGAGCTATTTGTTAACTAAGATTATTTAGTTGACGATTACTTTTAAATGATTAATTTAATTGGTTGTTAATGGACTAAATTGTTAATTTATTTAATACCTTATACTACTATCACGACCCAAAGTATACCCTAAATGTGACATAGCGTATAGAACTCCGATAGGCCCTACACAAGCCACTTAGCATACATCATACAAGATAATAGAAAATCAATAGAATTTAAAAGACAATTCATATATAAGAGTTGACAAAAAGTAGCAAAAGTCTAACATAGTCTCAAAGTCATCTAGTACATCAAGAGTAATTGGGATGTAACTCATACATCAAATACAATACTAAAAAGTAAAGACAATAAGCAATAAATAGGTCTCAGTCCTCAGAACATGAGGACTCACCGATCTTCAACATCTACTAAGTGATCACTAGCCACTGAGATGCGGAATAGGAGTGTCGGACCCTACATTAGTGAAACAATGTAGGCACGACCATGTGTTAATACATGGAGTGTACCAAGTTTGATAGAAATGCATAAAATATATAAAATCATGCTAAACAGGACTTTACATGACATGCCATCACTAAGCTAACTCATAAGATAAAAGGGTTAGAAGACATAAATCATAAAACATGATCAATGCAAGCTAAACACTTTTGAGATACTTCTAAAAGTAACTTTAGTTCATTATTTTAGGAGATTTACCTTTAACCGACATAGAGACCATGTGAGCTAAAGCATGGAATCCGGTGTCTACCCCACACCGAAAAGAGGTTTTCTTACTTGCCAAGGTAAGAACCATGAAATTCTAGCTTACATGGATCAACTAGCTAATGTCTATCGAGACAAACCTATGGTGACACATAGTTTATGGGACATGGGTAATCACCACTTTCCACTCGGTGCTAAGAAGAAATCCCTCTAAATATTCATTAGTCTTAACTTATCTTAACATTCATGAGACATGGGTATTCGCCACTTGTCTTATTTCCCATGGAAGGTCACATCAAGTAGTCAATCCAAGATAAATTTCATTAGAATAGCTCTTTAAATCTTAATTCATCTTAGGTGAGAAAACCTGTCAACCTTATGAATTCTTTATGTGAGAAAATCCTTTTACGATAACAACATCAACATTTATACTTCACTCTCAAAGCATCCTTAAAATATTTAATCAATTTTATAAAGAACATGCACATCTTCATAAATTCATCTTCCATAGTTTAAACGTTTCTTCATATGATCATAGTCTAGAAATCACGGATTTCACATGGGTTCATGGGAATTCAACTTAGAAACATGCAACTACTTCAATTCATGCATAAAAAAGACACAAAACAATCAATTATATCATAATTGGAAAGAACCCGTGAGATTGAGAAAAACTCTAACTTCAATTGGAGATTCTACCTTATAAGAATAGGAGAATTTAGGAACCCTATGGGGGAAAAGACTTCATAGGTGAATACTATCATACCTTGATGTCAGAAGCTTAAAATCAATGGTGAATTTGGAGGCTTGACCTTGAAACCCTAGCCTTCTTCTTCAAGCTTTTAGAGAGAGAAATATTGGGGAAGAACTTTGATCAATTTTGAAAATTTAGGATAATGAGTTCAATTGGAAAATTTGGAGGTAAAAACATTTATATAGGGTATGTAATAGAAGGTAAAAATACATAGTATTCATTTAGAATAATTAGGAAAAGTCCCAAAAGCCTTCCTAAAAACAACTGTCGACCTCCATCTACGTCGGGACCTATGGTCCATGGGTGTAACACCTCAAAAAAATAGACTTGGACTTTTTCAGCAGAAATAAGTGAACCATGGAGGGGATCATGGATCGTGATCAGGACCACGGTCCGTCACCCACATCGTGGTTCACACCCTCCCGGTAGTAGTGGACTAGAGAGACCTTCACGGGCCGTGGACCACCTCATGAGCTGTGGGAAGGCTCGTAGAGGAAGGAAAGAACCACCCAGGCTCAGGCATCAGACCACGGAGCCCTCCACGGGTCGTGCTCTTGATGACGGGCTGTGGTGGCGTCCGTAGTCATGAGCCAGCAGACCCCCATCCCTAAGTGAAGAACCACGGGGACCTTCACGATTCGTGGTCCTTCACACGATCCATGAAGTGGACCGTGGGTGGGGTGCAAAAGACTAGTAAACCCAGTCCAGCAACCACAATCCATATGAAGGACCGTGGTTCCATCAATGGTCCATCAATGGGTCCGTGGTCGGCCTCCATCAGATTTTAAGTTGGGGTCATTTTGGTCTTTTCCCCTATGCGTTGGACATTTAAACTACGTCGTTTAACACCTAAACTACATTGTTTTACTCAGTTTGAGCCTAGTAAATTAGTCAAAACTTACCCCAAATCATTTATTCTCAAAAATTCACCAAAACGTAGAACAAAAGATGAGAAAGAGTCGACCAACCCCTCAAGAACAAGCAGGAGATTTTCCTCAGTTTAGCCTCGAAATCCAAAAGATTTCTCTTTGAATTTAGTCACCAGGTATGTGGGATTTCACTAGTGGGTTCATTTCATCCACTAGGTACATATAATTTAGTTAGATTCTTGATTCTCTATATCTTGTTTAGACCTAGGGTTTCTAAAACCTTGGATAATTGTTGTGATTTAGCTGTTGTAGTATTCATAATTGAATTATCACATTTTCTTGGAAAGTTTGCTTAGTTCCTTGCATGAAACTCAGAACCCTAGTTGTGTAGATTCTCTTAGTTCATGAATTACACTTGCTAGGTCAGTTAAATAGATAAACATGCTCCAGTTTTCGAATGTTACATTGTCAGTTCCTAAATGTTAAATTCATATATTTGCATGTCAGAACATTGAGCTATCCAGTATTTCAGTTACATTGTGTCATACATATTTCCAGTTGGGAGTAGGCTTAGCATCGAGTTGGACTAGGGTTCAGCGTACCCTCATAGTCCTAGAACTACGTGCACCCGTAGGAGTATAAGTCCCCTTTGTGGGCATCAAATTTAGTGATCATGCCAGTCATGCCTATATACCCCCTAGCAAGGTATATTGGGTCCTCTCGATTGGGCATATACATCGGACTCCATATTTAGCTCACATGGTTTTATGTCAGTTAATAGTATCTCCCACAGTCATATTCTAGTGAATTTGACCAGGTTTTTAGTTATACCTCAGTATTCAGTCTCAATATGTTTTGTTCATGATTAGTACTTGGTCATTACATTTAGTTATTATTATTCTGTTCAAATTACATCATTGCTTATATACATTGTTCAGCATATATATTTAGTTCAACTATTACTATATCATGCATGCTCAGTATATTCCAAGTACTGATGCATACTCTGCGCTACATCCTTTCATGATGTAGGTTTTGGTATTCAGCATCCAGATCACGCTTAGATCAATTTTCGATCTGTATTTAGCATCTTTAGTGGTGAGTCCTCATATTTCGAGGATAACAGACATGCATTTCATTTTTAGTCTTTTATTCAGTTTTTAGTCTTGCTAGAGTTAGCTGGGGGCATGTCCCAACAACTCTAGTTAGTTAAAAGCTTTTCAAACATAGTACTAGAATCAACATAACTTGTTAAATTTATCGTTCAGTATTGTTAAACTCTTAGTATGTTTTTATACTTTAGACTAGTTAGGGATTCCCCACTTTTAGTTATCAATTAATTTAGCTTTCGCAAAAGTTCATGTTTTCATTTTGATATCTTTCAGTATGCTTATGATATACCAGCTTCAGACTTAGCTTGGGGACACTCGTGATCCTAGGTCCCGTGTTACGTCTAGGGGGTAGCCTCAGGGCGTGACAAACTTGGTATCAAGCATTAGGTTTAAGAGTCTTGGGATGTATGAAAGTCACACTAAGTTGAGTCTCTTTCGTGGATGTGAAGTGCACCACATCTATGAGGGGGAGGCTACGAAGTGTTTTAAGAAAAGCTTCACTTTCTTTGATGTTCTTATCGTGCGTGGGTATGATCTCTCTTCTAATTCATCATTATGTGTTTCATATCATGCCTCCTCGTAGAGCGTGCGCACGGAATGCAAATGTATGTAGTGCTAATGGGGTTCTTCCAATCTCGGACCATGAGGGTACAAATGTAGAATTCCGCAATGCGATCCAGCTTTTGGCTCAGAGTGTAGCCAACCACAATAATCAGCAGGCTCCAATACCTACTAACACCAATGGTGGATCAGTGGCAGCAAGGAGTCGAGACTTTCTTTGGCTTAATCTACCTGAGTTCCTAGGGTCATAGATTGGTGAGGACCCACAAAACTTCATTAATGAGGTTAAGAAAATCTTTTGAGTGATGCAAGTGACTGGTAATGATAGGGTAGAGTTGGCATCCTACCAGCTTAAGGATGTGGCTCACATTTGGTTCCCTCAGTGGAAAGAAAATAGAGGTGCGGATGCAGCTTTTGTGACTTGGGAATGTTTTACTAGAGTTTTTCTGGACAGGTTCTTCCCAAGAGAGTTGAGGGAGGCTAAAGCTCAAGAGTTTATGAATTTAAGACAAGGTTCAATGTCAGTCCAAGAGTATGGACTAAAGTTCACTCAACTATCCATGTATGCTCCACACATGGTTGCCGATCCAAGGGCACAAATGAGTAAGTTTCTGTTTTAGGTATCTGACTTGGTGAAGACAGAGTGCAAGAATGTTATGTTGTTAGAGGATATAAATATTTCTAGGCTAATGACTCATGCTCAGCAGGTTGAGAGAGATAAGCTTAGGGAAATGGATAAGGAATACAAGAATGCTAGAATAGGGAATTATGAACTCTCAGCAGAAATCAAGTGGTGGAAATCGCTCATAGTTTCAACATAGGTCTATAGCCCAGCACCTTCATTAGCTAGTGCTCCGTCCCCCAAGTTTCGATAGGATCAGAAAGGTAAGGCATCAGGCTTTAAGTCTTAGGGAAGTAATTCGCGTAACAAGACTTTCCCAACTTGTCCAAAGTGTGGTAAGAACCATCCGTGCAAGTGTCTTGCAGGCAAGGAATGGCATTTTAGGTGTGGTCAGTCTGGCCATAGGTTAAAGGATTTCCCTTCGGCCAGGCACGGGCAAGGAGGTAATAATAATAGGGCTCAATCTACCACTCCAGCAACAACAACAGGTCACCCAACTCAGCAGGGTGTTTCATTTGGTACAGGTGAAGGTCAGCGCCAGAATAGGTTGTATGCTCTTCAGGCTTGCCAAGACAAAGAAGAATCTCCTTATGTGATCACTAATACGTTATGAGTCTTTCATTTAGATGTTTATGCATTGTTAGATCCAGGGACTACTCCTTCTTTTGAAACTCCCTATATAGATGAAACTTCGGTGTCAGTCTAAAAACTCTTTTACAACCCTTCTCAATCTCTACACCAGTTGGTGTCCCAATTATAGCTAGACGGGTATACAGAAATTGCCTTGTCACAGTCTCTCAGAAAGTCACCTCAACAGATCTCATAGAATTAGAAATGGTAGATTTTGATATCATTCTAGGCATGGATTGGTTACATTCCTGTTATGCCTCAGTTGATTGTAGAACTAGGATCGTTCGGTTTCAGTTTCCAAATGAGCCATTCTTAGAGTAGAAGGGTAATAGCTCAGTGTTATGGGTCGATTTATCTCTTACCTTAAGGCCAAGAAAATGATCTCTAAAGGGTACATCTATCATCTTGTTCGGGTTAAGGATTCAAGCTCCGAAACCCCAACTCTTGAGTCAGTCCCTGTAGTAAATAAGTTTCCAAAAGTGTTTCCAGAAGATTTTCTCAAATTTCCACCCGAAAGGGAAATCGACTTCGGAATTGATCTCCTTCCAAATACCCAGCCTATTTTGATTCCTCCTTACAGAATGGCTCCAACTGAGCTTAAGAAATTGAAAGAATAGTTAAAAGACCTTTTAGACAAGGGCTTCATTAGACCTAGTATCTCTCCATGGGGTGCTCCAGTGTTGTTCATGAAAAAGAACGACGGTTCTCTCAGAATGTGCATTGATTATCGGTAGTTGAACAAGGTCACAATCAAGAACAAACACCCTATCCCTAGGATTAATGACTTGTTTGACCAACTTCAGTGTGCTAGTTATTTTTCTAAGATAGACCTGAGATCCAGCTATCATCGTCTCAGAATCAAAGATAGTGGCATTTGAAGGCAGCTTTTAAAACTCGGTATGGTTATTATGAATTTGTAGTTATGTCTTTTGGAATAACAAATTCTTCTGTAGCTTTCATGGTTTTAATGAATAGGTTGTTCAAACAGTATGTGGACTTGTTCGTCATCGTCTTTATTGATGATATCCTTATTTATTCTCAGAATGAGAAGGAGCATGTGACTTATCTGAGAATTGTTCTTCAAACTCTCAAAGATCACCAGTTATTCGCTAAGTTCAACAAATATGAATTCTGGTTACAGTCTGTTGCTTTCCTTGGCCATGTGGTATCCAGTGAAGGGATCCGAGTGGATTCTCATAAAATAGAGACAGTGAAGCAGTAGCCCAAACTAACCTCTCTAATAGATATCAGAAGTTTTTTGGTTTTGGATGGTTATTACAAGAGATTTGTTGAAAGATTTTCATCCATAGCATCCCCATTGACCAAGTTGACGCAGAAGAATGTCAAATTTTAGTGGTCAGATGAGTGTGAGAAAAACTTCACAGAATTGAAGACTAGGTTAACTATAGCTCCTATCTTGACTCTACCAGATGGATCAGACGGTTATGTGATTTATTACGATGCATCCAGGGTCAGCCTAGGTTGTATATTGATGCAGCGAGGTAAGGTCATAGCTTATGCTTCTAGACAGCTTAAGGTACATGAGAAAAACTACCCGACTTACGACCTCGAACTTGCAGCCATAGTATTTGTCCTAAAGATTTGAAGACATTACATGTATGGTGTTCACGTAGATATGTTCACAGATCATAAGAGCCTCCAGTATGTGTTCACCCAAAAATATTTGAATCTTCGCCAGAGAAGATGGCTTTAATTCCTCAAGGACTATGACATGAATGTGCTTTACCATCCTGGTAAGGCCAATGTAGTGGTTGATGCTCTCAGGAGACTATCTATGGGTAGTGTAGCACATGTTGAGGAAGAAAATAAAGAATTAGCAAAAGATGTTCACTGGCTTGCTCACTTAGGAGTTGATCTTACGGACATGTCAGAGAGTGATGTGATAGTTCATAATGGGTTAGAATCTTCATTGGTAGCAGAGCTTAAGGAAAAACAGGATAGTGATCCTATATTACTTCAGTTAAAAAGTGTAGTTCATTAGCAAAAAGTTGAGGTTTTCTCCCAAGGGGGAGATGGTGTGCTTCATTACCAGGATCGCTTATGTGTTCCTACTATGGGTGAGTTAAGGAAGCGGATCATTACAGAAACCCATAACTCCAGGTATTCCATTCATCCAGGTGCCACTAGGATGTACCATGATCTGCGGGAAGTCTTTTGGTGGAACGACGTGAAGAGGGACATAGCATATTTTATGGCTAAGTGTCCTAATTTTCAACAGGTTAAGGTAGAACATTAGCAACCATGAGGTATGACTCAAGAGATCAACATTCCTACATGGAAGTGGGAAGTGATAAACATAGACTTCATCATGGGTTTACCTCGTACTCGCAGACAACATGACTCCATTTCGGTGATAGTAGACAAAGTTGCTAAGTTTGCTCACTTCTTGGCTGTCAAGACTACTGATTCAGTGGAGGACTATGGTAAACTCTACATTAATGAGATAGCCAGGTTGCATGGGGTTTTCTTGTCTATCATCTCATATAGAGGTCCTCAGTTTACCTCTCATTTCTGGAAATCTTTCCAGAAAGGTCTTGGTACTCAGGTAAATCTCAGCACGGCATTTCATCCACAGACGGATAGTCAGGCAGAGCATACCATTCAAACCTTAGAGGACATGTTAAGAGCTTGTGTGATCAATTTCAAGGGCAGTTGGGATGATCACCTACCTCTCATAGAGTTCGCCTATAATAATAGATATTATTCCAGTATTCATATGGCCCTGTATGAGGCATTATATGGGTGTAGATGTAGATCTCTAATCGGTTGGTTTGAATTAGGTGAAGCAGCATTGATTGGGCTAGATTCAGTTCATGAGGCTATGGAAAACGTTTAGCTCATTAGAGATAGACTAAAGACAGCCTAGAGTCATTAGAAGTTATATGTAGATGTGCAGAGAAGGGACTTAGAGTTCCAAATCGATGATTGGGTTTTCCTGAAGGTGTCATCTATGAAGGGGGTGATGAGATTCGACAAGAAATTAAAGCTCAGTTCAGATATGTAGGTCCTTATAGAATCTTGAAAAGGGTTGGTAATGTGGCATATGAGTTAGAGTTACCAGCAGAACTACCAATGTTTCATCCAGTCTTTCACATTTCCTTGTTGAAGAAGTGTGTGGGTGATCCAGCATCATAGTGCCATTAGAGAGTGTGGTTGTGAAGGATAGTGTCACTTATGAAAAGGTGCCAGTTGAGATTCTTGACCATCAGGTTTGTAGGTTGAGGAATAAATAAGTCACTTCAGTGAAGGTTTTGTGAAGGAGTCAATCAGTAGAGGGAGCTACTTGGGAAGCAGAAGCAGCCATGAAGGCCAAATATCCTCATCTCTTGCCTTCTGATTCTGCTTCAACTTGAGGTAATAGTTCCTCTAAAGTCTCTTAGTTTACTCTCGCGTAAACTCAGTCTTAGTATCATGTTCCTTCAGTTGTTCTTGTATTTCAGCATATTTGCATGTTCTTGGAACTCACTTTATTTAGATATCAGTTTCTAGTACTTAGTGGTAGGGATTACAGCTCCTTCCCTCCATATTCAGCTAGTTTGGACTTCATTCGAGGATGAATGTTATGAAGGGGAGATATTGAAAACCTTAAAAAAGTAGACTTGACTTTTTAGCAAAAACAGGTGAATCACGAAAGGGTTCACGGGTCGTGATCAGGACCACGGTCCATCACCCTCATCGTGGTTCACACCCTCCCAGCATTGGTGACCTACGGAGCCCTTCACAGGCTATGGACCACCTCACGAGCCATGGGAAGGCTCATAGAGGAAGGACAGAACCACCCAGGCTCATGCATCAGATCATGGAGCCTTCCACCAATCGTAGTCTTGATGACGGGCCGTGGTGGCATTCATAACGCTGAGCCCATAGACCTCCATCCCTAAGTAAAGAACCACGGGGAACTTCACAGTCTGTGGTCCTTCACACGGTCCGTGAAGTGGACCGTGGGTGGGGTTCCAGAGACCAGTAAGCCCAGGCCAGTAACCACGATCCATACAACGGACCGTGGTTCCATCAGTGGTCCATCAATGGGTCCATGGTCGGCCTCTGTCAAATTTTAAGTTGGTGTCATTTTGGTCTTTTACCTAATGTGTTGGACATTTAAACTACATCGTTTAACACCTAAACTATGTCGTTTTACTCAGTTTAAGCCTAGTAAATTAGTAAGAACTTACCCCAAATCGTTTATTCTCCAAAATTCACTAAAACTTAGAGCAAAAAAAGAGAAGAGTCGACCAACCCCTCAAGAACAAGAAGGGGTTTTCTTCAAATATTCCCCGAAATCCAAAGGATTTCTCCATGAATTTTGTCACTAGGTGTGTGGGATTTCACTAGTGGGTTCCTTTCATCCACTATGTCCCTGAAATTCAGTCAGCTTCTTGATTCTCTATATCTTGTTTAGATCCAGGGTTTCTAAAACCTTGGTTAATTGTTGTGATTTAGCTATTGTAGTATTCCTAATTGAATTATCATGTTTTCTTGGAAAGTTTGCTTAGTTCCTTGCATGAAACTCAGAACCCTAGTTGTCTAGATTGTCTTAGTTCATGAATTACACTTTCTAGGTTAGTTAAACAAATAAACATGCTCCAGTTTTCGAATGTAACAGTGTCAGTTCCAAAATGTTGCATTCTAAGATTTGCATGTCAGAACATTAAGCTATCCAGTATTTCAGTTATGTTGTGTCATACACATTTCCAGTTGGGAGTAGGCTTAGCACCAAGTTGGACTAGGGTTTAGCGTACCCTCATAGTCCTAGTACTATGTGCCCCCATAAGAGTATAAGTCCCCTCTGTGGGCATCAAATTTAGCGATCACGTCAGTCATGCCTTTATACCCCTGGCAAGGTATATTGGGTCCTCTCGATGGGGTGTATACATCAGACTCCACGTTTAGCTCATGTGGTTTTATGTCAGTTAATAGTAGCTCCCATGGTAAGACTCTAGTGCATTTGACCAAGTTTTCAGTTATACCTCAATATTTAGTCTCAACATGTTTTGTTCATGATTAGTACTTGGTCATTCATTTAGTTCAGTTTTCAGTATGTTTCAGTATTATTATTCTGTTCAGATTACATCATTGCCCAGTTATGCATTGTTCAGCATACAAATTTTGTTCAGAATTTATCTATATTTTGTATGCTCAGTACATTCCAAGTACTGACGCATACTCTGCACTACATCCTTTCATGATGTAGGTTCAAATATTCAACATCCAGATCACACTTAGATCGACTTTCGGTCCGTATTCAGCAGCTTTAGTGGTGTGTCCTTATACTTCGAGGACAACAGACATGTGTTCCATTTTTAGTCTTTAATTCAGTTTTCAGTCTTGCTAGAGTTAGCTGGGTGCATGTCCCAGTAACTCTAGTCAGTCAGAGACTTTTCAGACATAGTACTAAAATCAAATTGACTTTTTAAGTTTATCTTTCGGTATTGTTATACTCTTAGTATGTTTTTATACTTCATACTAGTGGGGTATTCCCCACTTTCAGTTATTAATTGATTTAGCTTCCGAAATAGATCATGTTTTTACTTAGATATCTTTCAGTATGCTTATGATATGCCAGCTTCAGGGTTAGCTTGGAGTCACTCGTGATCCTAGGTCCCGTGTTATGTTAAGGGGGTAGCCTCAGAGAGTGACATTGGATCCACCTACAGATCATCATGCTCGACTGTTAAAGGGTTCAAAAACTTTTTTCTGGACCCTTGACTGATGAGACCCATGTATGGTCCGTTGGTTAACATACGGTCCATACATAGCCTTCGTGGTCCAACTAAAATTTCTTAAAACATCACTAAGTTTTAGACTCACCTACGAGACATATTTACAACTCGTACATTGGATTATGGACCATTTTGGTGAACCGTATAAAAATTACTCGGACTAGACATTCTATGAATTTTTGGACTTGGCACCAACTGTCCCCCCTACGGTCCTTAAGTCAGTCCACGGACCGTATGTAATTCCATTGGTACTGGCACCAATTCTAGGAAAGTTGCAATTTTCCCTCCTTTCAAACCCAAGGTGTTACATTATCTCCCCCTTGGGGAACATTCGTCCTTGAATGAGATTTAAGACATCATAAGGAAGGTAGGAACTAGATCTAACAGCCCCAACATGAATGCAATCACAAAATGCACATATTCAAGGAGGAAATATACTCTCCAAGCTAAAGCGTGTTCAAAACATCATTTCATGAGGTCTATATGCAAGTCATACTCAAATGCATGTAAACATAAAGAAATTAATCAATTTAAATCATTTTCTCACTATTTAATCTTTTCATGAACATGCATAAATGAAGAATCATGGAAATACCAAAGACATGTAAAACCAAAAGAGTAAACTATGGAGGACTGGATACCTCAAGCTAGAGTAGGGACAGAGAGAAAAAGATGAGGATAGCGAAATATCATATCAGCCTCGGCCTCCTAAGTTGCATCCTCAACTAACTTATTCATCCAAAGAACCTTCACAGAAGCAATTTCTTTATTCCTCAACTTTTGAACTTTCTGGTCCAAGATCTCAACCAAAACTTCATCATAAGAAAGATTCTCTTGAACTCCCAAACTTTCAAGGGAACTATAGATGTTGGATCTCCAACACATTTCTTCAATGGAGATACATGGAAAACTGCATGCACTGGGGCAATGTCATTATCTCCAACACATTTCTTCAATGGAGATATATCGAAAACTAGATGCACTGGTGCAAAGTCATTAGGAAATTCAAGTTCATATGCAACCTTACCAATACACCTTTAAATCTAATATGGGCCCACATAGCAGGGACTAAGCTTCCCTTTCTTTCAAAATATCGTTACGCCCTTCATTGGTGAAATTTTCAAGTTGACCCAATCATTCACATAAAACTCAAGATATCTTATTCTAACATCGGCATAGGACTTTTGCCGATTTTGAGTCGTTTTCAACGTTTCTCTAATAAGCTGAACTTTCTCCATAGCCTTATGTACCAACTCGGGACCTATCAAAGAAACTTCACCCACTTCAAACCAATCTATAGGAGATCTAAACCTCCTACCATATAGAGCCTCAAATGGAGCCATACTAATACTTGAGTGGTAGCTATTATTATACGCAAATTCAATCAAATGCAAGTGATTATCCAAATTACCCTTGAAGTCAATTACACGTGCTCTCAACATATCTTCCAAAGTTTTGATAGTACGTTTTGCTTACCCATCGATTTGCAGGTGAAAGGTCGTAGTAATCTTAACATGAGTACCAAGCCCCTTTTGGAAAGATTTCCAAAACTGAGAAGTTAATTAGGTACCTCAATCAGAGATAATGGATAAGGGCACTCCATGCAACCTAACCATTTCTCTTAAATACAACTTGGCATAATCCTCCACCAAGTAAGAAGCCTTAACGAGGATGAAATGAGCCGATTTCATCATTTTATCCACAATAACCCAAATTTGTCACTGGGTACAAGGTAACCCAACAATGAAGTCCATATTCAAATATTCCCACTTCCAAGTAGGAATACTGATATCTTAGGACAAACCTCCCGACTTTTGATGTTCAACTTTCACTTGTTAATAGTTAGGACACTTAGCCACAAATCTCACAATATCCTTCTTCATCCCATTCCACCAATAGACCTCTAGCAAGACATGGTACATCTTGGTGGCTCCTGGGTGAATGAATATCGAGAGATAGGGGCTTCAGACAAGATCTCCTCTCTCAAGTCATCTACATTGGGAACACACAAACGGCCTTGATATCTAAGCATTTCATCTCCCCCTTGGGAGAAAGCCTCAACTAACTTCTTAAGCACTGCTTCCTTCAATTCAACCAAGATCGGGTCAAGACCTTGCTTTGCTTTCACATCTTCTACAAAACATGATTCTGAACCATAACACTAGCTTTGGTGGAGTCAACCAATCGAACACCCAATCGGGCCAATCTATGAACATCTTGAACCAACTCCTTCTTACCATCATTAATATGAGCAACGCTACCCATTGATGACCGACTAAGAGCATCAGTCACCACATTCGCCTTACAGGGGTAATAGAGAATGCTCATGTCATAATCCTTTATTAACTCAAGCCACCTCCTTTGGAGAAGATTTAGATCCTTTTGTTTCAACACATATTGAAAACTTTTGTGGTCGGTAAAGATATCAACATGAAAACCACACAAACAATGCCTCTAAATCTTTAAGGCAAAAATAATTGCTGCTAATTCTAAATCGTGGGTAGGATAGTTGTTTTCATGAATTTTAAGTTGCATTGAGGCATAGGCAATTACTTTCCCAATTTGTATGAGAACACATCCTAACCCAATTATTGAGGCATCCTAATAAACAACAAACCCATCGGTTCCTTCCAGTAAAGTCAACACCGGAGTGGTAGTAAGTCTATCTTTTAATTCTTGGAAACTCATTTCACACACTTCGGACCATATGAACTTAACCTTCTTCTAGGTCAATGCCATCAATGGAGAGGAAATCAAAGAAAAACCTTCAACGAACCTTCTATAGTAACCACCCAAATCCAAGAAACTTCTTATATCCGAAGGGGATAGATGTCTAGGCCAACTCTTAACTACATCCGTCTTCTTTGGATCTACTTCAATACCCTTCTCAGAAATAATATGACCAAGAAAAGCCATGGATCTCAACTAAAACTCGTATTTACTACACTTTGCAATGAGTCGTTGGTCATTGAGGACTTACAACACAATCCTTAAATGATTGGTATGCTCGTTTTCACTCCTTGAGTAAATCAAAATATCATCAATAAACACGATCACGAACATACAAGGTTTTTTCTAAACACCCTATTCATCAAATCCATAAATGTGACCGAAGCATTAGTCAAACCAAAGGACATTAACGAAAACTCATTATGGCCATACCGTGTTCAAAAAGCCAACTTCGTAATGGCATCTTATTTCACCCTCAATTGGTGGTAACCTGATCGGAGGTCAATCTTAGTGAAATAACTTGCCCCTTGAAGTTGATCAAACAAATCATCTATTCTTGAAAGAGGATATTTGTTCTTAATGGTAACCTTGTTCAATTGTCGATAGTCAATACACATACAAAGGGTACCATCTTTCTTCTGAACAAATAAAACTAGAGCACCTCATGGAGAAATACTCGGTCGGATGAAACCCTTATCCAATAAGTCTTTCAATTACTCCTTTAGTTCCTTAAGTTCTGTCGGAGCTATATGGAAAGATAGAATAGAGATATTCTGTATCTGGGAGTAGGTCAATACTGAAATTTATTCCCTTTTTGAGAAAACACTTGGTAGATCATCAAGAAACACAAAACTCATTAAAAACAGGAACCGACTATAGAGTAGGGGTTTCGGAATCCATATCCCTGACCAGAACAAGATGATATATTCACCCCTTAGAGATCATCCTTCTAGCTTTAAGACAAGAAATAAAATGATCTTAGGCATAGATTTTCCCTTTTTCCACTCTAGGATGTGTTCTTTTGGAAAACAAAACTTGACTACTCGGGTTCTACAAACAATGGAAGCATAACATGAATGCATCCAATCCATACCAAGGAAAACATCGAAATTGAACATATCAAGCTCTACTAGATCAACATGAGTGACTCTATGGGACAAGGAAATGGGACTTTTGGGTCTTTTCCTAATTGTTTTAACCCCACACTACATTGTTTTACCCCTAAATCTAAGCCTTATAAATACCCATCAACCTTAGAAATTTCCCCCAAATTATTCATTCCCTCAAATTCCTAAATTCTCTCCAAGGGTCTCTACAAAACTCTTCTCTCTAGATCAAGGAAGAAGAAGCTAGGGTTCTTCAAGTTCAAGTCTCTTTTATTCATCACTGCTTAGGTCTTTAATCATGGTATGTAAGGAGTTCATCAATGGGTTCCAATCACCCATTGATTCCCCAAAGTTTCTTGAATTCTCCGATTCAATTTCCCAAAATTGATTAGGTTTTCATTAAATTCCTCATTGTTTCTATTTGTATGGATTCGATTGCTTGATTATGATCTTATTTTGATGATTTAGACTTAATTGCATACTTTTCAATTAATTTCACGTGAACCCATGCATTGATATATGAATTTTGACTATGAACCCTAAGTTACATGAATTTATAAAGAAGCTTGAATCTATGAATGTATTTTCATGAAATCGTGCATATTTTTATAAAAGCAATGTGTATGACTTAAGTAAGCTTATAGATTAAATTATTTATATGTTCTATGAAGATTGGTCACATGACATGAATAACATCTAGATTTTCCCTTAATGCATTACGGCTATTTTCTAAATTATATCTCGATTAGTATGGTATCCAGCTATGCCATCAATGATTATAGATCACACTTTTAAAACTATTTACATTAGTAGTAGGGAATTTTTAGTATGAAGTTAATGACTATGGGTCTTATTAAGCTATTATGAAAAGATCATGGATGGTGAAAGGTTTTCTTACGCACGGCCTAAGGAGCTACTCTATGATATTTTAGCTTGAATTGGTATCTTAATTGTAATTTTCTATGGATGATAATATGAATGTGACTAATGACTACTCTATGGGATTTATACTTAGCACCGAAAGGATATTGAGATGGAAGCTCTCTCGTAGTTGAGGTCGACTTTCTAATAGAAATCTCTTTATCCCATAACTATGTGCCACCATAGGTTTGTCTTAGATAGACATTAGCTAGTGGATACATTTTAGCTCAAGTGTGTGGTTCTAACCTTGGCAAGTAAGGTCATCTTTTTTAGGTGTGGGATAGACACCGGATTCCATGTTATTGCTCACATGGTCTATGTCTGTTATTGGTAAACTCCCCATAAAAAAAATTAAGTTAATTACTAATGTTTTATAAAGCTTCCTTTATGATTTAAAGATGCATTGACCATGTTCATGATTTATGAATCCTCTTAAATGATTTGACTATGCTTTAACTTGGTCATGCATTTAATGTTTTCGATTATATCCTATTATGATCACGTCTCATGTTTTATTGCATTCCCCTCATACTTAGTACATTCCATGTACTAAAGTATACTTGTGCCTACATTGTTCTACTAATGTCTAATGTAGGGCTTGACGACTCTTCTCCCTCCGTTCGTGGCTAGTTGATTGTATTAGAGACTTGAAGACATGGTAAGTCCTCATACTTTGAGGATGATGTCACTCTTATATGTTTTTCTTTATTTTTATTTTCAAACTTTGTATGTGATGTATGGGTTACGTCCCAATCACTTCTTTTGATGTAATAGATGGCTAGTTGAGACTGTGTTGGACTTTCATTTTTGTCAAACTTTTATGTTATAAGACTATCTATTTGGACTTTATTTATATTATATTGTATTATTTATGCTAAGTGGCTTGTCTAGGACCTCTCAGGATCTTAAATGTCATGTCACATCTAGGGTACGGTGTACCTTGGGTCGTGACATAGGGTCTTTCAGCAAAATTTTATTAAGGGTGTTTTGTCTTTTCCTAAATATTTAACCCCTAAAATATGTCATTTTGACCTTACAAGTACCTCTATAACTATTTTTATGCTTTAAAACAATACTCATTCCCTCCCACTCACTCAAAATCACAAATTCTCTCAAGGGTTCCTTCTCCAAATTCTCTCCAAGGAGATTTCAAAGGTTCTTCCAGTTCAAAATTTAGTTTTCACTTTTAGGGTTTTGATTACCCAAGGTATGTGGGAACTTCACCAGTGGATTCCTTACATCCATTGGGATCCAAAAGAATCTCAATTTTTCAATTTAATTTCACCCATTCTCTTAGGGTTTTTATGTATTCTCCATGGGTTCAAGTTATAGTGATTTAATTGATTAAATTAAATCTTATTATGCATGATTAAACTCAATTACATGATTCTTAATTGATTTCATATGGACCCATGCCTATGCCTATTTTATGAATATGAACTATGCTTATGAACTTATGAATTATGATTATGAATCTATGCATGTTTTATGAAATTGATGATTTATTACTAGAGGATGTTTTTAAGATAAAGTATCAATAATTTGTGAAAGGTTTTCTCACATATGAATGAAATCATGATTTGGATTGTAACACCCTGTATCTGAAAAAGGGAAATAAAACAAATTTTGGGAAATTGCAGGTGCCAGCCAAGGAGGCCAACCACGACCATGAGTTGAACCACGGACCATAGGTGAGTCCGTGGGTTGGCCACCCTGCCAAAGTTTTAGAGGTCTAGGATTATGGCCAGACCTACGCACCGTAGGTCAGACCACAGTCCATAGGAAGGGCCCGTGGTTCGAGGGCCAAAATTTATGTTTCTTACACCAATCGATGGTCCACTGGGATGAGCCGTGGGTCAGACCACGATTCATCGATTGGGTCTATCGGTGGTAGCTAGCAGTTATTTTTCAGGGGCAATTGGGACTTTTCCTAATTAATTAACTTTTATACTATGTCATTTTGCCTATGTTTAGGACCCATATATAAGTCTTTTTACCCCCAAATTTCCCAATAGAAATCATTCTCTCAAAACTCACCCAAAAAGAAGAACTCTCAAATAATTCTCTCTCTAGAAACTTGAAAAAGAAGAAGAAGATGAAAAAGAAGAATATTCAACTTAGGGTTTCAAGCTATGGTTCCAATTTCTCCATTGAAGGCTAGCATTTGGATTCAAGGTATGATAGTTTTCATCCATGGAGTTCACAAATTCCTCTACTTCAAAAGGTAGAATTCCCCAATTGAGGTATGGTTTTCTTTAATTAACATGGGTTCCTTTCATTATTGATTTAAATGATTGAGTTATGATCTTTTATGCATGAAGTACAATAATTTTATGATGTTTCCCCCCATGAACCTATGTAGTCCCCATATTTTCAAGTTATGAACTATATGGTGTGGGATTTTGATCTTCAAGGAAGAGCTTTATAAAATTGAGCATGTATTACTAGTTTTACATGGATTTATGATGAAATCCATATCTAACCCATGTTTTCTAAGAGTTGATGATTGAAAGTGGGTTTTAAACCTCAAGGAGGTTAATTATGGACTTATGCATTTTCTTATGAAATATATGCAAATGTTTTAAGGGTGGTTTGAGAGTAAAGTACTAATGATGATGTTGTGTTGTGACAGGATAATCTCATAAACACATAACTAGCATGATGTGAAAGTTTTTCTCACATAGAAAGGATTCTTAGGTTGAAAGACTTTCTCACCTAAATGAATCAAAGACTAAGAGCTATCCTAATGAACTAGCTTGGATTGGTTGTCCAAGGGCGCCTTCCATGAGTTATGAGATAAGTTAAGACTTAATAACTATTCCAAGGGATTAATGCTTAGCACCGAGTGGATATTGATAGTGAGATGGAAGCTCTCCCGTAGTAGAGGTCAGGTTTCTAGAAGCAATCTCTTGAGATAGAAGCTCCCCTGTAGTAGAGGTCGGGTTTCTAGTAGCAATATCCTTATCCCTTAACTATGTGCCCTTATAGGTTGATTATCTAGTGGATCCACTTAATCTAGAAGTTCATGGTTCTACCTTGGCAAGTAAGACAACCCTTTTTGGTGTGGGAGACACAAGGGGATCATGTTATAGCTCACATGGTCTCTATGTCGGTTAAGGCTAATTCCCCACAAGTAATAATGAACTAAGGTTACTCAAGGAGTATCACATATGAGTTCAAAGGTTTTAAAGAAGAAGTTAGCTTTCATTGGACATAATTTATGACTTATGTTTTATAACTCTTTCATATGATGTTTTAGCTTGGTCAATTGCATGTCATGAAATGAAATGTCCCTTTTAGCATGTTTTGAATTTTTATGCTTGGCTAATATACTTGGTAAATTGTTTTTTACTAACGCATACTCTTGCCTACATTAAATGTAGGGTCCGACAGTTAGGGTCATCATTCTCGTGGCTAGTGGTTGATTCAAGATATTTTTGAGCTTTCAAGGATGGAGTTCATTGTTTTTAATTTATTTCATGTATTTTCTCTTTTGAACCTGATGTATGGGCTAGGCCCAATTTCATTTTATTGTATTAGATGGTTATGATGAGACAAGTGTTTTAGACTTCCACTTTTCGCTTTATAAAATGTTTTAGACTTGGACTATTATTTTACTCTTATTGTTCTATTTCTTATCTTATGAGAACTAAGTGACTTGTATGGGGTCCTTCGGGGTTTTATACGTCATGTTACATCTAGGGTGTACCCCTGAGTCGTGACAAACTTGGTATTAGAGCACAACGTTTAGAATTGTCCTAAGATGTCTCATAAGCCATGTCTAGTACAGTCTTGTTCATAAGTGTGATGCGCACCACATTTATGAATGAGAGGCTACAAGATAATTAGGAAACTCCACTTCTTTCATTACTCTTAAGTCGTGCGATAGAGCTTAACTCTATAAGGTCTCTCTCTTAATCCTTATCATATGTTCTTCAGGATATGGCTAGCTAAAAAGGTTATGCTAGAAGGAATGTGAAGGAGAATGCAGAACAAGAAGCTCCCCAAGCTCCTCAAGTTCTGGTCAATCCTTTGGCTGAACATGTGTCTATTCAGAGTTTAGGGTTGTGTTTCAAGTGTTGGCTCAAGCCGTGACGTCCCAAGCCAATAGGGATTTTGTGGTTCCCGCAAGCTCAAATGTGAATATGGCGGCTTCAAGAGTGAGAGATTTCACAAGGATGAATCCTCTAGAGTTTTATGGTTCTAAAGTTGAGAAAGGTCCTCAAGAATTTATTGATGAGGTCTATAAGATTTTGATGATCTAGGGAATTACGCCGGTGGAAAAGGTGGAGTTGGACGCTTATCAACTAAAAGGTGTGGCTCAAATTTGGTATAATCAATGGAAAGAAGAGAGGCCGGAAGATGCAGGCCTTCTTGATTGGGAAAAGTTTAAGGTTGCTTTTCTTGATAGGTTCTTTCCCCTTGAGATGAGGGAAGCCAAGGTTCTTGAGTCCATTAACCTCCATCAAGGGAGTATGAGTGTGAGGCAATATGCTCTAAAGTTAACTCAATTATCCAAATATGCTCCAACAATGGTTGCCAATTCAAAGGCTAAGATGAGTAAGTTTGTTTCGGGTTTGTCTGAAATGATGGTTAAAGAGTGCCGAACTGCAATGCTCATTCATAATATGGACATCTCTCATATCATGGTACATGCACAAAAAATTGAGGAGGATAAACTTAAGGAAAAATATATAGAGGTAAAACAGGCTAAGATTGGTGATAGTAACTTTTCACATGCAAGATCCGATGGATAAGGTCGTCCTAGATTTTAAAAAAGGTTTTTCGGTCAAGGTTCCTCTAATACTCCTTCTAAGTTCAACAAAGATAGGGTTTCTAACCCTAAGCCTCAAGAAGGAAATGGTAGTGGATCTTCATGCCCATGCCTACTTATACTAAGTGTCGAAGGAAACACGAGGGTAAGTGTCTAGCCGGCACGGATGGTTGTTATTGTTGTGGTAAAAGTGGTCACAAAATGAGGGATTTCCAATGCTTATGGCTAAGGGAAGAGAGGGAAAGCCAGCTACTCCTAGTGTTCGGGTTCCAATTATCCCAAACAGAACAACTTTTATGCACTCCAAACCCAAGGTGAACAAGAGGGTTCTCCGGATGTGGTTATCGGCATGTTGAAAGTTTTCCAACTTGATGTTTATGATTTACTTAATCCCGGTGCTACCTTATCTTTTGTGACGCCATATTTGGCTATGAGGTTTGATGTGCTCCCCGATGTGTTGTTAGAACCTTTTTCTATCTCTACTCCTATTAGTGATTCTATTATAGCTAAGAGGGTTTATAGAAAGTGTCTTGTTTCATTGTCCCATAGAGTTACTCTTGTTGACTTGGTAGAGCTTGATATGTTAGATTTTAATGTTATCTTGGGTATAGATTGGTTGCACTCTTGTTATGCTTTTGTTGATTGTAGAACCCGTGTAGTTAAGTTTTAGTTCCCAAATGAGTCTATCCTAGAGTGGAAGAGGGGAAATTCTATGCCTAAGGGTCAGTTTGTCTCTTGTCTTAAAGCTAGAAGATTATTTCTAAGGGTTGCATTTGCCATACAATTAGGGTGAGGGATGTAGATTCTAAACTTTTCCATCTAGTTAGGGTGAGGGATGTAGATTCTTAAACCCCTTCTCTCGAGTCGGTCCCCATAGTAAATGAGTTTCCAAAAGTGTTCCTAGATAATCTAACAGGTATTTCTCCCGAGCGGGAAATAGACTTTGGTGTTGACCTTCTCCCAAATAAGTAACCTATTTTTATTCCTCCTTACTGTATGGCTCCAGCAGAACTTAAAGAGTTAAAAGAACAATTGAAATATTTGTTGGATAAGGATTTCATCCGATCGAGTATCTCTCCATGTGGTGCTCCAGTTCTATTTGTTAGAAAGAAATATGGGTCTCTTCGTATATGCATTGACTATCTTCAGTTGAACAACGTGATCGTTAAGAATAAGTATCCTCTCCCAAGGATAGATAATTTATTTGACCAACTTCAAGGAGCAAGTTATTTCTCTAAGATTGATCTTCGATCAGGTTATCACCAATTGAGGGTGAGGGAAGAAGACATTCCGAAAATGGATTTTTCAACTCGGTATGGTCATTATGAGTTTTTGGTAATGTCATTTGATTTGACTAATGCTCCGACGGCGTTTATGGATTTGATGAATAGGGTGTTTAGACAATACCTTGACATGTTTGTGATCGTTTTCATTGATGATAATTTGATCTACTCAAGGAGTGAAAATGATCATGTTGATCATTTGAGGATCGTGTTGTAAATTCTTAAGGACCAACAACTTTTTGCAAAGTAGCAAGTGTGAATTTTGATCAAGGTCCATAACTTTCCTTGGTCATATTGTGTCAAGCAAGGTATTGAGGTAGATCCTAAGAAGATGGATGTGGTCAAGATTTGGCCTAGACCTCTAACTCCTTTGGATATTAGATGTTTCTTGGGTTTGGCCGGTTACTATAGAAGGTTTGTTGAAGGTTTCTTTTCAATTGCCTCTCCTTTTGACGGATTTGACTCAAAAGAAGGCTAAGTTCAAATGGTCTGAAGCTTGTGAGAGGAGTTTAAAGAGTTGAAAGATAGACTTACTTTCGCTCCAGTGTTGACCTTACCAAAAAGGACGGATAGCTTTGTGGTTTATTGTGATGCCTTGAGAATTGGGCTAGGGTGCGTGCTTATGCAAAATGGGAAAGTTATTGCTTATTCCTCAAGGCAACTTAAAGTTCATGAGAAGAATTATCCTACTCACGACCTTGAGTTAGCAGCGGTCATTTTTGCCTTAAAGATTTGGAGACATTATTTGTATGGGGTTCATGTTGATGTGTTTACCGACCACAACAGTTTGCAATATGTGTTCAATCAAAAAGATCTAAATCTTCGCCAATGAAGGTGGCTTAAGTTATTGAAGGATTACGACATGAGTGTTCTTTATCACCCTGATAAAGCTAATGTGGTGGCAGATACTCTTAGTCGGTTATCTATGGGTAGTGTTGCTCACATTCAAGAAGAAAAGAAAGAGTTGGTTAGATATGTTCATAGATTGGCTTGATTAGGTGTTCAATTGGTGGACTCCACCAAAGGTGGTGTTATGGTTCACAATGGTTCCAAATCATCTTTTTGTGGTGGATGTGAAAGCAAGCAAAGTCTTGATCGAATTTTAGTAGAATTGAAAGAGGCGGTACTTAAGAAATCCATTGAGGCTTTCTCCCAAGGGGGAGATGGTGTACTTAGATACCAAGGTTGGTTATGTGTTCCAAATGTTGATGATTTGAGGGAACATATTTTGACAGAAACTCATAGTTCGTGGTATTCTATTCACCCGAGAGACACCAAGATGTATTGTAACTTACAGGAAGTCTATTGGTGGAGTGGAATGAAGAAGGATATTGCAGGATTTGTGGCTAAGTGTCCAAACTACCAAAGAGTAAAGGTTGAGCATCAGAAACCAGAAGGTTTATCCCAAGATATTAGTATTCCTACTTGGAAGTGGGAAGACTTGAATATAGACTTTATTATTGGTTTGCCTCGTACCCGGAGACAACACGACTCTATTTTCGTTATAGTAGATCAGATGACCAAACGGCTCATCTCATTTCCGTCAAGGTTTCCTATTCAGCGGAGGACTATGCCCAGCTATATTTGAGAGAGATGGTAAGGTTGTATGGAGTGCCTTTGTCCATCATTTCCAATCGTGGTACTCAATTCACTTCTCAGTTTTGGAAGCCATTCCAAAAGGATCTTGGTACGCGTTTTAAGATTAGCACGGTATTTCATCCCCAAAATGATGGGCAAGCAGAGCGTACTATCCAAACTTTGGAAGACATGTTAAGGGCGTGTGTGATTGATTTTAAGGTTGATTGGGATGACCATTTGCCATTGATTGAGTTTGCTTATAATAATAGTTATCACTCGAGTATTGGTATGGACCCATTTGAGGCCTTATATGGTAGGAGGTTTAGATCTCCTAGAGGTCGGTTTGAGGTGAATGAAGTTTCCTTAATATGTCCCAAATTGATACACGAGGCCATAGAGAAAGTTTGACTTATTTGAGAGAGGTTGAAAACAGCTCAAAGTCAGTAAAAGTCATATGCCGATGTGAGAAGAAGGGATCTTGATTTTGATGTTCATGATTGGGTTTACTTGAAAATCTCACCCATGAAGGGTGTAATGAGGTTTGGTAAGAAAGGGAAGCATAGTCCTCGATATGTAGGCTCATATCAAATTTTGAGGCATGTTGGTAAGGTTGCTTATGAGGTAGATTTGCCAAATGAGTTGGCATCGATGCATCCAGTTTTCCATGTCTCTATGTTGAAGAAGTGTGTTGGTGATTTGACATCCATAGTTTCCTCAGAGGGTTCGAGAGTTGATGAAAATCTTTCTTATGAGGAAGTTCCGATTGAGATTCTAGACCGACAAGTCAAGAAGTTGAGAAATAAGAAAGTAGCTTTCGTAAAAGTGTTGTGAAGGAATCATTTAGTTAACTTGGGAGGCTGAGGACGATGGGATGTCCCGATATCCTCATCGTTTTTCTTCTACTCCTACTCTAGCTTGAGGTAATGAGTTCCTCTTGGTTTGTCCTTTGTTTTGGGGAGTCATGTGTTTTATGTGTTTCCATGATCTTCTTATGTTATGCATTCATGAAAAACTTGTGTTTTGAAAGAAAATGATTATATGATTAATTTTCCTCATGTTGTTATGCATTGAGTATGTTTAGTTGGAGTTGATGTTTCCTCTTTGATTTGCGCATTGCATGCATGATGGGCTAATAGAGTTAGTTTCACCCCTCTTATGATGTTTTAAGAACGTCCTAGCTTGGAGTTGATAATTACTCCTTGGTCATATGCTTTTCATTGTTAGGTCGGGTTGTTAATTCTTCTCCTACTATTTTAGAACCAGTTTAAATCTCATTCGAGGACGAATGATTCCAAGGGGGAGATATTGTAACACCCCGTATACGAAAAAGAGAAATAAAACAAATTTTGGGGAGCTCCAAGTGCCAGCCATAGAAGCCAACCACGACCAGTGGGTTGAACCACGGACCGTAGGTGGGTCTGTGGGTTAGCCACCCTGCCAAAGTTTCAGAGGTCCAGGACCACGGCCAAACCTACGGAGCATAGGTTAGACCACGGTCCGTGGTCGGGTCCGTGGTTCAAGGGCCAAAATTCATGTTTCTGACACTAATCGACGGTCCACCAGGACAGGTGATATGAGGCCAAAATACATATTTTTAATCATTATTTGCCTCACATTTAGTATTGATATATGTCCTTTTTTAGCCTGGATTTTATAGATTGTGCTAAATAGTATATTTTATTTGTAGGATAAAATTAGTGTGAAGATGAAGAAATTTGAAGCTAAAACGAATTAAATATGGAAGATTGTAGAAGGAAATCAAGCAGACAACTTAATGGATTAACTTCAATATAATAATAATATTTTTATATATATATGGCAAAGTGCCGAAAATGCAAAATTTGAAGGAATTAAACATGTGCCACATGGCAACTATCCAAGGCAAGACGACGAAGTGTTGGAGTCAGCTACTGTTCACGTGGAATCCAATTTCGTCAAGGTTTTGGGTTCCCAATTTGTTTTGGACTCAATTATTGTATTTAGGGTTTCCTACATCTATAAATAGTCCATAAGGTAATAATTATTAAGGGAGGAGGATACAATGTAGAAATTCGCTTTTGATTTAAGGTTTCATATTTTCTTCTCTTTTATTTATTTTACATCTTTTCTTTGAATGATTCATTGTAATTGCTCTATATCTATGTGGAGTTTAAACTTCTCGTTCTTGGATTATATTTACTTACAAAATGATTGTTTAGTATATTGATTCAGCATAATTGTTTATCATATTGGTTGTTCTTATATTCTTGTGATTATTATTTGAGAAAATAAACTATTAAAAATTGAAATAATTACAAAATTTTATTAAAATAATTTAGTTTTAAATAGTTCTCTTATTATTTTGATGCTTGATCACCATTAGAATAACCTTATTGTCTTATTTTGAACTCGGGAGAGGAATAGAGGGATAGAACGTGGAATATAAGGAGCATGATCTTTTCTTGCATATCACTTGAATTGATTTGTATCTAGGATAGGGATATACCTAGGTGCCTTACTTGTTTCAAATACAAAAAGACAACCTAATGCTCCATAGTTGCTTCAGTCTATCCCCGCTCAAAGATCTAGTTAGGCTGTCAATTGTAGTAGACGGTTAGAGGTCGGGAGATCATGACTATATTATCAACCCCGTGAATCAATAATTAGATAATTAAATAAGTTGATGAAATTGATGCTAAACATGATTGTTAGTTAAATCATAATCCTAGATCGATTCATTCATATATTGTGTAAATATCTATCTTTTCTTAGTTAATTATTTTTTAGTTATTTATCTTTATTTTTTAGTTTAGTTAATATATATTCATCTTTTGAAATCCTCCCTTAAATGAATAATTAGAATTAATATAATTTAGTTAGAATAATTAATTGACAAGTCCTTTGGGTTCGATAATTCGGTTCTTTTAAGAGTCACTATATTACTTGTGTGACCACGTACACTTGTGTGTGCACTTGGAAGCAACAAGTTTTTGGCGCCGCTGCTGGGGACTTAGAAATTAATTGTTTTTATAGATTAAACTATTTCTTTTTATTTGTTTAAGTTTTAAAAAAAAAAACAAAAAAAAAAACAATTTATTATGTTACTTATCTTATTAGTGTCATTTTTTTTATCTTGTTTTTGCAGATTAGGGGAAATCTGAGTACCCAAAAATTTGAAGCAAAGGAGCATGTTTGAGCTTAAGAATGGGGTGCGTACGACACTTGATGAAAAAACAATTGAGAGAATATGCTGGTAGCTAGGCCTAGAGGCCTCGGGGAGTTTCTTTCACTCTTAGGTTATGTATTGAATTGATGCACTGGGGACAGTGCCATGTTATAAGTGTGGGATAGGGGAATGAATTCCTAGTTTTTACTGTTTTATTGAGTCTTTTCTTTTTTTAGGATAGGTTCCTTGGCTTTTGTTTTCGGTTCTTTTCCTGAGGATAGTCCCTTTGAATCGAGTGTCTTTTATTTTTTAGGAATAAATTTCTTTTAATATTTTTTATTTTTTGGAGAGAAAAGAAAAGACCCTTTTGAATTGTGGGCCTAATTTTGAGTAGTACTTTCTTGTAAATTATTGATTGCTAGTAAAATTGCAAACTCTTTGACATCTTGGCTCATGGTTGTGACTCTGTATATAGCTTATTTTATTTTATAGTTTGTTATGATCTTATCTATCTTAGAAGTGGAATTGATCCATCTTGATTGATACTTGTGTCATGTGTGGTGAGAATTTGTATATTCTATGTTGTGCATCTTAGTCTAGAACTTGCCCTGCATGTTATTGAAGAGAAAGAAAAAGTGTTGCTTGTTTAGGAGATGATAATAGGCTTTCTTTGATTTGTCTTGTAAATTTTAGCCTTTTCAGATACATATCACTAATAGCCCCTTTAAGCCTGTAGCTTTTTATTGGTTGGCATATTTTTTCCTTGACTTTTTTGTTGAATCCCTAGTTTTTGCACCCTGCTTCCTTGAGCACTGTAGCATAGACTTATTCTAATTGTTAAATCTGAAGAAAATAAATGGTTGAGTGTAAAAGGTGATCAATGATAGCTACAAAGTGATTAAAAAGCCCTCTTTGAAAGAATGTGACACGAAAAAAAAAAAAAGAAAAAAACCAAAACAAAACAAAAAATCTTTGAAAAAAAATTATTGAAGCATTCAATGGGATGATGAGAATTACTTGTGAAATAATTATTGAAAAGAGGGCTAAAAATCAAGAGAAGAAAATAATGGGTGATGAAGTCTAAAATTTGGGGAAGTGTAAGTCACTATTATATAGTTTTCCTACCTGTCCCCTAGCCTACATTACAACCCATTAAATTCCTATTTGATTTTATTCAAGCAATGTTTAATTAGTGGAGATGTACATAATAGGCAAGCATATGGTTCTTTGAGCATACATTTGAATTTTCTTTATGAGTGTGAGAATGTTCTTTGATGCTAAGTCTTAATTTATATTCAATCTTTTGATTTGAGTATGTGGACTATTTCTTCTTGTGAGGGCACTGGTTTCATGATAGATAGGTGATTTTATTAGCTTACTTTGATAAGAGTAGGTGAGCAAGCTTAAATTTGATGAGTTCAAAGTCCTTCCTTGAGGTTAGGAGGTTAGAGGTTCGTTGATTATTTTTATATCTTGCATAATGATCGAGAAGTGTATTTGATGTTTTGAAATTTGTATATGGCCCAATTGTTTGTATCAAGGATTTTTTAGATGAGCTTTAATGTATGTTTGCTCGAGGACGAGCAAAAGTTTAAGTGTGGGGTATTGATGTAAGTCCAAAATACATATTTTTAATCATTATTTGCCTCACATTTAGTATTGATATATGTCCTTTCGAGCCTGGATTTTATGAATTGTGTTAAATAGTATATTTTATTTGTAGGATTAAATTGGTGTAAAGATGAAGAAATTTGAAGCTAAAACGAATTAAATATGAAAGATTGCAGAAGAAAATCAAACAAACAACAGTGTAATAATAATATTTTTATATATATATATGGCAAAGTGCAGAATGCAAAATTTGAAGGAATTAAACATGTGCCACGTGGCAACTATTCAAGGCAAGACGACGAAGTGTTGGAGTCAGCTACTGTTCACGTGGAATCCAATTCCATCAAGGTTTTGGGTTCCCAATTTGTTTTGGACTCAATTATTGTATTTAGGGTTTCCTACATCTATAAATAGTCTATAAGGGAATAATTATTAAGCGAGGAGGATACAATGTAGAAATTAATTTTTGATTTAGGGTTTCATCTTTTCTTTTATTTTATTTTACATCATTTCTTTGAACGATTCGTTGTAATTGCTCTATGTCTATGTGGAGTTAAACTTCTCGATCTTGGATTATATTTACTTACAAAATGATTGTTTAGTGATTTTGATTCAGCATAATTGTTAATCATAGTGGTTGTTCTTATATTCTTATGATTATTATTTTGATGCTTGATCACCATTAAAATAAATTTATTGTCTTCTTTTGAACTCGAGAGAGGAATAGAGAAATAGAACGTGGAATATAAGGAGCATGATTTTTTCTTGCATATCACTTGAATTGATTTGTGTCTAGGATAGGGATATACCGAGGTGTCTTGCTTGATTCAAATACGGGAAGAAAACGTAATGCTCCATAGTTGGTTCAGTTCATCCCCGCTCAATGATGTAGTTAGGCTGTCAATTGTGATAGACGGTTAGAGGTCGGGATATCATGACTATATTATCAACCCCATGAATCAATAACTAGATAATCAAACAAGTTGATGAAATTGATGTTAAACATGATTGTTAGTTAAATCATAATCCTAGATCGATTCATTCATTGATTGTGTAAATATCTATCTTTTCTTAGTTAATTACTTTTTAGTTATTTTATCTTTATCTTTTAGTCTAGTTAATATATATTCATCTTTTGAAATCCTCCCTTAAATAAATAATTAGAATTAATATAATTTAGTAAGAATATTTAATTGACAAGTCATTTGGGTTCGATAATCCGGTTCTTTTAAGAGCCACTAAATTACTTGTGCGACCACGTACACTTGTGTGTGCAATTGGAAGCAACAACGGGCCGTAGGTCAAACCACGGTCCGTCGACTGGGTCCGTCAGTGGTAGCTGACAATTATTTTTCAGGGACAGTTGGGTCTTTTCCTAATTAGTTAACTGCTATACTATTTAGTTTTGCCTATGTTTAGGACCCCTATATAAGTCTTTTTACCCCCAAATTTCCCAATATAAACCATTCTCTCAAAACTCACCCAAAAAGAAGAACTCTCAAATAATTCTCTCTAAAAAGTTGAAGAAGAAGAAAAAGATTCAACCTAGGGTTTCAAGCTAAAGTTTCAATTTCTCCATGGAAGGCTAGCATTTGGATTCAAGGTATGATAGTTTTCATCCATGGAGTTCCCAAATTCCTCTACTTCAAAAGGTAGAATTCCCCAGTTGAGTTAGGATTTTTTTCAATTAGTATGGGTTCCTTTCAATATTGATTTAAATGATTGACTTATGATCCCTTATGCATGAATTGATGAATTACAATGCTTTTATGATGTTTTTCCCCATGAACCCGTGTAATCCCTATGTTTTCAAGTTATGAACTATATGATGTGGGATTTTGATCTTCAAGGAAGAGTTTTATGAAAATGAGCATGTATTACTAGTTTTACATGAATTTATGATGAAATCCATATCTAACTCATGTTTTCTAAGAGTTGATGATTGAAAGTGGGTTTTGAACCTCGAGGAGGTGAATTATGGACTTATGCATTTTCTTATGAAATCTATGCAAATGTTTTAAGGGTGCTTTGAGAGTAAAGTACCAATGATGATGTTGTGTTGTGAAGGGATATTCTCACAAACACATAACTAGCATGATGTGAAAGGTTTTCTCACATAAAAAGGATTCTTAGGTTGAAAGGCTTTCTCACCTAATTGAATCAAAGAGTAAGAGCTATCCTAATGAACTAGCTAGGATTGCTTGTCCAAGGGCGCGTTCCATGAGTTATGAGATAAGTCAAGACTTAATCACTATTCTGTGGGATTTATGCTTAGCACTGAGTGGATATTGATAGTGAGATGGAAGCTCTCCCGTAGTAGAGGTCGGGTTTCTAGAAGTAATCTCTTGAGATGGAAGCTCCCCCGTAGTAGAGGTCGGGTTTCTAGTAGCAATATCCTTATCCCTTAACTATGTGCCCCCATAGGTTGATTAGCTAGTGGATCCACATAACCTAGAAGTTCATGGTTCTACCTTGGTAAGTAGGACAACCCTTTTCGGTGTGAAAGACACTGGGATCATGTTATAACTCATATGGTCTCTATGTCGGTTAAGGATAATTTCCCACAAGTAATAATGAACTAAGGTTACTCAAAGAGTATCACATATGAGTTCAAAGGTTTTAAAGAAGAAGTTAGCTTGCATTGGCCATGATTTATGACTTATGTTTTATAACTCTTTCATATGATATTTTAGCTTGGTCAATTGCATGTCATGAAATGAAATGCCCCTTTTAGCATGTTTTAAATGTTTTATGAATGGCTATCATACTTGGTGCATTGTTTTGTTCTAACGCATACTCTTTCCAACATTATTCCCAAGTGTAGGGTCCGACAGTCAAGGTCATCATTCTCGTGGCTAGTGGTTGATTCGAGATATTTTCGAACTTTGATGAGTCCTCATGCTTCGAGGACGGAGTTTATTTTTTTCACTTTCTTTCATGTATTTTCTCTTGCGAACATGATGTATGGGCTAGGCCCAATTTTATTCTATTGTATTCAATGGCTATGATGAGACAAGTGTTTTAGACTTCCGCTTTTCGCTTTATAAAATGTTTTCAACTTGGACTATTGTTTTATTCTTATTGTTCTATTTCTTATGTTATGAGAACTAAGTGGCTTGTATGGGGTCCTTCGGGGTTCTATACGTTATGTTACATCTAGAGGGTACCCTTGAGTAGTGACATAAATGCTTAGATAGGTTAAGTGTCATAATGAACAAATTAAAAAATTATGGTTTCAAAAGAAGCTATTCTAATATGAACTTATGATTGGATTGATAGTCTTAAATTTCGTCTTTCCAAGTATTTTGATAGGATTAAAACTATGACTATTTCCACTGGGATTTTACTTAGCACCGAGAGGATTTTGAGATGGAGGTTATTTCCACTGGGATTTTACTTAGCACCGAGAGGATTTTGAGATGGAGGTTCTCCAGTTAGTAGAGATCGATTCTCTAGAAACAATCTTTTTGTCCCTAACTATATGGCCCCGTAGGATTGTCTTAAATAATCTAAGCTACTGGATCCACTTTAGCTATAACGAATGATACCGAGTTCTTACCTTGGCAAGTAGACTCTGTCTTTTCGGTGTGAGAATAACACCAAATTTTATGACATAGCTCACATGGTCTTATTGTTGGTTAACGGCAAATATCCCACAAATGAACTATGTTTTCTTCAAAAGACTTTTCAAATATTTTCTATGGTTTTCAATATGCATCGACCTTGTTCATGATTTATGATATCTCTTTAAATGTTTTTACTACGTTTTACTTGGTCATGCATATCATGTTTAAGTTCCTCATATTATCATGCCTATGTTTTATGCATTTCCCTATACTCAGTACATTCAAAGTACAGATGCATATTGTGCCTTTATTGTTTCACATATAGGGTCCGATGTTTTCCCTCCCGAACGTGGCTAGATCAGGATTGCTCTGCTACAATTGGATTGGTGAATCCTCATGATTTTAGGGCAGGGCCATGGACTACTTTATTTCTTTGATGTCCTTTAGTTTTCTGATTTTGTTGGTGACTTAGCAATTTTTCCTAGTCACTTCTATGAATTGAAGACTTATGTCAAACTTAGTAGTATTTTGTGTATTCTCTTATGTACTTTGTTGGTATCTTTTATGTCATCTTAAGATTTGAGACTTATATTGCATTATTTCTCGTTTGTTGTATTTTATTGTGTCATCCTTATGTCAAGTGGCTTGTTTAGGATCTCTCTGGGTCTTATTCGCCATGTCACATCTAGGGTATACTTTGGATCGTGACAACATGTCAACCTTGAACTTTACTAGCTCCTCACCAACTCTAAATTGGAGCTCACCAAGCTCCACATCAACAATGGATTGAAAGCCACCAAAAGCGCCCTAGGATCCACACTTGTTCCCACTTTGATCTCTTTTCGTATTTCCTTTGAATAATTCATTCATTTCATTCCACGAGTGATCCATTAAGAACCCTTCTACCAACACATTGGCCATTAACTTATTTTGATAGTTCAAATATATAGAAATGTTTCACCAAAATTGCATTGGGGTAACATGTTCTTTGGACACGTCGCTATATTTTGCTTAAATATTAACCAGACTCCATAGAGGGATTCTTTTGGATTTTGCCGAAAACATACAATATCAACCTTGAATTCTAAATAAAAAGGGTATGGGGAAGTATATTTCAAGGAAAATCTCCTCCATCCCTCTAATATGCAATTGATCCTTGGGGCAGATCGCCCATCCATGTAGTGGCTTCAGCCGTTAGTGAGAATGGAAATAGTTTTAGCTGGATACATTCTCGTCTCATGTTCATCTCCTCAACGGGGAGACAAATCTCCTCCATCTCTCATGTTCATTTGGGCAAAAACAACACAAACAAAAGAGTAGCAAGAAAATAAAATGCACACAAATTTGAATTTAGAAATTAACAAAAAAATGAGCGTTAACCAATCCCCGAAAATGATGCCATTTTTTTATAAAAGCTCAACTATGTCCCATATTTCAGGGCATAGGTGGTCATATGTAAAACAAATAGCTAGCTTATGAGGTCGGGGTCAAACCACAAGGATTGGTATATGAAACGCTTCTTCTATTAATTTCACCACTCAAACACGATAGAAAATTGAATTCTCAACAAACATACATATGAAAATGGGGGGTTTTAGCTAACAACTAAGATTTTGACAAAATTAAGTAACAAAACAGGGGTTAACACAAATGAAAGCCAAACAAGTTGGAAAAGACAAGGGGTGTGTGTCTCGAGATATCAAGCATATGTCCCTTTGATTCTCACGAACTCCAGGACCCTTTCAAATAAAACACCCAACAAAGCTTGAGTAAATAGACTATTTCGAGATAATATCATTAAATGTCAAACCACTCAAATTATCTCATCTCTTGCTCTAAGCCATAATATAAATTTCATCAAGCCCTCACTATTGAGTCTTACCCAACTCCATTACGCTTTCCCAAGTCAAAATGGTGTTAGAGGGATCAATCAATGTTTTCAACCATTTATTTTAGATTCAAATTTCAAGACAAGAATAGATTCATGCAATACAATCAATATTAAAATCGATTAATCAACACTCAGTCATGGTTTTAGACCCCTCTAGCACACACACCTCTAGACAAGGGTTTAGATACTCATAAAAGATGAAGTAGAGACAATACTCATAAGGGAAAGCTCCATTCCAAGAATATTGATAAGCAAAACTTGAATTCCAAACTTGAATTGACCCAAATCTGAGTTTTCTTTCTCTACAAGCTAAGAAGTTGTTACTACTCTTCTATTATTTGCCTTACACTCTATTTTATATCATATTATGTTATATCATATGTCCAATGCCCAAATCGAGGAGAAAATAAAGGTACATAATTACACAAATCCCTATTCTATCCTTCAAACACTAAAGGAAGCACTCTTTTTTCATAATTGCATTTTGGCCCTTCAGCTTCCATCCTTTAGACTTGTGTTGGATCGATGATCAGAGAAAGTAGTGTGCCAATTGCCTCCTCACATCAACCTTCAATTTTCATCAAGATTTTCTACGCTGAGATAGGCTAACACCAATCAGTCATTGTACTGTGCTAACTTCATGTCAGTACTAAGGCATCAAAGCTCTATTCAAGATGATGTTTAGTTGGCAAGACATTTATTGGCTTCTGCGAGATGCAAGTTAGTTCCATTGTCGTGTGCTTCAATGCTTTTTTGCTTCCAATCCATCAAACTTTCTTTTTCCAAATAATGCTTGTATAAGAGAACTAGGACCTAAAATCCCTTCAACTAGCATTAAAACATGACAATGATTCATAAATTTGAGTCCAATGAGTCCTTAAAATACCTACTCATAACCCGTGGTTGCGATGTGTAATTGATTGGTAATTATAATCAGTTACATGAATTTCATCTTTCATTTTCTCAAAGTTAACTATATTATTGTGATTTTGGAGCTCGAGTTTGAGTGAAAACAATGGGAATCACTTGGAAGTGTTGATGGTTAGCATTGGGACGTTGCTTGGATGATTATTCTCACGTATATCTTGTAAGTTTCTCTCATTTTCACTTATTTTGATTCATATCTTGATTATTCTTTAGATTTCCTTGGTTGGGCTATTTTGAGCTCGTTTGTGCTCAGATTGTGTCCATTTTTGTGGCACGGGTCCCATGGTCCTATTTTGACCCGATTTTTAGGTTCTAGCCTTTTATAGCAATTTGGGTAACTATTTTCTCGTGTTGACATCTACATTGTAATTGATAGCGTGGCGTCATTTAGAGGCTATTCTAAAAGGAAAATTTCTTAGATAAAAGTTTGAGTGAGATATCGTCCTTGAGGTAGATTACAGTCTTCTCTTTGAATTATTATCGTGATTGTGGGAGTAAGACCTTGGACTGGCTAGATTTCAAGGTTAGTATGATTGTATTGTGATAGGTGGTTACCCTGTTGATTGTGTGGTGTGAATGTATTGAAAATGAATTGACGGTGTTCGGTATGCACTCATACACACAACCTCCATATTTAACATGTTTTGAGATAGAAATGTCCATTTGAGACCCTTACACAAATTTGTCACAATTTTTAAGTATTTTGGGCTCATAGGGATTGTGTTACTGGTTTACTTGAGGAAACTTGGAATTATGAAAAGAATTATATCATTTTCTAAGGTTTTTGTTTTAAAGATGTATTCAGATTAAACTTATTGGTTTTACTATCTAGGCTTAAATATTTTTAGGAAAAATACCATTTTCTGAGAGTTAGGATGAAAAAAGAGAAATGCTTAAAACATATGTATTTCTACTGGTTTGTTGAAATATGGGTTGTTTAACTTGATACCATGATCCCGAGGGAATATTTCATGTTGCATTGCATGCATACTACATATGTTGCTGAGCTCCGACAACCCACAAATTGAATTTTGGACTTTTACTTTTACTGCATATGTTGATGAGCTCCGACGGATCTACATAGTTGTCTTAGGGAGCCGACGGGATGACCAGTAAGATGATTTCGACACTTTTAATCTTATACATGCATTGGCCACATATGCATTGTATCACCTTGCATTATATCTTTGTCTGCGATTGACGTGAGTTCGGGTGTCAAATTTTCATTATAATTATTAACTTCACTGTCAATAGTGGTGTGTATGACTCTAGTTATCTGTTGAATTGTAGTGTTAGCATTATCGTGCCTCTTTTATTTATATAGTTTCTATTTGAGCTCAATCGGTTTATGATGCCTACTGAGTAACCCATGTTTGGTACTCACAACATAGTTCTGCATCTTTTCTTTGATGCAACACCTATTACGATCCAACCCCGCTGATTCCAGAGCTTCCAAGACATGTCGCTCTTGAATTGTGGTGTGCTCTTGGCATACGAAGATTTACTATTTTCCCTCTTTTGTACTGTCTATGTATTTTATATTTTGATTAGACAGAGTTGTTGTATATCGTCCCTTTTGTACTTGGATATTCTTCTAATGGTGGCACAAGGTATGGGGTTACGTTGATTCTTGTATGTTGTTTTGTCTTTCTTGATCACTTTCGGGGCCGTTCTGTGTATTTTGTATTGCTATATACACATCTATGGTATGTGCCCTCTTCTTTTTTATTATTACTTCCACGTAATCGTATATTAGTTTTTAACTCATCGCTTGTAGAGTGATATTTACCTACTAGGGGGTTTATTATAGGCATCATCATGACCTAATTTCGGGTCCTAACAATACATGTCCTATGAGTAGCTTGATATAAATTAATTTTCAAAACCCCTCTCAATTAATGGTATAAATGATTTTCATAAAGTATGTGCCAAAACCTTTGATATAACTTATTGTGTACAAGGATACTATGTAAAAGAATTGTTGTATGATTTAAATAGGAAAAGAAAACCATATTAATGATTAGAAATTAAAACCTACACGTGTGGATAAAATCACCACACTAAAACGCCATCATTTATATATATTAAAAGACAACTAAACTACTCATTACATCATTATGTTTTTTATGTTCTCATGTTTTCAAACTGTCCTAATTATAAGCAAAGCCATTCCTTAATCTTTGACATTATTGGGCCTCTAATGTAATGACTGGTTTATTCAATGCCCCTATAATATCGTAGGCATTTTTTATTCATCTATAACTTCATCTCCATTGTTTTTGTTTTCATTGGCAGGTGTCTAAGAATTCATATCCCCTTTCCCTCCTGCCAGCAGGAAAACCCAGAAAAACTAAAAAATAAAAACAACAACAAAACCCCCCCAAAAAAAAAAGTAAAATGGGAAAGCTTTTGGTTAATGTTTTCCTAGTAACATTCTTGGTGTTTTTGGGGCATAATGTGGAAGGACTTGGGGTTAACTGGGGTGACATCTCCTCCCACAAGTTGCCTCCTAAAGATGTAGTCAAAATGTTGCAAGAAAATGGCATTAAGAAGGTGAAGCTTTTCAATAATGATGAGACCATCTTGAATTCCTTGGCTGGAACTGGCATTGAGGTCATGATTGGCATCTCTAATCAACTCCTCAAGGATTTGGTCAATCCTGATGTTGCCAAGAAATGGGTAAAAGAAAACGTCACACGTTATGAGCCTAAGTCTCCTAAAGGAGTTAATATCACGTAAGTGCATCTTTTTACCTTGATTCATCATTTGTCATATATCTTCTATGTCAGCTTACATCTATGCCATCCAATTTTGATTGTGTATAAAATTAAACAAGTAAACACACATGTCCTAATACACATAGGACGCAAGTTTGAGTGTCCACCCAAAATTGGACATGGACGCAAGTTGAAGCCAAGTTAAAGAACACATTTATTTGTTATGCGTATCTTTAAATAATATAATTAAGCATGTTTCATAATTGGTGCAGACTTGTAGGTGTTGGTAATGAGCCATTCTTGAGAGATTACAAGGATACATTGACAAATGTTACAGGGCCTGCATTAGAGAATATCCAAAATGCACTGAATGATGCTGGACTTGGTGACACCACCAAGGCAACTGTACCTCTAAATGCTGATGTTTACTTGTCACCAAGCTGGAATCCTGTACCTTCTGGGGGATTTTTTCGCGCTGACATCATTGATCCACTCAACTATATTCTTAAGGTGTTGAACAAGAATAAAGCTCCTTTCATGGTCAATATTTATCCTTTTCTTAGTCTTTTCTATGGAAATGGTGCCTTCCCTTTTGACTATGCCTTCTTTGATGGTGTGAGCAATCCTCTTAAGGACAAAGATGGTGTTGAATACACCAACTGCTTTGATGCCAATCTTGACACTTGTGCAGCTGCTCTAGCTGGAGCAGGGTATGGCAACATGACCATTATGGTAGGAGAAATGGGATGGCCTACAGATGGAAACAATTATGGTAATGTGACATTGGCTGAAAAGTTTTATAAAGGATTTGTATCATATCTTGCTAAAGGAAAAGGTAGCCCACGTCGCCCTGGAAATGTTGAGGCATACCTATTTGCCTTATTTGATGAGGATAGGAAGAGCACACTCCCAGGAAACTTTGAGACACATTGGGGACTTTACTATGACGATGGAACGCCAAAGTTCCCTCTTGATTTACATGGAAATAAAAAAACTCTTGTGTCCGTGCCAAATGTAGAAAAACTCTCCAAAAAATGGTGTGTGATCAAGCCGGATGTTAAGAATTTTACAGATCTTATGACATATGCTTGTGACCGCGCAGATTGTACACCTCTTACTAATGGATCATCTTGCCAAGACATTAATGACGCTGCCAAGGCTTCATACGCCGTGAATGCCTATTTCCAAAACAACCAACAAAAAGCTGATAGTTGTAATTTTGAAGGCAAGGCAACAGTAACCACAAAGGATCCATCACAAGGGACTTGCAATTTCACCATTGGCTTCAAATCACTTACTTCTCTTTCTCCTTCTCCTTCCCCTCTTCCTTCTTCCGATCACTCAGACGCTAAGGCTCCTTCATCATCATCATCATCAGCTTCTCCTTCAACTCCAAAAGTTTTAGCCTTTACTTCCATGGGAATCTCTTTTCTTGTTTCACTATTTTTCATGTAGATGGATCATATTTTGTTACTTAATAATTTGAGATTCTACCCTTTAGGATTCTTATTTTTGTGGAGAGTCGATATTTAAATGTAATCTTTTTTCAAATAAAATGTATAGATGATGAGATGTTGCTTCATCTCCTTTGGATTGGCAAGCACACTCATCATTTTTTTTATTGTATGTGTACTACATATGTTAAATATATATATATAGATAGATAGATAGATAGATAGAGTACATGCTACCACACTTTCTATAGATTTTTGTAAATCTTTAAATCATGTGATGGATTTTATGATACTTTTTGTCATTTGGGTCGAATCCCATAGAGAATAAAGAGAAATACAAAGTGTTAAGGAAGAAGGAAAAGACATAACATTTCTCGAATAAATAAGGGGTGTGGGTGGAACACCACACACCATTCCATAATACCCCGCAACTTAAAGTATATTTTTACGACTTGTAAATGTCGATGAATTGGTATGATATCATAGGATTAAGATTTTCAATGGGAAATTATATCAAGAAACACTTATCACTACAAGTGTTAGACCAAATAAGTTAGAAGCAGACGGGAGCCTTGAAACATTGTCTAACTTGGAACAAGCATATCTCCTGGTATATATAGAGTTAGAGGCCATAGTATACATCAAATTCAATATCATTGAGTCTAATTTCAAGAAAATCAAACCACTCATAAATCTATCTTCAAATTAAAGTAAAAATATGTGTATGTTTTACTATTGAATACACATAGGACAAAATTGGCTGCGGTGGACCCGTGACAGCCACATGTGGTGCCGGTCAATATGTGGAGAGATCTCATTGCCAATTTTTTAATTTGTTGGACTCACTGAATCCACTTCTTGAATTCAATGAGTTTGATACACTTTTGGTTTATTGATACCCTTGTATGCTCTATCCATCTAAATCAAAGAGTTAGCATGCCTTCATTATGTTGCAATGTATTGAGATCATAGAAATTCAAAGAGTTAGTATGCCTTTATTATTGATTGATGCTTCATATAAGTCAAGCTTATACTTGTCGACACATGTTACAAGTTAGAATAAGTCTTGTTTATTGGATTTCCAAAATTCCAGTTTAGTCTTGAGATAATTTTGTTTATAAAGAGTATGTATTATAATATTGTTGTGATCTTATTTTGTTTATCTTAGGAATTACTTGTGAAGCTTCATATTGAGAATTGATAATCGTATTGATCACCATTGAGTTTACTAGTACATTTTGAGTCAAAGAAGTGTTACTCATATCTAGAGAATTTACAAGTCATTTATATTTGTTGATGACCCATTTCTTGAGGGAGATATATTTCATGTTGTATGTACTGATAGAGGCCCAATTTTACATCTTCAATAGGAGGGTTGTTGCTTTCAGCCTTGGTTTGTAAGCTTCATTATTTCTGAAACAATTGAGACAAATATTGAGTTAGTGTAATTATGACCCTCTAGGTCATTTCTATATTATTACCTTCTTTTCATTATTTAGAGCGTTTCTATAGCGATCCCAAGTCATTTATGACTTGCTGGGATTGACCGTTCAATTACCTTGTCATTCATTTGGCTCCTGTGCAAGTCTCTGTATTTTGAAGCTTCTGAAACTTGAACGAGAGGTCAAAAGTTTAGGAATATGGTTTCAGAATGAAATTGTGAAGGTTCTGTCAGCTTCGAAACATCGAGTTTGGTTTAGAAGGACCCTTGGTGCGGATCCCGAGCCCCCTTGTGGAATTTGGCTTAAAATGGAGTTTGGGTGTGGGATTCACTTATATGGAAATCTCGTTGAGTCCAAAATGCTAAATTTGGTGCGGTAACATATTTCGTTTGCATGCACGGGGTTTCCAACCAATCCCGAGAACCTAAGCAGAGTCCGGTGGGACTTGGCTATATTTTCTGATGCCTCATGGTGCAGTCGTTTTTGCAGCCCTGGTGTCACTTAAGTGGTCTTCGGCTCTTCACCGTGGCAGACCTGGCTAGCGAGGGGTCAGCCGCTTTAGTGGCCTTGGCTTCGCTTAGGCGCTTGCCGCTTAAGCGGCTAGGGGATCACTTAAGAGATGGTCAGTCTGGGTGGCCAGCCGTGTTTGTGGTACTGCTTAAGAAGCGTTAGTGACCGCTTTTGCGGCACATGCAGTTAGTTAAAGACCATTTGGGGGTCTTTTTCACCATTGTGTTAAGTTCGATTTTGAGTTTTCTCAGCTCGATTCTCTGGAGGAATTAATATTTCTTGCTGGAAATTGTTGGAGCATTGTGTGGGAACCCTCGGGAAGGCATTGTAGGTTCATTTCAGAGGTTAGTTCTAGCTCCCTTGACCTCTCTTTGACCACTAATGGAGTTTTTCTTTGGGTTGTGTTGCATGAGCTAAATTTCCAGATTTTCAAGCTTGAATAGTGGCCCATTTTGGGACACAAGTTCACTGAACTCAATTGGGTGTTTTGACAGAGTCAATTTTGGAATTCCCAACGCGAATCCCATGTTTTCATTTTTTACTTGATTTTGGGTCTGGCTCCAATTGTTGTGCTTTTGGTGTCAAAATGTCCGTATTGACGTTGTGATTCTATTTTTGATAGCATGGCAGTGTTCAAAGCTCCATAATTATGACTTTGGAGCGCGTGTGGTCTACTTTGAGGTAGGTTATGGCTTCCCGTCGTTTAGATTGAGCTCGAGAATGTGAATGCATGTTGATTGTTGAAATTTGGGATAGGATAGTAGTTGGTTCATGTTAGTTGCTTAGAAACCATAAATGATCATATATATAGTAAGTATACACACAAATATAATGATCATATATATTTCACAATTAAAATATGATGATAGAATAAAAGACAAGTAGAGAAGTGGAGGTAACATTTTTATAATAAGATATTTAAATCATATGGAGTTTGGCAAGAAGAAAAACAGTTGCTGAAGTGACACCAGGAATAAAGATGTAATTAGGGATGGCTTGGGGAATAACACTTTGCTTGATGAATAATGTAATGAATGGGACTCCAAACAAGTATAACAATACGTCTTTGGCTCCCAACCCTGTGATTTTTGTTTCACCAATTATTTCAACAAGCATTTTGTGATACTCTTCCCTTTTCAATGATTTTTCACTGCAAATCTCATATTCCTGAAAATTGAATTAAAATATCTATTATATCATGTCCTTTAAGAGTAAAAAACTATTTTTGTTACTAAATATTGATTTGCTCCCTAAGGATTTTAGTTTACGTATGGAAAAACATATTGTTAATGTGAAAAGAAAAACCACAATTGTTAGACAAAAGTGTCATTTGCATGCTTACTTGGTGCAGCCGCTCGAGTGTGGCAATCTCTGGCACCCTTAACTGTGTGCACCCTAGCTCTTTGTTGATATCTCTGTCAAACAATATAACATGGATATAAAAGAGATTTAAATTTACTTTTCATTTGTTGTTTCAATTCTTCGATAGAGATTAGATTAAACGGAAAATAAATAAGGTTTATAACACCTTATGACATACAATTGTAAGGTCATTAAATTTGTAGGCTCTAATTGAAGAGAATAGCAGAAGAAAAGTATAATGGGGACCTTCTGCTAGCTCAAGATCGTTAATTAAGATCGAAAGATTCAACTAAAGAAGAAGCGGAAGATAGAAAGTTAAAGGAAGAATTTGGAAAGAAGAACTTTGTAATGGAAGAAGACTCTTTAATTTCTTTGATTTTTCTTTATTTTTGGTTGATTGCAAATGACAATGGTCACCCCTATTTATACTTGTGTAGGGATGCTTCTAGAAATTATTCTAGATACATCTACAAGAAAAATTTAGATAATCTTATCTTCTAACTATCTAACAAGAATATAGACTATTCTATAATATACCACAAATATCTAATTTCCTAGAACATCTACACAATTCTTAGATACATCAAGTACTTAGGTATTACTCTACATAAGTCTAGAAAGTTCTAATATCTAGGATTAGTTGTACCTCCAAAAAATCATCTTTATTTTTCACACTCCCCCTTAAAGTGATTTTTTGGAAACTACCTCACACTTGTTGTGGAAGAACTCAAACAAAGTTTTGAGTCACGTCTTGGTGAAAATCTCAGCAGTTTCTTTCAAACTCCTCTTGCTTCTTCAAATGGTAAAGATTATTCATCATCAGTTGATCCATGTGGATTATCTCCTTGTTGAATTCTCAAACTCCCCCTTTCTCATAACTTCTCGACAATTATATTATCCAGAGAAACACTATCAATTTTCTGTGAAATCTCAACACCAACATAGGATCCACTATGATGTTCTCTTATCATCTCTTCGAAAGATTTTTTGGCAGCTTCAGAGCTTTCAAAAATCATATTGTTTGTCTTAGAGATTTTAATATCAATTTCTTCCTTTATTTGATCTCTACTTCCATCTTCTTTTAGAATTTGCTTTGATATTGCATATGATTGACCGGATACTTCCATTTCCAACAAATCTCCCTTATTGCTTTCTTTGGGATGCTCATTGTTGACACATATAGTTTCAGATACTGCATGTTCGGGATTTACTTCAACATCCTTCACTTCCAGACTTTTATTGTCAATTCCAGAATTTGCTTCTTTGATTTTCTCAATAGCATCACCAATTCGAACATCTTCAGAATTTTCTTGCTTCATTTTGATGACATCAATGTCTTGCTTCTCCATGTGATCAACTGCATTATATTCAAAATTCTCGATGCAGTCTCTTTCAAGATTGATGGAAATCATGGTATCTATTGCTCAAGCATCAACTACTAAACACTTTTACTAGTTTTTTTCTTCTTCAGCAACTTTTTGAGTCATATTGCTCTCCTTGGCTCAACAATATCTTTTTATGTGTCCTACTACACCACAACGATAACATCTAAGAGGTTTCTTACCATAACATATAAAAGTTTTTTCCTTCATTCCAGGAGATCTAAACCACCTGATAATTGAGAGTGTGACATATCTCTTGCTTTTCCTTTTGTCGGTTACAAGAGCATTGCCTTCCCTTTTTTTGACGATACACCAGCTAACTATTTGGCTTGTAACTCTTGTGACAACAACAAATTTTCAAATTCCTCCAAGGATGATTGTTGAGCCCATCCTTGAATTGACGTCACAAATGGAATATATTTAGGTTTCAAACTACGAATGACTATTCTTCTCAGTCATGCTTCAGAAATAGTCTCTTCCGAATTCAATAAACATATCTCAGAACATAAGTTTTTAATTTTTAAAAAATACTCGGCGATAGTTTGATAACCTTGACTGTGTTAGCCAATTCATTCTCCAATATCTGCAGCCGAGCTTCATTCTTCTTGTTGAACAAACGATCAAGGGTCCTCCATATTTTATGAGCTGAATTACACTTTATAATATGATCAAATAAACTGGAGGAGATTGTCCTCTTTAGAATGAATTTTGCCTTCACATTAATCTGCGTCCACTTCTTACAGGGGCATAGCTATTGCTACCCAAGGGTTCGTCGGAAAATTACGTTGTGTATATATGTCAAATTCTACATTTAAAGGATATATATTTAAAGTTGGAAACCCCTTGACAAAAGTTATGCATTTGGTGAAGTGGTAAAAGGTGTCCATTTGAATGAAGGAGTTCCGGGTTCAAACCCTAAATAGCATAATATTTTTTTGTTTTTATTTTGACATCCACACACCATTATTCTTGGACACCCTTAACAAAAATTTTGGCTCTACCACTGAATTCTTATATGTGCTACTATTTTTCGATTAGTCTTCAGGAGGATTTGTGTTACTCCTGTTAACAACATCCCACAAATTCTCGCCCACAAGGTATGATTCCATACATGTTCTTTATACCTTGTAATTGGACTAGTTCAACAGCTCCATCCCCAATCTGTTAGCACGACCGTTGAAATCCATATAGAGAAACTAGTTGAATTTTCCACTAACTCGATCTTAAAATAAAAACCAGAAGCCAGTGTGTGGTTATGGCTCTGATACCATGAAGAGAATAGCAGAAGAAAAGTATAATCGAAGAACCTTCTACTAGCCCAAGATCAATAACTAAGATTGAAAAATTCATCTAAAGAAGAAGATGAAGCTAGAAAGTTAAAAGGAAGAATTTGGAAAGAAGAACTGTGTAATGGAAGAAGACTCTTTAATTTCTTTGATTTTTCTTTGTTTTTGGTTGATTACAAATGACAACGGTCACCTCTATTTATACTTGCGTAGGGATGCTTCTACAAACTATTCTAGATACATCTACAAGAAAAATCTAGATAACCTTATCTTCTAACTATTTAACAAGAATCTAGACTATTCCATAATTTACCACAAATATCTAATTTCCTAGAACACCTACACAATTCTTAGATACATCAAGTACTTAGGTATTGCTCTACATAACTCTAGAAAGTTTTGTTATCTAGGATTAGTTGTACCTCCAAAAATCATCTTTATTTTTCACACTAATGCATGAATCTTTTGTACCATATTTTCTTCGTTGGATACAAATATTTTTGGTGCGCTCAGATGCATGTATCTTTAATACATGCGGGTCAAATTAGGTGTAAATTTGTTTAAAGATACATTGTATCCAAGCGTGATTCGCATGTATTTGGGATACACTGACTTTCTTTCTTGTCTCTCTCCCTATGTATCTTTATTCGAAAATTTATTTAGTATCAAGGATACATGTAACTAGTTTCAATGTTGACTCTCTTGCTTGTCTCTCTCCCTCTCTAGCTCGTCTATCTCCCTATGTATTTGTATTTTAAAATATATATGGTATCAAAGATACATGTATATGACTTGGAATTTGAAGGAGTGGTATATCTGACTTGAAATCTGATTTAAAATTATTAATAAGCGAGAGAATATGTCGTTATCTCAAACTATAGAGTGGATTAGTAATTAAAGAAGTAAAAAGAGCGAATGAATAAGGTTTTATGAATGGAGAAAACATAATAGAAAATAATGGACATTTAAGCCCATTACAAATAGAGGAGGTAAATGATACCATAGAAAGTCTAGAGTCTGGAGTAGCCACGACATGTGCTGACACATTAAAAAAGTATTTTTCAAACAAAGTTTTGAATGATATTGTTACACATTCCATGGAGACCATAAAAGAGACTGAGGTCACTAATCAGATTGCTTTGGAGGGAGACAATGAAGATGTTTTCCAGGTTATGTCTCATGTGAAGTTAAAGGTAGTTATTTCACTTGATGAAATGAGAGGGCTCTTCAAAAGACATGACAGAGTATTGGTAAAATGAAGAATTTTACAACTGATTTGTGATTGTAGAGGTAGAGCATCTATCAAGGACTAGTTTAGATCATGCATCACTTGTATAAACATGTGGGCAAGAAGAACAACATATATCATTAGGACTTGCATCTTCTTATAATTTTGGACACAACATGAAACATTTATTGGTATATATAGTAAAGCACATCTAACTTACTAGGAAATTCTTTTTAAATTTTGTGTGTGTGTTTAAACAAAAGTTGAAGCAGCTTAAGGTTGCCTAAGTTAAGTGGAGCAGAGACACATTTGAAGACATTTTGCATGAACAAAAATCATGTTGAAATGATAGTGTATGGAACAAGAGAAAGAAACTTTTCTAATAAAAAAAATAGGCAAAAAAAAAAGTTAAAAGTTAACAACATGAAACATTACACTATAACAAAAACACCTTTTAGCGGCAATAAATATACACATTAACAAAGAGTGTTAAAGCCTTTACAGACATTAGTTAATTGTCATTGGATCCAATGTCGCTAAAGGCTTTAAGGACATATATAAAGAGTGCTAATTGCCGCTAAAAGTACATATTTAGTGGCAATTAAGTCATTGCCGTTAATTAATTGCCGCTAAAGATCATTTTTTATGTAGTGTTACTTACTCGACTGTTTGGCAGACTGCACGGCAAAATTGTGCTAAGCTCCATTTCTTAGTGTTGTTAAAATGAGTGATGTAGCAATTGTCTATTATTGGACCAATATTATCACTCTGCTCACCATTTGCTGCAATAAAACAAAAGCAAAAATATTACAAAAATTGATATGAAAAGAAATGAGGTGTGCAACATAGAAAGAAAGAAGATAGACCAAATTTCTTGAGGGATTGTCCCATACTATGAAAATATTAGGTGAAATGATCAAGAACAAAGACTTATATATATATATATATATATATATAACCTCAAATTAAGACAGATGATCTATTAATGTAAAATGAGACTTGAAAAGGAGGAGGAGTATATCTTGAGCATGAAGCAAAAACACTTTTGACACTTTTCTATGTACGAATTGATACATATGACTTTTGGTAGCCAAGGAAGGAATGTTTGATCACTACTCTAACATTTGAGACAACCAAAAGACTATGCATGCCAAAATATTTATTTCAACTTGAATGGACTATAACTTTTGCCTCAAAGAAGAATCTACTAATTTCTTTTTCCAAGTCCAATTAAGAGTGTGTTTGGTAAGAAGGAAAATGTTTTACATGGAAAATAAGTTGGTTATTTTATCATGTTTGGTTGGTGAATGAAAAAGAATTTTTTAGAAAATATCTTTTATTTTTGGCTAGAGAGTAGAAAATACTTTTTAGGACAATAGTTTCTGACTTGGAAACCAACCCTGATAATTGATTCAACATCCAATCCGCGACTTTACCCCTACTCCCGACATGGGACCCGATATTCGAATCGAGACCCGACCCTAATCATGATCTGAATCGAAACACAATCCCAAGACCCAACCAAGGACCAAACCCTAACTCCCGACCCGAGACCCAACATTCGAACTGGAATATGATCCTGACACCCAAATTCGACTGCAATCCGGACCCACCTTTTGAGACGGGATCCGACTTCGACATTAGGCCCTGACATCCGACCCCAATGATCAATTTAGAACCCAAACTCGACACCTGATATAAACCCAACCTCGACTTTCAATCCAAAACCTGACTCAAAACCCCATCCCAACACCTAATTTGGGACACGACACCCAATCTTAAATTCGACCTAATCCTAACTCGAGATCCAACTCCGACTCAATATGGAACTCAAGAGTTGGTCTTGAATTGTGAATCAGAAGTCGAATTCAAAATTAACATCGGGAATCAATGCTCGAAACTTAAGTTGGTATAGAAAACTCAGGTGTGAAGTTCAAAAGATTTTGAAAAATATTTTCCTTACTTTTTAAGGCAAGTCATTTTTCTTAAATTTGAGAAAAATAAATTGATTTGGAAATTATTATCCAAAATATTCAAACCAACCAAACATGATAATTTTCTGGAAAACATTTTCCTTCATGCCAATCACACTAAGAAGGAAGCCACATGCCTGTTACGCTCCAAATTATCCCAAGTTTCGATGGTACATATATAACCCGAAATCCATCACATGAAATGGTACATATATAACCCGAAATCCATCACATGAACCCAATAGCAAGTAGCAACAACAGGTAAATATCATAAAACACAAATTTGAATCTAGTACAATCTTTTCTAATATTTCTTTTTTCTATCGACCAATTTAGTTTTTCTTTCTTGATACGTTATTTCCTTGCGTAACATTTTACAAATCTTAATTTTGAAAAACTTTGTTTATATGTCCTCAAATTCAGCAGTATGTCTATCACTCTTCAAAATAAGGACCATGAAATAAGAATTTACAAGAACACCAACACACATTAAATTTATACACATTGAGTATTGGCTTATTGCTTGCCAACTGAGTAAATGACAGATCCAACCATAATTATCAGGCCAAAATCAATTTTCTAAAGACATTAGCCTCTTTGGGTTCCTAATTGTAGTATAGGTACACCATCTCTTACTGCATTCAAACTGCCAAAATATACACTTAATTTTACAGAATAGCAACTTTCTGTAACCTTCTTCTCTCATTGAACTCTGAGAATTAGAAGCTAAAATTGTACAACTTTGTATGCGTTGAACTTAGCCGAGCAAGCTATTCCAGTGTTGTTTAAGAATCTCATGTGCCTTGAAGCAAGGGACTGCCTGCAGTTCAGTGTGCCCATTTAAACAATCCTGCGTTACAATACCCAGCCTCACCAAAGTACTTATGGCTTTGTCTACAGGCATTTCAACCTGCACATAAATGCATCAGTGTCAAGATGGAAAAATATATACGGGAGTCCTTCTACTTGTTCTAGTTTGTCATCCCGGTCCCCCTTTACTACACAAAGTTTCATTCAAACACTTGTACTTGTTCAAAATCTGTCCGAGAATGAATGCCCCTCACTTGCGCTGACATGAACGTCACTTGTCAAATTAAAAAAGTATTAAAGTATGAAAAGAAATTTTAAGAATAAAATTAAAACTTATTCTAGGAAATCCCCTGCATTTCGTTCTTCCCCTATCTGTTCAATATCTGAGGAAACAAGCTCATTCCAAGTTAAAAGACATCCATACAATACAAGCATACTCCAGTTGTTCACACAACAATTTCTCAGCATCTAATTCACTCAAGTTAACATCCAATAACTTCTTCATTTCCTCTAGAGGTTCATATGCCATTCTCTTCAACTTCAACCCCATTCTTCCATAATCTTCACTCTCAGGAACAATCAATGCCAACTGGTTCAAATGAACTGAATTCGCCATGAACAAACTCGTAATTTTGGACCCATTTTTGACATCGCCTTGAATGTCAACACCCACAAACATAATAAGTTAAAGAGTTTTTGAGGAAAGAAAGAAGAGTTCGGGATGTAATCTGAGGGAATAAAATAGAAGGTAATGGAGGTCGACACAGAGTTGGAGGAACAGATGGAGGGGTTTTCATCACCGAGGCTAATACAGAACCACCATTTAATATCAATACACGTTGACAGTGTGACGGTCACTTTGATTTGTCCTATTGTCTTTATTTGTGATCTTCTTTTTAATTCTTTGTGAATCAGGAGAGGATGGAAAAATGAAGTGGAAGACTGTTTAGTGGTGGTGGGGAGAGAAAGAAGAAGAAGATGGGAGGCTTTGCGGAATTTCTTCTTTCTTTTTCTTTTTCTTTTTCTTTTATTATTATTTGTTTCTGATTTTAATACTTTTTCCACCAAAATATTACTTTCATGGGCTTTTAAGCGTGTGTAACTGCACACTTTATACAACTCAGCAAACCAAATGCCACACAAGCTTGGTCAATGGTCTGAGGGACTTAAAATACTACTTCTGAGTTCTGAACACATACGTGTTTAAATAAAACTGGGTAGTTGAGGGGTCGGGATGACAAACCGGAACAAGTATAAGGGTCTCCAAGGCTATGCCGCCAAAAATACAACTACAAAATAAATAAATCAACAAGTTACCTTTTCTTCCAATAGATCATAAATAAACTTCTCACATCTGGCTCCGATATTTCTAGCACAACTTTCCTGCATTCAAATTATTTAACAAGTTCTCAGATGGTTAAATTCAACAGAAGTTTGTAACCAATTGGAAATCTTTGCTCAAGTGATAACTACAAGCGCGTGCCTACACCTTCAAGGCCTTTCACATGTAAAGCAAAGGAGCTACAAGCATTTGGATTACTTGTGATAAGTGGGAAGCATCAATGTACCTACTAACTGCTTTATCATATTCTTCAAGTGTAAACAAAACTTTTGTCTGCTAACTTTCTTCATAACCTTCAGAGGGAAAAAACGTTATTTTTTTAAAAGTGACAACCGAATTCATAACCTGACACTTCATCCTATCACCATGTTCTCCTATCATAGTGTAATTCATGTACACCTAAATGATCATGTAACTAGAAGAGAAGAAGATCAATCGAACCAAAGTGCACCTGAAGTGCAATCATTTTTCACATAATGGTGTTCTGTAAAAATCCTTAGCGGCTATGCCATTTAAAGGAAGTGATGGAATCCAGAAATTCAATTAGGCTTTAAAATATTGACATCACAAGAATGAAAAACAAAATCACGAGAAAACAGAGAACACCACTAATATATGTGCATTATCCAAGAAGCGGTCGCAGCACTTGAAACCACCATATTAGGAAGCTCTTCTTAATTCCTTTCATTCCTTTAGGACAGGCAACCCCTCAGGGATTCTAGATCCAATTCAAGCTCCAACTAAGAGTAGGAAGAAGACTTCATTAGACGTTAAGGTTTCATGAGTATGAGATTAGTCCCTGCTTAACTCTCTTAAACTCACTCGCGCCCCAATTTTCAAACTTTCCTTCCCTAGGCACCTCCATCAAGGTTTGCCAAGGATCACACATTTGGATCAATTGAAAAGAAAAATAACAAACAGATTAAGTTTTTGCCGCACTGAAGAGAACAGTGGGAAATATAAAATACAAAATGGAAGGTACAGGTGGAAGTGGGTCTATTTGTTTTCTGTTGCTATTGCAATTTAACAGTGATATTCTTAGAAATTTATTTCTGATGCAAACAGCAAAAAGAGTGGATGATATCAAAAGAGGTGATGCCCCTAGGTAGTGAGGCTTTGACTGTTAAAGCTATAAACTACAGCTTTAAATATAATGATGGAAGAAAATATGAAAAAATTTAAAAAGGAAGATCGAATTAACTGCTACTTTTTGAAGCGTAGGCTATCGCGGTGGTGTGGGTTGGTTTATATATTGATCAATCCTAAGAAGTGAAATAATCTGGAAAGAAAAGAGCAAGTAGAAAAAATGAAGCACAAAGAAAAATAAAATTATCAGAAATTTTGTGCTTGTTACTTCCATTAAGTGCACTGTCTCCCCGTAGCTATAAAGAAAAGAAAACCTTAGAATGCATAATATGCCCTTCCATATAGATCGTCGTGGCATGAACGAATTTCTTCGCTTCGATTCCGCCCCTAAAGCTAGCTCCTACTCCTCCTCCTTCTCCTTTAGGATAGGATCCTCCTTGGTCCTTTTTACATAACATTCTCAGCCGCCCAAGAGGACTGGCTATCTTTCTCTTTATATGCAATATCTTGAAAGGCAAAGAAAAAGATCCACCGTGGCCTTATGTTGGCATGGGATTTGGGTTACAAGCAGGTCATTCTTGAAACAGATTTTGAATATTGTTTGCAAAAGATTTTATTTATACAGACAAATCAAAGTTTGTTGAAAAGAAACTAGTAGAACAATTAACAAGGAGAACATAGTGCTCTAGGAGTAATGATAAGATCACGGAAAACCTGGATGTTTTCTTTCAGCAGGACTGCATATGCCAAAATGGCTTCTTTGTACTGCAAGAAGGGAAGAATGCAAGAATCAGGTGCCTATATATTTCCTCAGGAAACCAATTACATTCACTTGTGTAGACAAAATGGATACAAGTGTTGGAGGCTTCTGTTACCTGCTGTTGTTCAGAAGCATCCAGGAGAAAGTAAACAGAACCAAAGCCACTTGCTATTGTTTTCTCATTAAGTGTCCTGTTGACCAGAAGCTAAATATAGCATAAAAAAATGATTAGGCATAAAAAATTTCGAACTTCATAAAAAGAAATGGAGAATGGAGGTGATGGACTCACTTGATATCTTTCCCACGTTTGCTTGTAACCCAAGACCACACGGCTCACATATATCACAAGAGCACTGACTGCAACCACATCTAAAAGTATCGCGGATCTGTAATCAGATCATCAAGTTACTTTACGCAATTGAAGCACACATAGTAATCAGACTAGTTGTGTTTACAATAATTTTAGTATCAAAGAAAAACAATTACACCAAAGAAGCCACAACTAACTAGAAGAGGATGATGCAAGTTTGATTTGACCCACAAGTTTGAGAATCTTGAAATGTCAAAATCGTGTGCACAGTGACCTATAATTCTAACACTAAACCAAAACCAAACTGAGGTACCAATAGAATACAGTAGTGAAAAAAATAAGATAAGCTTCAAATAAGCATGTTAGATATGATTTTACTAATGTACGAAAATACTCAGCACAATAAATTTGCCAAGCACACTTATTTTAAGAATCATGATGAGGAAAAGACGAGTTGGATGACAGCAGTGCCTTAAAAGTACTGTTTGTCTCTCTTTGTATAAGAGTTTTGAGTCGGTTGATTAAAGAAAAGATGATGTCCTAACAAGACACTGTGGATTATTTGACAACTACACCATGGATTGAAAACTGTGTAGAGATCATGAAAAAGTTGATCAATCATACAGTGAAAACATGTTTTCGAACTTGTAGTTTATGAAGTATGCCAGAAGTCCAAGAACCGAGGCAATGTCCAGCCGTACCTACAAACAAAAGTGAAGTACTTCTTCAGGATAAGCCGCGAATTATTAAAAAAAAAAAAAAAAAAAACCAGCACCCTGCATTCAAAACACTAGAAACCTCCATGAAATAATTGTAACAATTGGTATTAAGAGTGAGCATTCTCAGTCCAGTGACTAAAGGAAAATAGTTATATCTTCTTCAAACACAAATAAGTCAAGCTGGAAAGGGCTATGACAATTGCATTCGTTCCACAAGTAGTTTGTGATCTAAATGATATAGATTTTTTTCCTTCTACTATTTGACCTCAAGAATTCCCAAAATTGAAGGCATAATTAAGCAAATAAAAGTAATGACATTTTCAAGTTTTTAGATGAGATGAACACACAATTTAACAAAGGTATTGCATATACAGAAGTTCTGGCTTTAAATCTCACCACCATCCTCTATCAAAGAATATTTTCACATGCTTGGCCCATGAAAAAAATCAGACTTGCATGCCTGAATGTGTGTATAATGCAATGTACGCATGGAATAAATTAAACCATCAAACAATTAGAAAGTTCCATGGCCTCGGTCATGAGAAAGAAAAAGACTTCAGTAAGCAGGTATAGTGGTATAGTGGCTACTCTGATACAACTTATGCCAAGAATTTTCTACTAAGAACTCCACCTTAAGTTTCATATGATATGCCTTTCTTATATCAGATTTACTGATTACATCAGGAACTATTGTTTTTCCAATGTGCTTTTGTCTTTTATTTATCCAATTCAAATATGTGTCTGATTATATCTATTCATTCTTCTTTCTTTAAATTTTTGCCCAGAAAAATTTTAGTTGGTTTCTAAATATTGATCTGACAATCATGTCAGATTAATATTTAGAAACCAACTAAAATTTACAGAAAATATGATGCCTACCATACAATGGTTATCCAAGAAGATTGACACTAACTTTTACGTATTTTCAGGCTACAAATTAACATCATCCCCAATTCCAAATTTAATATCTATATCTGTACCGCACCACACAAACAGCTAATTCCTAGAGGGCCCTATGGTACAACTGATGAGAACTTGTGCACTTTCCTTTCACCCAATTTTTCTTGATATCAAAATGTAATAGTTTAAGGTTTCATCTCAGGTCATTAATGCAGAACACCATTGTCAAATTATCCATGATCAAACTGTAGAAAATTCATTTTTTCCATACTGAAACGATGTTAAAGTTCAATTTCAGCTCATACCGAGTCTAGTATGCGGAAAGACAACTTCTTGTGTGGAAAAACAACCTACAGAGAGCAACAAGCATAATAAGTTGAAGTACATACTAAATCAAAATGTGGACGGAGAACAAATACAATCATAAACTTCAAGTGATTTAATAGTTGATCAAGTATATTCCGTGTTCAAGGATTTACAGGTAGATCTGGAATGGGGATTCTCTCGTATATCTTCAGCTGTAAGGAGGGAAACTCGGCTATATCAGCGTCACCTCCTTCACAAGTTCCCTTGATGTATAGCAAAATCAACTCTTGGTAAGCTGGCTCCTATCAGAAGCAACTATCACATTATATGAGGATGCAGGGCCTGAGATTAAGGTTATCTAGCAAAAGATGAACACATAAGTATTTAAATGTTTTCTTTGACAGTTTACTCGAAGTCTCGACTAAGATCAGTTTTAAAGGCATAAGTACTCTTAAGGGTGCAGCATTCCATTGCTAATGCTAGAGACAAGGCTATTCAAAACACAGAGTAACATAGGACATGCAACAGTTGCAATGAATTATTTCAAGCACTACAGTCGGATGTAATATTCTAACCATGACAAAAGAAATGTAATGTTCATGATGAAAGGATTTGGGAGTAACTCAAGGCAAAAAATGTACAGTTTTAAGAAGGGGAAATGGAGAGAAAAAGAATGAATTGCAGTTGGATAAGTGGTATAAAAGAATTGCACTTATAAACAATATATAAGATAAAAAGGTAAGGCACTCTCAAAAGAAAAGAAAATAGGAAGACTTGTGGAAACAGAATAAATTGTACTCCCTCGTCCCATTTTATATGACTTACTTTCTTTTTTAGTCAATCCCAAATGAATGACACTTTTTTATATTTAGTAACAATTTAACTTTAAAATACTCATTTTATCCTTAATGAAATGATTTATAGCTATACAAATATCAATGAATTATTTTAGACCACAAGTTCCAAACATCTTTCCTATTTTCTTAAACTCTGTGCCAAGTCAAACTAACTCATATAAATTGGGACGGAGGGAATAACATCTTTTAAGTAGTTTGAATTGAAGACCGTGCGAACCCATGATATTCATTGTGCTTCAAGCAATTATGAGGACAAAGATAGGAAAGTAAGGCATTAATGTCATATGCTATGAGAACCGAACTTCAATGTAATTGAAGTTACCTGGAGTGTTGATTTTGAGAGAAGAATGGAAATAGAAGTTCTCAACATTCTCCAAAAATCATTTCCACATAGTTTGCGTGATGCAGGTTCCCATATATCGCTAAGTGATATCCTCGACAAAAATATTGGCCTAGACAGAAGATTCTCTTTGATGACATAGTCATTTCAAAAATCAATGAAATTTAAATCTCATTCTTTAACCAAAGAAAATAACAACAGCAGCAGTAGCAAGAACAAAAAAAAAAAAACTTCCTAAAATATGAGTTTTTTCTTACTCATAAGAGCGTATGCAAGTCTTATTAGAACACATACACTCAGTCACACAGCAAGATAGAATTTCATACTCAAGTGGACAAACCTTAAATGAGACTCGGTTTCAGTAACATCTATTTCATCAACTTGCTGTTTATCTGTTGAAGGTAGAACTCCAATCAACACCAGCAGCTTTTTTAGAAGCCTGCCACGAGGCCCAGCAGCTGAAAGATTTTCTTCATAACGAATTACTGCATTCTGTGCAGCTTTTGAAAGGGGAAAGTCATTTTCTGATAATGTGTCAACTTCAAATGGCTTATTTAATATGTGCTGGTTGTCACTAGATGTTTGCTGGAAAATGGAAAAATATTTCAACCAAAGCTTGGTTTTTTTGGCCCAAACTTGAGCATCGTCTTTTGTGATAGATCTTTCCAAAACCTGGCTCAAGAATAGATAGAAATCTTAGAACAATTCTAACGACCGTCAAAATCAATGGAAACTTTCGCATCTACATCAAAGCACTAAATGCATTAGCAAAAGGAACTATATCATCAAGTTGGATCATCATCAATTCATCATAAATCAAATCAATATGGTTTCAAGTATAGATGTAATCATGAATAAACAAAAACCAGAATGATTGAGCTTGAGAATTAGTTGCCGCAGCCTTTACATGTACTGCCTAATTCTGCCACTGTTTCTGCTTCCCTAGCACATGACTTTCAGATTTCTAGTAATCTTTCCATGTCTGTCTCAATTAAAATAATCCTGTTTATCTAAGAGAGTGTCTTAGTGAAATATTTGAAATGATGATCATTTGACCACAGATATATCTTTTTAATGACTTTTTGGTTTAGCTTCTTTTTGCAGATTTGAAGAACCTCATTTAAATGAAAATGCCCTAACTTGGTTTATGTTTCCAATCTTTTGGAGATACATGGATCATGGAAGTCTATAACTGTGATTGGCCATCAAATCCAAGAAATCAGGTTCGTATGTAATCACGAGAAAAACTACCAAACCAACAGAATTTCCCCTCCCAATTAATATTGAGGACCCTTAGAAAGCAACTTTTCAGTTTATCTCTATAGAAAGGAAAAATTTGATTTACCAGTACCAACATACCTCAGTCAACCAAATACTAACTTTCTTCAGAGGTTTGACTATCAGAGAGAAAACTCCTTGTAAAAACTTTGACTGCAAGTACTCTAGTTTTTCAACAATTAGCAAACCCTTCTGCCTCTCAGTTGCATAACCACGCCTGCATACAAATGTTCATGAATTTCATACATAAAAGAGAACAAGTCAAAAAAAGAGGTGTAAGGGAAAGTGTAATGAGATAGGAATTTCAACAGATATCCTGTCACAAGTGTAAACCCCTTTAGATATCCTCATATATTCCATTTGGAACTTTAATATCTCAAAACCCTCCCACAAGTGTAATCCAACTTCGGGATTCATTCATGAACTCTGACTACAGACTTACTAGTCTGAGAATGGACTTGCTAAAAGTTGGCTCTGATTACATGTGAAAGAGTTTGAGCATTTAACCCAGAACCATAAGGTAATAGTGGATCACGAGCTCTATAGATTCATTACTTGCCCCTGTACATCTGATGTAGACTTTAACAACAAGTATCTTCTCCAGCTGACAAGCGGCCTTATGCAACTGGTCCGGCCAAACTTCTCTTTATTTTCTATGTTTTACTGACCACTTCTTTCAGGTGAGTTTCCAACAGCACATACCTCTTCTTCTGCTGCTGATTCTTCAAGCAACTGTTTCTGAAAGATCTCTCTTTTTTCCCGTGGTAGTAGAATTTGGATGTTGAACCCATCTGAACATCAAAAAATCTAGTTCTGCTGTTTTTCTTCAAGAGACTAGAGTTGAGTGATCAGAGTTTTTTTTTCTTTTTTAGAGTTATCAGAGTTTGCTTTTGAGTTCCCTCTCTCGAATGTTGACATTTCTGTCAGTTTCAGGCATTGGTCAGTAGCAGGGCGATCCACGTACAAGTAGGATCCTATTTCACATCCACTATTGTTGAGCACATTCTGGATCTTGGGAGCACATTGAGTATTCCATTCTTTTGTATAGTCGTATTAAGCCTGTAACTTTATTTTCATTACTTTTAAAGTGTCATAGAGGCTCCATAAATAGTGTTGAGTTATGTTTTGGGGGTGAGGTATTCATTGACATCGCGAATAACTTATATTTTTTTCGTTATGTTTAAAGGGAATGTTTGGCCATAAAGGGCCGCTTGTTATTCCGAAAGATTCAATCAAAAAAAGAAGATTTCCATTTGTACCACATTTTCAAAATCTATTTGTTTTCGCAAAATAAATTAATGAACTGAGATACATAGGCAAGGTAGAGGTCAGGTCTACGTACACCCTACCCTCGCCAGACCCCACTTTGTGGGACTACACTGGGTGTGTTATTGTTTTTGTTGAGATACATGGGCGAGGTGGGCAGTTTCTACACTAAATCAGTTTGCTTGGTGCAAGTTGGAAGGTGTCGGGTACCGTTAACATCTCATTTCATTTTGGAGCGTGAAACCCAAATTGCTCACTACCTTGAGGGGATGTGCATGAGGAGAAAGTCTAGAAAAATCATTAAGACTATTATGTAAAATATTATTGTAGATTATTTGAAAGTCAAGATATTAATTGGATAAAGAAATAAGAATAATTTTCATACTTTGTACACCCAAAAGCTCCTACATAAGGAGCCCTTTTGTATGCTGTAACAACTAATTTAAACAAGAGTTTCCTCTTTTCTCTTCTATTTCAGAAAAATTATCTACACGAACCTGAATAATATGGCACTGGACTGAGATGCACTCTTCCAGTCAACAGATATTGGCAAAGTAAGAAGATAATCAGTATTTAGAGCAGATGTCAGCCTCAGATCTCTAGCAGACAATTCTTCAAATCCAGCGTTGGAAAGAAGCTGCAGGAAAGCATGTTGAAAGCGACTGGATATGGCAGTTCTACAGGAGATTTCAGATGGCAAGTCACATATAGTTAAGAAAAAATCAAATTGATATCATGAGAACACCCATGTAAAAAGCAAAAGCATATAATATTAAATACTGCAAGAGTTCAAATAGATATTTGATGTATAGGTGTGATCATTTTTGCTGCCATCATAGATCTCTTGCTTCAGCTCAACAAAGCACTGTTTTCAAGTTCAGATAGTTCTCATTTCTGTAAGGCATTTTTAAAAAAAATCGTCAGTGATCTGTCCTTGTCTCTTGTCATGTTGCCTAAATTAGAAGCAGTCTAAAGTCTAGAACCATATCAAATATTTCCTCATGTTTTTTCAGCTTCTTTCAATTTTTCTGTATTTCCATTATAAGAGTAAGCTTTTAGACAAAAAAAATTAGGAAAGTAATTTGGCAAACAACAAGATGCACCTTATTTTTATCAACATTGTGCTCCAAATTTGTGTATTTATTTGGTGGTTTATATTGGTGATATTGTTATTGCCAACAATCATCAAGGTGGTATCATTAATTTAAAGCAACATTTCTTTTGGCATTTTCAAACTAAAGACCTCAACAGACTGAAGTATTTTCTAGGTATTGAGGTTGCTCAGTCCAGATCAGGTAATATTATTTCCCAACACAAGTATGCTTAGACATTCTTGACGAGACTGGAATGGTGGAATGTAGATCCATTGACACTACTATGGATCCGAATGTTGAACTTATGTCGGGATAGGAGGAGCCACTCAGTGATTCAGGAAATATAGACGTCTGGTTGGTAAGTTGAATTATCTCACAGTGACCAAACTTGACATTTCTTATTTGTAAGTGTTGTAAGTCAATTTATGGATTCTCCCTATGATAGTCATTGGGATGTAGTTGTTTGCATTCTGTGATATGTAAAGTAGCTCCAGGTAAAGGACAACTCTTCGAGGATCAAGGTCTTTGCAGAACTTTGGATATATAGACATTGATTGTGCAGGATCACCTTGTGACTAATGTTCTACATCCAGATATTGTGCTTTAGTAGGAGGTAATTTGGTGTCCTAGAAGAGTAAGAAACAAAGTGTGGTTACTCGATCTAGTACAGAAGCATAATATCGAGCAATGGTTGTAGCAACTTATGAGCTAGTTTAGATTAAGCAGTTGCTTAGAGAGCTACAATTTGGAGAAATCAGTCAAATGGAACTTGCGTTTGATAACCAAGTGACCCTTCCTATCACATCAAATCTAATATTTCATGGGAGTACTAAGTTATTGAGATTGACTGTCACTTTGTCAAAGAAAAAATACTCTCAGGAGATATTGTTACAAAATTTGTGAAGTTGAGTGGATCAGCTTGCAAATATTTTCACCAAGTCCCTTGTTAATCCTCATATTAATTACATTTGACCAGCTTTAAGGGGAGTGTTAGAATAAGATAGAAATATCATTTGTATATAGTATCCTACTTGAAGAAGGATTTTCATGTAGTATAAACAAAGCTCAGTGTAATAATGTAAATACACAATTCAATAATATTTTTATCCAATATTCTCCCAGTAATTATTGAACTTTATGATATTACACACTACTATAGAAGATAGCAACATACCTAGACTCCTCAAGAGAGTCTTTGTTGACAAATTTGAGAAAAGAAACATATGGAGATCCTGAGAATTGATTAGAACCTGAAGTCCATAGATTCTTCAGTTCCATGTCCCTGCCATATTTATCCATGTTTTCAACCTTCTCAACATCACTTGTGACAATGTCAGCACCCCTTCCATTTGGCGTAAAATTTCTTTCTTGGCCAGATGAAACTGCAGTATTATTACTACTATCATTGGTATGAGAGCGATCATATTCAACTCGCATTTCCTCTAAGATAACTTTGTGTTCAGTATGGAGAATCAGGTCCAGGCATCTGAAATTACAGAAATTCTATTAGCAAAACTCAAAAATTGAACACCAAAAAGTATTTAATAATTAATGTTCTAACTTTTAAAGGAGAAAAAAAAAAAGGGAAACAATTTACACAACTGTAGAAGAGAGTCACTAGGATTCTGACTTTCATGAAACATACTTTTTTTTAATCAAGTAAGGCTTTCATTGATAATAACAAGGCCAACTTGGTCGTATACAAGAGATATACCAAAAAGGAGAGACCTACAAAATATGGTTCTCTCCGAAAGAGACCCAATCCTCTATACAAACAGGAACTATATGGATGCACCAAAAGAAAATAAGGATCGGAGATTACTCCTCAATTGAGTAAAGCTCATCTCCAGTAGAGGTGGAAAAATCAAACTCAACCCGTTCAACCCGCCCAACCCATTTAAGTTTGGGTTAGTTATTGACCCGCCCATTCATTAGTTCAACTCATTTCAACCCCAACCATCAAAAATTAGGTTGATATGTAACCCAAATTGGCTCATGAAAAATCTTGACAAATATTTTTAAAGAAATTTTTTTTTTCAAATTGATATGTTATATATAGTCATAATAAAGAAAAAAATAATTTTATTAGGCACTAAAATAGTTTGAAAGAACAAATAAAACAATTTAGTTCAGTAAAAATTGGGTTGGATTGGGTCTTGACCCGTTATATAACCCATTACCCAACCCGTTTTGACCCAAGCAAATTTGGGTTGGGTTGGATCTTGATCCGATAGTTATCTGAACCCATTATGACCTGCCCAAATTTAACTCAACCCGCCCAATTGCCACCCCTAATCTCTAGCCATTCAAAAGCTCTCCTATTTATCTAATACCAAATGACCAATATTAGAGCTAGAGGAGTAACCTTCAACACCTTGTGTCTTCTTCTCCTAGCTCCACTCTTCTAACTGAACATCAACCCCTTCACTGATCTTGGCATTATCTAAGTGACGACAAACCATATAAACATACAATCCCATAACCTCGTGGCTAATTTGCAATGTAATAAAATGTGATTCACATCCTCACCAGTCTCCTTAAAAAGAAACACCAGCTCATGTGGACAACCTTTCACTTCCTAAGGCTCTCTACCATCAAAATCACCCTCTAGAAGCTAACAGAAGCACATCTTTCTTGACACCTTTGGTATCCAAATTTTCCATGTATTCTGTTTACACCAAAAATAAAACAAGATAAGGGCATTAAATCTTCATCTTCTAGGTAGAACTGCACTTGTCTTCAAAACGTCTTTGTTTTCTCTCTTTCTCCATACTGGCCACCAAATACAAGTTGGGAGAATCCTCCATCTTTCTTTCTGGCCGGAAAGACTCTCATATTTGTTCCAGTCTTCCCGTACTTAAAGTACTTCCCTGGCCATTACCCAAATCAGTCCTTTCATATTAATGAACATCCTCTATAATCGACTAGTAATTTTACAATGTAAAAACAGATGATTGATTGTCATTGTCTCTTCTTCACATAAATAACATCTAGAACATAAATGGTAGTCTCTTTAGGTGAGATTATCATGAGTCAAGATTGCCTGTTTTGGCAGAAGCCAAACTAAACAAGTAAGTTTATGTGGAATTTTAACTTTCCAAATTAGCTTCCAAGGCCAACATCCAATTAGATTGTTGGATGAATTGAATCCCCTATGAGCATTACTCACAAAGAATTCACCTTGTCTATGTCTTTACCATGCTATACCATCTTCAAAAGTTGAGTGTTCTTTAAATTTTTCCAAGGTTGTCAAGAAGTTTGTTAGTTTCTCAAAATCCCAATCATTCAGTAACCTCTTGAAGCTTAAATTCCATCCTTGATTTGGCCAGACCTCTCCAGCTGTTGCATCTTGCTGCTGGTTTAAGTTGTAGATCTGTAAGTAGAGTTGTTTTTGTGTCCTTTGGCCAAGCCTATTGGCTCTTACAAGAATATTTTCATGCTATTAAATTCCTATTTCTTGCTAGCTTTCCATAGGGTTGTTTCACAGGTTTAATTGCCCAGTTACTTTCCATATCATATGTTTAAAAATGAAAAAAGTTTCACATCGATGGTTAATAAGATGGATGGTTTCCTTATAAGGCTTGGACAATCTTTCTCCCTTCAAACTAGCTTTTGGAGAGTCAGTTAGGCCCAAAACCTAATTTTACATGGTATCAAAGCAAGACCAATCTCACGAGATGTTAGGCCCCTAAACTAAAATTTGCCCACGACCCACATGTCTAGCCTGGGCGTGAGGTGGGATGTTGAAAAATGAAAAGGTTCCTTATTCCCATACCTTGTGCCTTCTTACTACCTTACTACATGTTAGCACATCCCATCTAACCAAGTGAATCTTTTTTATGTCATTGTTGCCTTGCCACATGAACTTCATTCTTAAAGCATCCATTCTTTTATCCATATTCATAGAAATGGAAAGCAGGGGCATCATATAGGCTTTTTTCTTTCTAATTTAATTAAAGGCCACTGGGTTGTTTACCTAGGGTTATCTTATGCAATAATCAAAACCAAAACAAAATACTTACAACGAGAACAAGAATGCAAGAAATAAGAGCTAGAGTCTAACAAAAATGATATGCCAAATGCGATGTTGTTGATCATTGAGGTGGCCTTAACTTTCTGTTGTCGATGTTGCTTCTGAGTTTTGATGTAGCCCGTATTGAATGCCCTCTTGCTCTTGGGAATGATGATTACTGCTCTTTTCTGATCTTGCATATTAATGATACTTATATACCAACCATATTTGTTAAAGTTCCTCAAACAAAAAGAACTCAGTGAAATGGTCATGAAGCTTCCACCTGCTAACGGAATTCCCCAGCACTTTGGAAGCCTCCTTAAAGAGTGTAATCCAGCCACTCTATTGTCTTCTGGATGAAACTAGTTCTTGTCATCATTTTGCAACCACTTTCTACCCAATCATACCAAGTATGACGTCTTGACTCAATCCTTGTTATGTCATAAGATTTGAAACCCACAGAAAAGTATATCATATTATTTCCCATGCTTAGCGACCAAAAAGCCTCTCCAAAAATGTGAAACCTTGGAGAAGTTCTCAGTAAACGTGAGAGCATTTTTAACTTATTCCTAAAAGTATGCAAGAATAACCTTTAGACATGGCTATTTCTAAGTTGTTATTAGCTAACAATTTTTAGTTTCCATAACCTACGAAACTGTTAGGGTTTTCTGAAGAGAGATGTAAGCAACAACCTTTGTGGATCATATTCTCCACCAGACATATAGGCCATACTTCCCGCAAATCATATGGGCCAACTTATTTAACTTAAGCCAATTCAAGGAGGAAGAACTACTTGAGGAGTTATTCCACCATTCTTTGGTACAAGGCTCCACAGCTGCTCCATGAAAAACAGAGCCACCCCCTACTTCTCAAGGATAAGACTCTATTTTACCTCAACTATCACTTACAAAAGTAATGAGCATTTGAACTCTTCTCCACTATAAAAGGAGCTCTTAGCTCTCCGAATAGGCATCCAACAGAGAATGTCACCTCTCATATGCATACAAAATACTACACTTTGTCAAAAACATTAGAGAACAAAGAGCTATTACCATGAAAGGTAGCTCCCCAACTCTCCATCGATAAAGTAGTGAAGTAAGATTTTCCAAATACTAATTAGTAGAGGCAGATCCACACCTATAAATGGGGGTGCACGTGCACCCATTGACTTTAGAAAAAATATGTGTATATATGTATATCTATCTTGAGAAACTGACAGAAACTAGGATATAATTAATTGTGCACCGGTGAGGAGCATATGAGTGTCCTAGGGCCCATTGGTACAAGTTAGAGGAATCATGCCTGAGACCAGGGTTTGAACCAGCTAAAGCCCTTTTTCGCTATTTTTATTTTAAGTTTAGCTTAGAGCTCATATTTAAGCAAGGTAATATTGGTGCACCCAAAACCTTCAAAATGTTGGCTTCCCCTTTGTAATAATTAGTAATCCCTCCCCACCCTGAATACAAAAATAACCTAAAAAGTAGGAGCATTAGAAATGCAGTATGTGTAGAGTGGATATGATTTATGTAAGATGGAAAGAGAAAGAAAACGTACAATGATACATGGCGAAATTGATTGGCCTCATCAGGTGAGTTAAACATAGTGGTAGTGATGGCATCCAACAGCTGCGATTTAGAAGCGGCAATATATCTTTGTCTGGGCACTTTAATTCCAGAAATTCCTTCATTCTCCGGTGAACCATTACTGCTACTGCTACTGTTACTGCCGCTGCTATTGCTACTGCTACTGCTAGGTTTAGTTTCAATTTCAATAGGAAGGGAATTGAAGCGAATTGATGAGCAATTAGGTACTGTGAAAAACCGAGAAAGCAACTGAGATGATGGCCGCGGAAAAGGTAGAGGAGTAGTCATTTGCAGAGACATGAGTAGTAGTAGTAATTCAGAAAGACAAAACGTCTGCCTTACGTTTCTCTAACCCATCACTATTTTTTGCAACAACTTATCTTAGTTTTGAACACGTAATAAGTATTTCCTTCTTTCATTGTGAGTGACTATCATTTGATTTGATTCAACATGTTTAGCAAGGAGTAAAGTCACAAAGTATTACCAACAAAGGTTATGGTAGAGTGGTAACTATTCTTTCATTCTTAATTGAAATTTCGAGTTTAAGCTTCATTGGATATGGAGTCACCTTTATTAGGGAGCTTTTTAGGCCCCCCCCAAATGTGGGACTTCTCGATGCAAATTCGAATTTAATTAGGCTCCAATATGGATACCAGATATCGGATGGAAAACAAAAAAAAAAAGTCAAAAAGTATTGCAAAATTTGCATTGGTAATTTAGATATATGATCATTTGCATCAGTGGCGTAGTTAACGAGGGATGTCCAAAAATTACATAGGTAACAAAAATAATTTAACGAATGGGTGCACTTAAATTTTGTAAATCAAAATACGTAACATTAATGATTAATTTTTTTAATTAAAAAATATACCAAAAAATATTAAATCAAACACTACATAATATTTAGCTTTAGTTTTCATGTTTATCTAATAGGAAGTGAACATACAAAGAAAAAAGAGCAAGAAAAATCAGTTTACAATAAAATCACTTTTATGTTTCAAGATTTCACAAACCTCTAATGACTAACAATGAGATAAGAAAAATAGAGAGTACAATAAAATGAGTTATAAAGGAATTATGTATGAGGCTTTTTCACTTTTAGTAGCTTTATAGAAAAAAAAATATAATTTGCTTATTAACTTTAAATTAAATAATTACTTTTAAATTTTATTTAAATTTTTAATAAAAAGAAAAAAAATCAAAAGTCAAATGATTAAAAATTCAATTGACTACTAATTTTTTATTTTTTCCTTTAAATTTTTAAGTTGTAGGTCTATAATTTAAGATTACTTTAATAGATAATATTATTTTTGAATTATTTTAAAAATAACATATTTATTAACCGTGATAAAGATATTAATTAGGAGCTCTTTTGAAAATATAAAAAAAAAAAGTGCAATCAGGGGAATCGAATCCGCGCACAGTAGGTTGCAAAGGACTCGGCTCCAGCTAAACAACTCAAACTATTGGGCTAAGAAACTTGATTGTTTCAAATGTGTCCAAAATGTCTTATTTATGTAATTCTCTAACGAATGTTGTCTGGTTTGATACCCTTAGCCTAGTGTAGCTACGCCCCTGCTTTGCATCCACTTTTTTCTCTTCCATCACTCTCAAAAATGTTTTGACTTTATATCACACAGCCTATCCCAAATTACAATGTAAAAATTAAATGCAATTAGGAAAAAATATTATGAAAGAAAAGTGTCTCTCATTAAGGCAAGTAAAAGACCTAAAAAGGAAAAACTTTTTTAAGTCATCGACGGCCCTTCAAAGTTGTCCGCATATTTCGCTTAGACATCTCAACTAGGACTATTACCTATTGAACACTTTTATCTATTCAAAATTTGTTCCTATTAGACATTTTTGATAATCAGCAAAAAAAAATGTAGTGTGTGTGATACACTCTTGATGACATGACAAAATCTATATATCTATATAGAGGAGGAACATAGAGAAGGTGATATGGCACCTCTCTATGGCCTCCATTCATATTTTTTCTTTTCTCTTTTTCTTGACATTTTTTCTTATTTCTTTCAATTATTTTTTTCTTGCAAAATCATCTTCTTAACTTATACCTCTTCAATTATATAAATTCTATTATTAAATTAGTATTAATAATATTCATGACTCCCAAACCTTTCATATTCATAACCTCTCAAGCCTTTTATATTCATAACCTCAAATTATTTAATGTGGAAGGTTATATTAACACTATAAAATCACACTAAAATTGTGTGTTATTTTGTAGTCATCTTTGGTTAGATAATTAGTGGCAAACATGTTACAATATTTGTAAGCTTTGAGGTGCATTATCTTTTCCAAATATGATTTCATATATTACTTTTAATTAGCAAGTAAGGCTAATATGTCAAAGCATATTTTTGTTTCTTCTAGATAAATTATTTTGTTTTGTTATCTTTGAGATTCATTTTAGGACAAATAATCTATTTGTTATTATTTTTCTTGACTTTTGTATATAGGATGAAATGAAATCATCCAGAGATGGAGATTAATGGATTTTGAGCTATATATATATATTGATTATTCTTTATTTTTTTAGGTGCTTAAGAAGTAATGTTTCTATTATATTATTTCATTTTGAATTATTTATGTTTTGTCGAAAATGATTATATGTGTAGGAGGATTTATGATTAAATGCAATTTTCTCCTTATTCTTTATCTTTTTCTTCTTTTGCTAGATAATTTTTTAACTTATTTAATCATATTTTGCAGATTATAGGAGATATATCTATAATGAAAATGGTTAGACATTCTTGCATAATTTAATTTTACAAGGTAAAATAATTTGATATGTCTAATATAATTACAACTCTTTCTTTGTTGAAATCATACATTTAATATTATTTGTTTGTGTTCGTGAAGATATAAATCCTGAGTTTTTTTTTAAAAAAAAAAACATTTAATTTATTCTCTTTAGACCTCTATGTAATTCTTAGATAATTCAATTATATTATAATGATAACACTCTTCAAAAAATTATTTGTTCAGGTAAATTCATCTCTCACTTTTTTGTCGATAATATTAGTTTATTGTGTTTGTGGGGTATAATATTTTAAAACATAGAAGCAGAAAATGAGTAAATGGATATCGATATGCTACTTAAAGAAATACGTACATATACTTCCATAGTTCGGTGGAGCAATTTTTATTAACAAAAATGATAGAACATGAGAATGTAAAGATAATTTATAATTTTGAAAATACAGTTGGTTTTATTAAAAACAAAGTATTTATTAATGTGTAAAATTGCAATCTTTAAATTTTTCATTTTTGTTGTTTTCTAGGAGATTTCAAGTTGTTTATTACTAAGTCAAGTTGCAGTCTTTATATTTTTCATAATTGTTATTTTCCAGGAGTTCTCAAGTTATTTCAAAATTGCGATTAATTTATAATTTTAAAAATATAGTTGGTTTCCTTGCTTTCTATTTACTTATAATAAAATAATTTGTTGTTTTCCAGGAGTTCTCAAGTTATTTTAAAATTGCGATTAATTTATAATTTTAAAAATATAGTTGGTTTCCTTGCTTTCTATTTACTTATAATAAAATATTTGTCTCAATAACTCTAATTTGATTGTCTTTTCATTTTCTATAATTAATGTTCTTTATTAGTGTAATAATGTACAAATATTACTCCTATTATGTTACAAACAAGTCCAAAGCCACATTGTTAATCCTCTTAATTACTGTGACTCTTTATTCTTAGGAATTTATTATATTGAATGTAATATTTATTTAAAATGTGAAATATATTTTTTAATATTTTTGTGTTTAAGCAAAGCAAAATTAAAAGAAATAGGAATTTGTATGTGTCATTTTTCTAAATCTTTTTTTGCGTAGTTAATTCTCTCTTTTGTTCTCTTTTATGTTTATTTTTAAATTTTAAGTTCTTTTGTTTTCCCAATATAAGTTGTCCCAAAAATAATTGGATATCTGAACCTAAATGTAATAATAATATATTAAGATATGGAATCTAACTAATTAAGATTGTTACTTTTCATCATTTAAATATGTAAACTTTTTTTATTTAAAATTTAATTATTAAAAAGTTATTAATCAAATATTAAATTAATCTAATATTGTACGATAAAAATAATTAAAACATGTGATGATTGGGTGATGACGACGACAAGTAATAGTAATTGTGGATAATAATTAAAAATAGTGTTGGCTAACGATATAGTCATGGATAATAACTATTAATGGCAATCTGAGTTACACATTGTCGAAAAATTATACTAAGAATATAATTAAAAAGATTACAAAGAAGCAGAAAAGAACGACTAGATTTCAAGTTTACATAAATATATATAAATTATACTAAAAAAGATCCCAAATAAAAAAGAAAAAAACAATCACATCTCAAGTTTACATTTCAGTAGTTCTAATATTACCTACTCTTTTTCTCTATGAAATTTATTTTTAATATTTAACTTTCCGAAGTTCACATATATTGATTTCTTAACGAATTTCATATTTAACCTAAATATTTTCCATAGCTTCTCTTCTATGAAATTATGTGATTAGTAAAAAATTTCTTTTATTAAAGTAATTATTGATATTAGTATGTAACTTTATTTTAATTCTTTTCATAACCGCGCGAAGCACGGCCAAGTACACTAATGATTAATGAAAGGACGACATGTGGCAAGTGGGCCTCAAAAATTATTTTTAAATTAAAAAAATTATTTCAAATACATTTTCTACCCATTCTACCCAACCCCACGCTATCCCACCCCGTTTCTTCTTCATCTTCTTCCATGTAGCACTTCTTTTCTCAAACCACAAAACTCAGCATCTTATCAAATTACTTATAGATTCAAATTTTAAAAGAAAATATTTTTCATATCAAATATGTGAGAGAAAGATATAGAGAGACTTGTACAAGAGTGATGAAGAAACGGAGTTTATTAACGGATAATCATTTTAAAATCGAAAAGAGAAATCAAAAGACCCAAATTAATTTTATCAAATTCTCTGATATTATTTTCTATAAGTTAAATAGGTTTATATTTTAATTTGAGTTGTGATGTTTGTTTGGAGGTGGCCGGAAATGGAACTAGACGAATGTCAGCTAAATTTTTTACTCCAATGTTTGAAAATCTTCTTTCTTATTTCTTTTTGCAAATCCAATTAATTGATTTTAAAAAAAAAAAAAAAAAATAGACACAAGATGTAGTTGTCTTTGAAAACCTAAATGAGGTGAAGAAGACGAGGCTTCTTTTTTAGGATTAAAAAATTATTATTTTCAAAAATATTTTAAAATTTGTTAAAAGTTATTTATAATGCCAAGTGTCAATGAAAGAAGAAAAAGAATAAGTTTTTTTTTGAAAAAAATTAAAATAAAATACAATTCCACATTTTTTCACACGCCAAAGAAAAGTGAAAAATACTTTTATCTTTATATCGGATTTGTGTTTTAATAGTGCGTATATTTCACCATTTTAGGTGTTGATAGATGCTTAGTAGGGGTGGACCCACACCCATGGTTATGGGTGCTCGAGCACCCACAATGTTTGGCGTAGATTTGTGTATCGATGTAGAAAATTATAATAAATTTATATTATACTAACCGTGAGCACCCACGGAGACAAATGTGATCTGGGTGTTGTGGCAAAAGGTGACACAATAATCTTTGTGTTTGTCTTGAAGTTCAAGGTTCAATTCCCATCACCCTCACATTATATTTTATTTAATATTTTCTCCCTTTATTTGTATGACTTGTCATTCTTTTACCTTTTTTGTCCCAATTTTTTCCATTTTCCTTTTCCTATTTTTCTATTTAATCTAGGTTGAATTTGGTTAAAGTAAATTTAGATTGAAATTTGATAAAAGTGGTTTACTTTTCTCTTTTTCTTTTTCTCGTTTCTTAAAAGTTAATTTTATTAATGAACAAAATATAACACTAACAATATTATTATTTAGAAAGTAAGAGAGAATATTAGTTCTCCAATGTTGTCAAAAATTTCACAACACATGATGATTCTTTTCCTTCTTTTATCTATCATATTTGTGATTAGTTTTACGAATAACGATTTTAACTTTATTGCACCAAAATTATTTAATTACTTATCGTAACAAATAAATTAGATTTGCCTTGTTCAAGTATCAAGAAAGTAGTTAAATAATTATTGTAATAAAAAAAATCATCAACTTTGTCAAAATATCACATAAATGTTTATTTTTTCTTCTAACGACTCTCATTAAATATCATATAAATATTGTAAACTAAATCTAATGGTTTATGTTTTTGTATATAATATTTAGGTAAATATTAATATGGTATATAATATTTAGGTAAAGATGAATAATATTTTTGTTGATTGGATCACTAGCTCTTTTTATGTTCTTTCGTTTCATAGGGCTCGTTTGGTGTGAGGGATAAGCATAAATAGTCTTGAGATAAAATTTTGATGTCTTGTTTGGTTGACATGTTTGGGATAACTTATCCCACCATTTATAGATCCCATATACATGGTGCGATAAGTTATCCCAGGATAACTATAGTTAATCCTGGTATAACTAGTTTCCAACCAAACGACCCCTTAGGGTCATATTCATGTAGAACTCGCTTAACCTGTTTTATTCAGGACATAAATTTATGAGGTGTGCTCTTTTTTTCTTTCAGAGTAGAGCACCCACTATGTTAAAATCATGGATCCGCCACTCGGTACTAGCCCTAGTTGAGGTGTCTAAATGAAATATACAAACAACTTTAAGGGACCGTAGATGACTAATACTTCTTTTATTTAAAAACTAGTGATAATGAACCCCAATATTTATTCATAAATTTATTTTTAAGTGATATTAATTAAATAATTTTAAATCATCTCATTATGCGTATAATGAATACATAATAAGTATCATTAATACGTATATTCATTGATGGGTTGACTAGTACCTGCCTCATTCATGGAGTAAGTTACAAACTCCATTAAATAACTCTCTATAATAAAAGAGGAAGAATCATATATTCATGAATGAAGTGGGAGTTATGGGATATAGTTATAGGATAAAAAGTGGTATAACTTTTGAATGCATAAGAGTTACAAGTCACAATATTATTCTAGAAAAGAGAGGACTTGACGTCATCCAAGGAAACAACACAAACACATCAAGAGAGTTTGATAATGCTCAACCACACACCATACAAATCAATGTGTAGGAGGTCGTATGCAAAATAATAGTCCAACGAGGAGTTGGGGTTGATCTCACTAGGAATGATCGACAATAATTCACCTTTTGATGTAATCTCACGTACTAAAATTTTATATGTTTAGTCGATTTAGACATAAATGTCAATGTCGGGGGGTGGGGGTGGATTTTGATTAACAATTTAAAGATGGTTAACAATTTTCAATATCACACTTAGAACAAAGGAGTTTTCACGAACAATAAAGAAATCTTAGGAGTGTGCGTAATTGAATGCTAGTTTCACATAGTGGGTAAATAGAATTGCTACAAATAGTTGATTATCAATGGGTAGGATTGATTAACGATTATAACAATTATCTATCAATTAATCATCATATTTCATGCGGGTTCTATCAAACCCCGTCATGTGCAACATTAAGAATTAACCAAAAATCTTAAATCAGTCAAACTTCATCAAGCTAAGGCTATGACATGAATTAAATCAAGAGATTATCAATCATTTCTCTCACTCTAGAAATCTCTCACAAGCAATATTAAAGATCTAAGCTAGATAAGAGTTTGCGACCTCAAAGCATAAATTAAACAATGAATAAAGAGCTGAACTCATATTAAATCAACATTATATTAAGTAATAACATAAACTCATATGGTAATTAAGCATTCATTACACAAGCACACCCCTAAAATTATGGGGTTTTAGCCAATCATGCTGAAAATTAAAAGTTAGTATTCTATTATTGTTTTTTCTTTCTTTAACATTACTTCTCAAGTTCTCTTCTTATGTGATTTGTTTTTCTTATTTTACTTAAATAGTTGCTGATGTTTATTTATCAAAAAATTAAATATATTAGTATTAATTAGATTTAAATTAAAATCACTATGTATTTAAAAAGAGTTAAATTAAAATACGTGCTCTTAATATCATAAAAAGTAAACCCAAATGCGTGAATAAATATTATGGTCCAAGGTAGCGAATTGTGGATGGTGAGTCAAACCCAACATATATACCTAACCTTCGTTGAGAGCCCATCTTAGTATGATGTGGTGGTGCTACGGACACGTATACAACACAATCAAAGATTCGTAGATGAGTTATATTTGGCCCATAACCAAATACTAACTGTGACTATTTATTATAATTAGTCGGTCTAGGACGAACGAGTATTGTTGCATGTAAGATAGCATGACCCCGAACTGTAGTGGGAAATTTCGTTTTCATAAGTTGTGATCATGCTATCAACAGTAGGCGCTTAATAAATGAATCTGCAGGGCCATTTTGAATATGAGCATGAGCAACAAGATGTTCATTTCTTATCCCAATTTATGCGCAATAATTATCAAAAGCTTGAGACGTAAATTTTCTAGCATTATCAAGGCGAATAGCCTAAAAGAGATAATCTCAAAATTGTGTCCTTAATCTTATTATTTGTCTATAAATTTACAAACGCGAGGTTGCATAATGATAAAAGGCATATATGAGACCATCTTGAAGATGCATCTACGAGGACCATGAAATATCTACACAATCCACTAGGTGGATGAACAGATCCACATACATCTTCATGTATATGTTTTAAAAAATCAGGGGAATTCGATGTCAACATTCAATGATGATGGCCTTACAATTAACTGTCACAACCTGAGCTACACCTTGGACGTGTCTGGCACTCGAGAATCATTGTTGGTCCCCCAAGCGAACCCTTATCTTGCTGACTACAAGCGGACAACTACCTCAAGCATACAAAAGCATCAAACTGAAAGAAATGTTTAACAACAATTTACTAAATTTCAAAACTCTCTAAATATACAAAGCATGAAATAGAAGTTTTAAATAAAACATTATAAACTGAAAGACTCTCCAAAACTGTCTATATATGAAGTCTCTACTGTATAAAGATGAGTGTCGTGGGTTTACACCTAAAAATGTTACTACTAACAACTCATAAAACTAGAGTCCTCCGAAAGCAAGGAGCCTTCACTCAAAAGCCGACAAGCGGATGAAGTGATCTCAATGGAATTCTTGTTGAGGATCCTAAGTACATGAATCTGCATTATAAAAATATGCAAGTTGAATGATATCAATACATTGAATGTATGAGTATGTAATATAGTTGAATAACAAATAACTAAACTGAAAGTCTGAAGGTGACTCAACTGAAATATATAATAAATATATACTCAATTGAATGTAAAGAAGCAATGCACTGAAATTATTTAAACTTTACAAAATACTTACTCATCTTTGAACTCATCATATTAACCGATATGATAAAAATACAATTTAACTCTATTTGGGAGATTCTCTAACTGACAACCATCACTATGAGTAACGTACTGATACAATGTCTCATCCACGTTGCCAGAACTATCATATACCTTGCCGGGATATAGAACATCTCAACTAAGTGGATTCACTAAAGCTCTGCTCGAAAGTAATAAAGAGTCGTCTAAAAAGTACAATCCTTTACCCACATTGGCTACATAGATTATGAGGAATATAAGTTGTCTGAAATCATCTCCCATATCAGTGTTCAATACTACTCTCAATAAATATATATTCATGCTCAAATGTGTGAAACATACTCTTTCTCAATTTGAGGTAATTGGTCAAAATATCCTCTTAAAAGAGGTAACTGCTCTGAAATATCTCTGAACTCATTAACTCATTTAGAAATCAAAACTTCTCTATTTTCAATGTAAAAAGTGATACATTTGGGAATAGCTCCGTTATACTTTTACTCAAATCATGTTTTATACTTTTTCTCAAACGTATCTTTGCTTTCTCAGAAAATCAGTTTAAGACAAAAATGTTTGCTTTAAAAAATTCTCAAAACTTATAACTCAAAATAGGGCTCATGTTGAAATATACACATGAACAAATTATCTCAAAGATCTCAATAACAATATAGAAAAATTCAATACTTAGAAATCAAGAACTCAGAACTCAAGATATTACTCATCTCAAGAATACTCAAAATTAAGGATAAAATCTTAGATTACTCGTTTACTGAATTTATATAGATGTAGGGCATGAGGATGAACTCAGTCCATCACTATGATAACCTTACATACCTGAAAGAACAAGGTTCTTGGAGAATATTGAAGAACAACTTGATTGGAAGCCTTGAAACCCTAGGTTGAAGAAGAACGATCAAGAAAACTTTTCTTGAGATTCTTGAATTAGTTTCTTGAAAATTCTATGGCCAAGAATTAAAATTTACATTAAAGATTCATAATTGTATGAAGGCAATTGAGTTTTAAAGAATGAAATTCTTGGATAAAGACTTACCTTGTAAAAGAATCTTGAAAAGGATTTCAAAGAATCTAGCTTGGAAGTTTATGCTTTGATTTTTTCCTGGGGTTTTGCCTTATGGTTTGAGAGAGAAATATCACGACCCAAGGCATACCCTAGGTGTAACTTAGTGTATAGGACGCCAATAGGCCCTACACAAGCCACTTACCATACATCATACAAGATAATAGAAAATTAAGAGATTTTAAGAAATTAGTTTCAAAACATAAGGGTTGTTAAAATGTGGCGGAAGTCTAACATAGTCTAAATGCCATCTAGTACATCAAGAGTGATCGGTACGTAAATCGTACATCACATACAATACTGAAAAGTAAAGACAATAAGAAATAAAGGGCTCGGTCCTTGGAATATGAGGACTCACCAATCTTCAATATCTATTAAGTGATCCCTAGCCACGGAGATGCAAATCTGGAGCGTTTGACCGTACATTTGTGAAACAATACAGGTAAGAGTATGCGTTAGTACATGAAATGTACCAAGTATGATAACAATGCATAAAAGATATGAAATCATGCTAAATGGACTTTTTCATGACATGCAGTGACCAAGCTAAATTATGGAGAAAAGGGGTTAGAAAACACAATTCATAAAACACGGTCAAAGCAAGCTAACATCTTTAAAACACATGATATATACTTCTAGGAGTAACCTTAGTTCATTATTGTGGGAGATTTACCTTTAACCGACATAGAGACCATGTGAGCAATAACATGGAATCTGATGCCTACCCCACACCGAAAAGAGGTGTTCTTACTTGCCAAAGTAAGAACCATGAACTTCTAACTTACGTGGATCAACTAGCTAATATCTATCTAGATAAATCTATGGTGGCACATAGTTTATGGGACATGGGTAATCGCCACTTGTCCACTCGGTTCTAAGCATAAACCCCACTGAATATTCATTAGTCTTAACATATCTTAACATTCATGAGACATGGGTAATCGCCACTTGTCTTATCATTGGAGGTCAATGGTAATCGCAGCTTGCCTCATTATCCATGAAAGAGCATATCAAGTAGACAATCCAAGCTAAGTTTCATTAGAATATCTCCTTAAATCTTTATTCATCTTAGGTGACAAAACCTTTCAACCTTATGAAATCTTCATATATGAGAACATCCTTTCACAACAACAATAACATTGATGCTTCACTCTCAAAGAAAATCTTATATCATTTCCATCAATTACATAAGAACATGCATATCTTCATAAACTTATCTTTCATGATTCAAAAGCTTCATTATATGATCATAGTCTAGAAATCACGGATTTCACATGGGTTCATGGGAATTCAACTTAGAAACATACAATTACTTCAATTTATGCATAAAAAGACTTAAAACAATCAATTAGATCATAATTGAAAAGAACTCATGAGATTGAGTAAAACCCCAACCCCCATTGGAAATTCTAACTTACAAAATTAGAGAATTTAGGGACCCTATGGAGGAAAGGACTCCTTAGGTGAATACCTATCATACCTTGATGCCAATAACTTACAATCAATGGTGAATTTGGAGACTTGACCTTGAAACCCTAGCCTTCATCTTCAAGCTTTTAGAGAGAGAAATATTTTGGGAAAGAACTTTGATAAGCTTTGAGAATTTATAAGAATGAGTTCAATTGGGGAAATTTAGGGGTAAAAACATTTATATAGGGTCTTTAATAGAAGGTAAAATGACATAGTATTGGGTTAGAATAATTAGAAAAAGACTAAAAAGTCTCTTTAATATAACTGCTACCCTCACCAACGGCCTGAGATCCGTAGGTCCCACCATAGACAGTCCTGGTCAACTGTTGGTAGGTTCAGAGACCACCAACTTTTGACCCCAAGGATGGGACCCCGTGTATGGTCTCTGGGCCCACCTACAGATTGTACACCTTAGTCGTGGGTCCCAACTTTTGATCCTAAATTTTCTTTAAGTTTGGGACTCACCTTTGAGATCTACCTACGACTCGTGCATTAGATTACAGACCGTCCTGGTGAACCGTATGAAAATACTGAACCTTTGACATTTTTAGAAAACTTGGACTTGCCAACCACAAGCGTACCTATAGGCCGTGTGTCAGACCACGAACCGTTGGTGGCTCCGTTGGTACTGGCACCAGACTTAAGAACCTGTAATGTTTTCCATCTTTTTAAATCTAAGGTGTTACAAGAAGATGATGGAGAATTAAGACATGAAAATATTATTGTTTTGGGTCTTTTATTAGTCAAGAAATTTGTTTTGGATTTTATTAGGGGTAAAAAGACAAAAATGATCATTTTAGGTATTTTTCCATCGACAAATTCGTCACAACATTGTATCAGGTTAGTAAAATGATCATAACTCTTTACTCGAAACTCTGATTGATACAAAATTAGTGGCATTGGAATAAGACTCAAATACCTTTAATTTTATAGGTTATGAGCCATCTAACTCTTCATATTCTAAGAGATATAGTCATTTGCAGTTGACCTAAGTAGAATCTTATATCAAAACTAAATCGGTAAGTAAACTTTCAACTCAACTTTGTGCTAGGAGGTTCTTGTGACCTTAATTCATATCCAAATCCATTCCCACACTAAAGAATTGCCGTTAAGACCTTAGAATATTTAAGAATCACCCGATACAACCTTATATGAAAATTAATAATGGTTCGAATCTTAGCTTAGAAATTTTTGGGGTGTTAGATTAACTTACCTTGATAACAAGCAACACATAAAAATTCATCATTTGTAAGCATCTTCAGGTTCCTTAGTGGATGCTCAATTGAATTTTCAAGAATTTGTCTTATCATTATTGATTCAGGATGACCTATTTGGTCATGCCATAGCATAAAAACATTTAAATCAGTAAATTTCTGGCTTACGGTCAAATGTGCTTCAATTGTACTAATTTCTGCATAATATAGGCTAGAAGCTAAGGTTGGTAATTTCTCCAAAACACGTTTTTTTCCTGAGACATTCTTAGTGTATACCAAGGTATTCAATGTTCATTTCATTTAGTATCTCAATATGATATCCATTTTGGCAAATATCTTTGAAACTTAACAAGTTTCTTGGAGATTTAGAATAGAACATCACATCTTCTATAGCAAGTTTGGTCCCCTTTGGCAGAAATATAGTAGCTCTTCCAGAGCCTTCAATCAATTTTGAATTACCAAAAATTATAGTAACATTTGCTTGTCTTTAAGCAAGTCAGAAAAGTATTTCTTATGTTTTAATACGACATGTGTTGTTCCACTATCAATTACACAAATATCCACTTGATCAATTATTAATCCAAACAAAATGTAACACCTCGGTCTTAGAAAGATCTAACTCTAGAAAGAACTAAATTGAGAATTTTTTTCAAGTTGGACTTCAATTGTGAGTTTTGGGTCAACTTCAAATGACCATAAATTTTAGCTCAAGATGAGTTAGGTGGCCCATAAGGTATCAAATGAAAGATATTTGAATCCTCTTTCCAACGCCACTGAGTTTGCTAAATTTTGAGTTTAGATGAGGGAGCTATGCCCGTTTGAGTACAACATGTACAATTAAGGAAATTCATCCATATTAAGGAGGGGTATTTTGGTCTTTTTCTTACCCTATTAGCCTTAAACGTTTTCTCACCCTTTTAGGGGTTTAAACTGATTGGAATCAGTTTTAGCCATTTCAAACAGGCTTAGGAGAGAAGTTCATGAGGAAAAAAGGAAGAACAATCAAGATTCTTGCGATCGTTGAGGGGACTCGCCAAAGATTTCAATCCTTTCAAGGTATGTAAATTGTGATAGTGTTGGGTTTGTTCACCCACACCAATTATGTGATTTTTATCCATAATTTTGTTCTTGAGGTTGAATGATTTGAGTTATTGAGGTTTTGTGCTTCGTTATTGATAATGAAGTTCTTGTTGAGTTTTTGAGGTGAGAGTTGCGAATGAGTGTTGTTCTTGGTGGGTTTGGTGTAGAGTTCATGGTAATTATGTTGGGTTTATGAATCCAAAGTAGTTTGAGGAAAATCGTTCGATTCTAGATGAGCTAGGGCATGAGATTGAACAAGAAAATTCATCAAATTTTAGGTAGGGGCTTGGGGTGGCGCGCCACTATAGCGCCAAACTATTGCTAGTAGTTTAAGTCCTGGCGCGGCACGCCACTCAGTGCACCCAAACACTGGTCAGTAGTTTTGGGGTTGGCGCCCCGCGCCACTTAGTGCGCCAAGGTCGCCAAGTCCCCTACCCTTCCGATCTTCTTTTCATGTGAGTTCCCTCGAATCGTACCTATGTTTTTTACTTGATATCCCCACTTAAAATCTTCATTAATCCTTGAGAGATCATCATATCCAAGACATAGCTCTTGAATTCATAATTCAAATTCAAGATAGAGTTAAGAGTAAAGTTTAAGGAAGTTCTTTGAGTCATTTTGAGAAGTATTTTTCAATCTTTTAAAACTTATTTTAAGACTTGAGTACTTGAGTATGAGGATGAGGAGAGTTGTGTTTCATTTTTCAAAATGAATATATGGAAACTAAGTATTCCCGAGATTAAATGTTTTTACATTTAAAATGAGAAGGAAACCTTGACTTCCAAATGAGTTCATGAGGAGTTTTGAGGATAATCTCTTTTAAGAGAACCTTTTGAGTAATAATATAAAAGTTTGAGGATGAGGAAATGTTTTAAAACATATGAGCATGAGTTATATTATTGGGAGTATTATTGAGCATCGATATGGGGACGAGTTCAGAACACTCAAAGTCCTCATAAACCATGTATATCAACGTGGGTAAAAAGGGTCATACATTTTAGATGATTCCTTATTCTTTTAAAGCATAGATTAGTGGATCAACTTTGTTGAGGATGTTTTATACTTCGGCAAGGTATAGGACATTTCTGGTAGTGTCGGCGAGACGTTGTATCATCACATAGCTCATAATGGTGGTTGTCGGTTACAGAATCTCCCAAATAAGAGTAAAAGAGTTATTATTGTATTTTTAAATACTTTGAGTTATTATCTACCATTTTAAAAGCTTTCTTTATAATGCATTTCTATTGTTGCTTTTATATTGAACTGAGTTGAGTATATCAGAGTTTGAGTTGAGTTGAGATAGGGTGAGTGTTTTCTTCTTTTTATCAATTCAAACTTATGTCTGTGCTTTAGAGTTCCCCTTACATGCTCGTACATTCCATGTATTGATGTCATTTGGCATGTATCTTTTATGATGCAGATACAGGAGTTCAGGGTCATTAACAGGCACACCGTTGATACCACTTGCAGTTTCAGAGTTGCTTTGGTGAGCCTCCTTGTTTCCAGAGGATTTCCACATTTACCTCCTCAGTTTTGTTAGGATGTCGTGGGTATTGTCCTGACTTCCATCATTATCATTAGAGGCTTCATAAATAGACAGTTATAGTTCAAAAGTCTTTTCATTTCCATTGTTTAATGTTTAAGACTTGAGTTGCCTTTTTGGCCAGTGAATGTTTTATTTAAATAATTCTAAGTATCTATTTTGAGACATTGAGTTGAATCTTTACTTTTGAAGTTCATTTATTTTTTAGTAAGTTTTCCGCTGAGAGTTGATCTAGGCCAAGAGTTCGCTTGGGGACCAACAATGGTTCTCGAGTGTCAATTACGTCCAGGATATAGGCTCGAGGTGTGACCAACTTGGTATCAGAGCACAGATTTAAAGAGTCCTATATGTTTATAAAGCCGTGTCTGTAGAGTCTTAGTTATCGGTGTGAAACGCGGAACATCTATAATTAGGAGGCTATGACATTTAGGAACTATCCACTTCTTTCATACTCTTTCCGTGCGATAGAGTTCAACTCTATAAAAGTTTATTTCTAACTCGTGCTTGAGCGTATATTTCAGATCATGCCTCCATGAAGAGCTATTCGAGGTCATCCTGCTAGGAGAAATGCTGATCCTCAAGATTAAGGGGTCCCCAATGCACCAAAAGTGCAACCCCAAGAAGAGGTTACTAATGTTGAGTTTCAGGATGCTATTCGGATATTGAGTCAGGTTTTGACCAACCAAGATAGTCAATAAAGAGGGAATCGACATGATGTGGGTGATACATCCAAAATCCGTGAGTTCTTAAGGATGAATCCTCCGGACTTCACCAGTTCAAGTGTCACTGAGGATCTGGAGAACTTTGTGGAAGAGTTGTAGAAAGTGTTTGAGGTGATGCATGTTGCAGATACTGAGCGTGTGGAACTAGCTGCATACCAACTCAAGGGTGTTGCAGGAGTCTGGTACGACCAATGAAAGAAGAGTAGAGTTGAAGGTGAACCAATGGTGAGTTGGAATGTGTTCAAAGAGGCCTTTATGAGGCGTTTCTTTCCCCGTGAACTGATAGAAGCAAAGGTAAGAGAATTCCTCACTCTTAAGTAGGAATTCATGAGTGTGCATAAGTATAGCCTCAAGTTCACCCAATTGTCCCGCTATGCTCTGAAGTTGGTTGCTGACATAAGGAGCAGGATAACTCTATTTGTATCTAGGTTGTCTTGTTTGTCAAGTAAGGAGGGCAAGACATCTATGCTGATAGGAGACGTGGACATAGAAAGGCTTATGATCCATGTGCAACATGTTGAGGAAGATAAGCTGAAAGATAGAGAAGAGTTTTGGAACAAGAAGGCCAAGAAAACAAGAAATGAGTCCGAGCAGCAGAAGGGTAATGTGAACTGGTCATCTTTTAAACAAAAGCCAACTGGACCTGCTCCATCATCAGCTAGTGCACCTGTACCCAGGAACATAGGTGAGTTTAAGAATCAGAATTCTCAAAACTTCACAGCTAGACCAGCACAATCTCAAGATAGTGTGGCACAATGAGGTAATTAGACTCCTGCATGTGCTAAGTGTCACCCAGGAGCGTGTTGTGATGGATCCACTGGTTGCTTCAAGTATGGTCAAGTAGGTCACTTCATGAGAGAGTGCCCGAAGAACAGACAGGGTAATGGTAATGGGGCAATTGAGCTTAATCTTCAGCGGCTTTGCTAGACAGAGCTGCACCTAGAAGAGCTACTTCAGGGACAGGCGGAGGAGCCAACCGTTTGTATGCTATCACCAGTCGCCAAGAGCAAGATAATTCAGATGATGTTGTCACTTGTATGATCAAAGTCTTTACTTTTAGTGTATATGTATTGCTAGATCTAGGTGCGAGTCTATCTTTTGTGACTCCATATATTGCTATGAGATTTGATATCCTTTTTGAGCAACTTCTTGAGCCCTTTAGTGTTTCCACACCTGTTGGTGAGTCTATTCTAGTTGAGAGAGTTTATCGTGATTGTACCATTTTTGTCAATCACAAGAACACAATGGCTGACTTAGTCGAGTTAGATATGGTGGACTTTGATGTTATTCTAGGTATGGACTGACTTCATGCTTGTTATGCCTTAGTCGATTGTAGAACTCGAGTAGTTAAGTTCCAGTTTCCTAATGAGCCAGTTTTTGAGTAGAGAAGTAGTTTAGTTGTGCCTAAGGGCTGTTTTATTTCGTACCTTAAGGCCAGAAAGTTAGTTTCCAAGGGGTGCATGTATCACTTAGTCCGAGTTAACGACTCTAGTGTTGAGACACCACTTATTCAGTCTGTTCCAGTTGTGAGTGAGTTTCTAGAGGTCTTTCCATATGATCTTCCCGGAGTCCCTCCTGAGAGAGAAATAGACTTCGGTATAGATGTTCTTCCTGATACTCGTCCTATCTCTATCTTTCCATACAGAATGGCTCCCGCTGAGTTGAAAGAGTTAAAAGAGCAGTTGAAAGACTTTCTTGATAAAGGTTTCATTCGACCAAGTGTCTCACCTTGGGGCGCTCCGGTCTTGTTTGTGAGGAATAAAGATGGTTCACTTAGGATGTGTATTGATTACCACCAATTGAACAAGGTTACTATCAAGAATAAGTATCCGCTTCCGAGGATTGATGATCTCTTTGATCAACTTCAGGGCTCCACTTGTTTTTCTAAGATAGACCTTAGATCCGACTATCATCAGTTGAGAGTAACAGAAAGCGACATCTCTAGGACAACATTCAGGACCCACTATGGTCATTATGAGTTTCTGGTCATGTCATTTGGTTTGACTAATGCTCCTGCAACGTTCATGGATCTTATGAAAAAAGTTTTAAAGCCTTATCTGGATATGTTTGTTATCGTATTCATTGATGATATTCTGATTTATTTGAGGAATGAGGAAGATCATGCTAGTCATCTTAGAGTAGTTCTCCAAACTCTTAAGGATAAGGAGTTGTATGACAAATTTTCTAAGTGTGAGTTTTGGCTTGAGTCAGTGGCATTTTTAGGCAACATTGTTTCTGGTGAAGGGATTCGAGTTGATACTCAAAAGATTGAGGTGGTCCAAAACTGGCCTAGACTCACATCTCCAACTAATATTAGGAGTTTCTTGGGATTTGATGGTTATTATAGGAGGTTTGTTAAGGGGTTCTCATCTATTTCATCCATGTTGACTAATTTGACTTAGAAGACAACAAAGTTTCAATGGTCTGAAGCTTGTGAGAAAAGCTTTCAGTAATTGAAAACTCGGCTGACTACTACCCCAATGTTGACCTTTCCAGAGGATACTGTGCCGCGTCCAGAGTTGAAATGGGTTGTGTGTTGATGCAAAATGGCAAGGTTATAGCTTATGCCTCCAGATAACTTAAGATTCACGTGAAGAATTACCCAACCCATGATCTAGAGTTGACCGTTGTAGTATTTGCTTGGAAAATATGACATCACTATCTTTATGGTGTTCATATAGATATGTTCACCTATCACAAGAGTCTTCAGTATGTATTCACTCATAAAAAGCTTAATCTCAGACAAAGGAGGTGGTTGGAGTTACTCAAGGATTATGACATAAGTATTCTATATCAACCAGGTAAGGCCAACGTTGTTGCTGATGCTTTGAGCAGGTTGTCTATGGGTAGTAATGCCCATGTTGAGGAAGGCAAGAAAGAGTTAGCTAAGGATGTGCATAGACTTGCACGATTGGGAGTCCAATTTTTGGATTCTAATGAAAGTGGAGTGATGGTAATGAATGGGGCTGAATCATCACTAGTATCTGAAGTGAAAGGAAAAACAAGACCAAGACCCTGTTTTGCTTGATTTGAAGGCAAATGTTCATAAGTAGAAAGTGATGACTTTTGAACAAGGGGGAGATGGGGTATTGAGGTATCAAGGTAGGTTGTGTGTACCAAAGGTGGATGAACTCCAAGAGAGGATCATGGAGGAAGCTTATATCTCTAGATACTCTATCCATCCTGGTTCCACAAAGATGTATCGTGACTTGAGAGAAGTATATTGGTGGAGTAGCATGAAGATGTGTATTTCAAAGTTCGTTGCTAAGTGCCCGATTTGCCAACAAGTCAATGTAGAGCAGCAGAGGCCCGGTGGTATGGCTCAAAACATAGATCTTTTGGAATGGAAGTGGGAAATAATCAATATGGATTTCATTACTGGTTTGCCTCGGTCTCACAAACAGCATGATTCGATTTGGGTGATTATAGATCGAATGACTAAATTAGCCTATTTTTTGCCAATAAGGACTATCTATTCATCAGAAGATTATGCCATATTATATATTCAAGAGGTAGTCAGACTTCATGGAGTTCTGGTGTCCATCATTTCAGATAGAGGTGTGCAATTCACCGTACAATTTTGGAAGTCTTTCCATAAGGGTTTGGGTTCTAAGGTGAACGTTAGTACTACTTTTCATCCTCAGACTGATGGTCAAGCAAAGCGTATGATGTGTGATTGATTTCAAGGGCAGTTTGGAAGATCACTTACCTCTAATTGAGTTTGCTTATAACAACACTTATCACTCTAGCATCCAAATGACTCCTTATGAGGCTCTTTATGGGAGAAGATGTAGATCTCCTATTAGATGGTTTGAAGTTGGTGAAGCTGGGTTGATAGGGCTAGACTTAGTTCATCAAGCTATGGAGAAAGTGAAGACCATTCAAGAAAGATTTAAAACAATACAAAGTCGTCAGAAATCCTATATAGATGTTAGGAGAAGAGACTTGGAGTTTGAGGTGGATGACTTGATTTATTTGAAGGTTTCACAGATGAAGGGTGTTATGAGGTTTGGCAAGAATGAGAAGCTTAGTCCACGTTATATTAGTCCTTACAGGATATCTAAGAGGATTGGCAATGTAGCTTATGAGCTGGAGCTACCGCCAGAGTTAGCATAGTCCATCTAGTATTCCACATTTCAATGTTGAAGAAGTGTATGGGTGACCATTAACTTATTATACCAACTGAAAATATTGGTATTAAGGACAACCTATCTTATGAGGAAGTACCCGTTGAAATACTTGATCGTCAGGTTCGCAAGTTAAGAACTAAGGAGATAGCATTAGTCAAGGTCTTATGGAGGAATCAGTTTTTTGAGGAAGCTACTTGGGAGGATGAGGAGGATATGAAGAAGAGATACCCACATCTCTTTTTTTCTGGAGAAATTCCACACCAAGGTAATGATTTTTGTAAAACACTATTTTAATTGATATGTTGTGTTGTGTTAAATTACATGTTGGGTGTTTGACTAGGTGTTAGATGTTGCCACCCTTAGTTCTACTTAGAGGAATCTCATTCGAGGATGAATGCTCCAAAGAGGGACACTACTAAAAAACTGCCAAAAAATGACGGCCAAAAGCGACGGACTGCGTCGTTTTTTTGGTCAAAAGCGACACAGTCATGTTCATCACTTTTCAAAAAGAGACGGACAGCGTTGCTTTTTGATTTTTTTTAGGAATTTTTTATTAACAAAAGTGACGGACTCCGTCACTTTTTTTATATTTTCATTTATTTTTTATTTCCAAAAGGCGATGTAGTTCGTCACTTTTCTGGAAGTTTATATTTTGAAAATCCCAGAAAAGCGATGGACTAAAGGACAATGTTCGTCGCTTTTCTGGAAATTAATTTTTAAAATACCCAGAAAAGTGACGGACTAAAGGATCCTGTCCGTCGCTTTTCTGGGTTTATTTGAAAAAAATAATGCAATATAGCTACAGACAAAACCACCCTGTCCGTCGCTTTTTTCTGCAATTTTTTGACAGCAGAAACTGGCATTTTCTGCTGCCCACCTACAAATATAAATCAATTCAATTCATATTCAATCATCCCCATCAAAACAATATAATCTAAACATCACGCACAACATATGAAACATCAAACTTAAATCAATCTTCAAAAATATCTAAATCACAATACAAAAACTTACAAAGTCATTCAAAATGTGTTTCAAAAAGTTCATAAAAGAGACCTAAACTAGGGAGTGCGATCTACAAAATCCTCCTCCTCCTCCTCACTGTCGTCGTCAGTGTCCTCAGGAGCCGAAGATGTAGTAGGTTGACGAGCGAGATTCAGCCCTTTTTCTTTGATTTCCTGAACGGTCGCACTCATGCTTTGTTGTTCAGCGGCTCTTCTCCGCTCTGACTCTGCCAGTGCCGATGTAAGCTGTGTTATTTGAGCCGACATAGCAGGAATTTGAACACCGTCAAGTGCCTCGGCTTGACGTGATGGCCCAATACCTTGTAAGCCTGACTAGAATCATCTTACAATGTTTCGAGAGCCTATACCATAGACTCTACCCTTCTGTGTTCCCTCTATCACTTTTTCTATCCAAATTTAGGTGGACAGTTCATTTGTCATTTAGACCGAACTATCTAGATTCTCAGCGACGTACTGATGAAACTCATTCTGCATATTAAATATAAAAATTGATATCAATATATATACATATCATAAATATATTAACTATTAATATATATTATTCATATTAAATAACTTACAAAAGTTCGTTCGGCCCTTTCCTCCACCCACTCATCCGGATCCGACTCATTTTCTTTCTTCTTCACATGAGTCTTCTTGAAAACCTCCGGTCCAATGGGAGTGCACTCCAATTCTTTTTCCTATTAATAAAAATTTAAATTTAAAACAATATATATGAATCAACTAATTATTTATTTAAAAGTTTAAATTAGAATTTACCATCTCTCTTGTAATTGTTTCAATAGTCTTTGCACCTCTGGTGTGCAACGAGCCACCCTTAAGACTGCCTCTAGCCTTTTTGGCTTGTTCGAACCTTGCCTTAAACTTATTTGTGTTCCAATACTAACGCAATTCATCAAAAATATGAGTCAACATCCAACCTGAACGTTGATCAGTATCCCAAACTTTCTTTAGCTAGCTAGGTAATCTCATGGATGCCATCCTCTCAAATGTGGTCGTAATGACCAAATTGTACCTTGACTCCCAAGTACACATAGTCTGAAAAAAAATGTATAGCATTAATTAGATCGATAGTAATAAAAAATTAAAGTATACTAAAATTATTAAACTTAACTAAAAAATATATACCTTAAATTCATTAAACATCACCTAGTGTATACTGTTTGGAATCTCTCTCCAAGAGTGATAAGCCTATGTAAAAAGTCTTTTAACACAGTCTTTTAAAGCCCGGGCAGCATCCTTTGCAGGATGCCACCTGCAAAACACATAATAAATATGTTAGTCCATGAATAATATATTAAAGTATAAGAAATAAATAAAATAAACTAACAAATAGATAACAAAAAAAACTTACAATGATTCATCCGGCTCAATCATGACTCTACCAAGTCTGTCCTTCTGGCCAGGAGCTAGAGCAGGCATCTCATCATTTGTTGTAGCACTAGGTGCAGCTGTAGATAAAGGTGATACACCAGGATGCACAAAACGTTGAGTCAATGGAGGCGTACCAGTCTTAACATCTGATTGCTCGCTACTAGAATCTCCAATCCTCATGGCAGATAACTGAGGAGATGTACCTGTGGGAGATGGAATACCATCCGATATCCTACCTGCCGATAAGGGCCATGGTCGATGAATAGCCTGTAAAGGCAGGTCCTCATAGCGCCGTGGAGGCAATGCCTGTGAAGTAGAGAAAGGGTCGACTGGTCGATGATAATTAGGATAATATGCCCGAGGATCTGTCGTACCAAATGGAACAATAAATAAATGAGTATTATGACTGATGCGCTTTGGCGCAGAAGAAATAGATCATGGAATATCCTTAGGATCTATGGGTCTCCTAGACTTCTTCTTTTTAGCCCTATTAGTCGGCCTAACTCCAAGATGCTCGCGATGTCTATCACTGTCACCGCCTGATAACATATGTGTGCAAATCTACATGTATAGTATATAAAAGTCATAAATTAAATAAAATTAGCTAAATAAATTAACTTACATATACTAGCTTTCATTCTACTACAATTCCTCCTCGCTTGTTTCAATTCCATCATTCTCCCATTTTTCCTCCTCAGTTGTTTCATTTTCATTATCGTCCCATTATTCATTATCAGATGATTCATTTTCCTCATTCTCGGATATTTCTTCCTCAACATTCATTATCTCATCGTCAGATACTTCTTCTAATATGTGTTGAGGATGTTGTAGTGCGGTTTCCAATTCAACATCAACTTGTTGATGAACAATTGCAACATCATTTTGATACGCCACATCTAAGATATTGTCAATTTCAATTCTTCCCACATGCTTAGTTTTTCATAACAACCCACCAATCAACTTTGTCTCTACGCAATGGATATGGAGCGTAATACACTTGTTTAGCATTTTGTGCAATAATAAATTAATCATAACTTCTGTATTTCCTGGTCATGTGCTTAACTTCAATTATATTATGTTGATGGTCCACCTTTGTGCCTCTATGTGATGGGTCAAACCACTCACACCGAAACAATACAATCTTCTTCTTAGGCCAACCTGAATACCTCACTTCAATAATATCATGAATGACACCATAATATTCAATAGTTTGGCCAGTACAATTAACATCACCTTATATGTAGACACCTCTATTATTGGTTTTCTTATTCCTAGAAACTTCTTCAGTTTGAAACTTAAAACCATTGACACAATACTTATTCATTATCAGTACTTGAGATTCAGGTCCAAGTGCTACTTCTTTCACCAATTGCAAATGTTGGACACTTGAGTATTCATCGTAAACCTATGTGATTGTTATTTTAAGTAATATAATTTAGTATAACATGAATATATTATTAAATACTTAGTGATTCAATGTAAGCTTGAACACTTACATAGTTTATTAGCCATTTGGAAAATTCTGTATAGATGGCTTCATTACCCCATGTGTTTACGAACAAGCTGATCATTTTACATTCAAGTATTTTGTTAGTTAATGAACACTTATTAGTATGTAATTTGATAACATATTTTTAACACTTACTTGAGATATGGTTGAATCTCTGGACAATTAAGCAAAATATGTGTCACAGCTGGTTGCATTTCCATATTAGTGAAGCCTCACTTTCCACGCTTTTTAGATCCTCGACCATTTTGATTAAAAATTGATATCAGTGGAAATAAAAGATCAATATCACCTTCATCATTGCGATTGGGCTTATTTCTCCTACATGACACATCATCACCAAAGTCATAAGAATAAAAATCACCAGTTTGTCTCCCAGTATGACCTTTAACAACTGATCCTTCGATCTTTCCCCTTTGCTTAATTGTTTGCTTGGAACTGCCAATTTTTATGCATGTATATATTTATATATATTTTTATAAAAGACTTGATGAATATATATAACTTAGTGAATATTTCAAATGGATACCTCTCAATTAGATACATCCATCTTGTTTGAACCGGACCTCCGAAGCGGGCCTCTTGTACAAGGTGAATTGGAAGATGCTTCACATCAAAGAAATCACATGGAAATACCTTCTCCAACTTAGTACTAATAACAAGAATATTTTCCTCCATCCTGTCTAAACTACTCTCCACAATTTTCCAAAACACAAATCTTTTAAAAAAAGCTTATCTCTGTGATTGGTTTCCATATCCTTTCAGGTAGATGGCTAAAAGCGATTGAAATTAAAGCTTCCATGAACACATGACAATCATGACTTTTCATACCTATCAATTTTCCTTCATTCATATCTGCCCGCTTTCCTAAATTCGAAGCATAGCCCTCTGACATCCTCAAATTTTTAACACACTCACAAATTTCACGTTTCTCATCCAATGTGAATGAAAAGATGGCTTTGGGCTTAACTATTTTACCATTTTGTAATTCATGCAGCCATAACTCTTTTCTCCTACAATATTCCTTTATGTCCATTCTAGCTTTTGGATTGTCTTTTGTCTTACCCTTAACATCCATCATTGTGTTAAACAAATTATCAAAATAATTTTTTCAATGTGCATCACATCAAGATTATGTCGTAGCAAATTGTCCTTCCAATACGGCAAATCCTAAAATATGCTTTGTTTGGTCTAATTATGTTCAACACCATATCTAGGAAGTCTAAAAGGTGAAGCTTATGTAACTTTAGGTAATTGAGAAACTCTCTCCCAAATTTGATGCCCTGTGAGTAATGGAGGTGGGGGGTCACTTTCAATCTTATTTTTCCTAAATGCATTTTTGATCTTTCTAAACTCATGGTCATTGTCAAGAACTGGCAATGACAATCAAACCATGTATTTTTTTTTGCCATGCTTTAAAGTGAATGCCTTAATATTTTCCATGTAATACAGACATGCTAGCTTTCCAACTTTCATCCAACCAGACAACATCCCGTATGCAGGAAAATCATAAATAGTCCACATTAAAGAAGCACGCATAATGAAATTCTGCTTAGTTGATATCTCATAAGTCAAAACGCCTTCAAACCACAATTGTTTGAGCTCATTTATCAATGGTTGTAGACATACATCAATCAAACTTTTTGGATTATGGGGACCTGGAATAACAAATTTAGAAAGATGTAGGGAATGGTCATGCACATTTTAGGAGGAAGATTATACGGAGTAAGAAATGCCGGCCATCATAGATAAGGCGAAGCAACATTGGAGAATGGTGTGAAGCCATCTGCACACAACCCCAATCTAACATTTCTTGGTTCACTAGCAAAATCAGGATATACATTATCAAAATGCTTCCATGCTTCACCATCAGATGGATGAGACAAGACACCCGGCGACCTTCTATATTCACGATGCTATCTCATATGTGGGGTAGACCTCATTGATGCATACAACCTCTTTAACCTAGGAATAAGAAGTAGATAATGCATCGCCTTAACTGGGACAATCTTTCATGCCCGAGTCCTCTTATAACGAGCATGTCTATAAAACTTACAATTTTCTAATTCACTATCAGTCTTGTAAAACAACATGCAGCCATTAACACAACAATGAATTCTATCATACGTCAATCCTAACTTGGAAACCAAACGCTATGCCTCATAGAAGTTCTTAGGTATGTTAAACTATGGATTAACTAGTTCACCCAAAAGATCAACCATTGAGTCCATAGCTGCATTAGGAACATTCCAATTTGATTTAATATTCATTAATCTAACCACAACTGACAAGGCAGAATGCGGACTCCCTTCACATGGTGGACGACTAGACTCTTCTAATTGATCATAGAAGCGTCTTGATTCTTCATTAGGAGTTTCATCAAAATATTGTCTAGGTTCCATCCCACCTTGAACCCTGAAAGCATCATTGATCATTTCATGAACCCTATCATGTTCAACCCTATCATCATGTTTCAACCCTAATTTGGCCATGTTGTGCAAGAATATTATATTCATCCACAAGCATCGAATTATAAAACATACCATTCAATGCATCTCTTTCTCCATGATCAATCCATAGAAAATAACTAGGCTTAAATTCATTACGGTACAAATGAACCATAACTGTATCTGGTTCAAAAAAATTTAAGCACCTAGATGCACCACAAGGACACCTAACCAATCCCTTATTCTTGAAAATGTCAAGTGTCATGGTATGTTCAATAAAATCTCTAACACCATCAACAAACTTAGGTTTCAAACTAGCACCAGTTTCATAATGCATATTATACATCCACAAACGATGATCCATCCACAAAAATATAGATATTCAATTATATTATAAATTAAATTTAATAATAATTTTACTACATCAAACTAATTTATATTGTTAATATATATTTATAATTACTTAATAAGTAAATTTATTATTACTTATATATCTAATTAATTAGTTCATAAATACTACATTTCAAGATCTACAAAGTTCAAGTTTAATTAATTCATAAATTTTAATTAAGTTTAAGATTTCAAATAATTAATTATAATAATTCTAATTAAGTCCAAGTTATTATAATTAAGTCCAAAGTTCTAATTAAGTTTAATTATTAAGTTCTAATTAACTAAGGTCATCAAGAATTAGTTATATTCAAGTTCAAGTTCAAGTTCTTAATTCAAGTTCTAATTTCAAGTTCAAGTTCTAAGTTCAAGTTCAAGTTCATATCAATGTTCTAAAATTAGTTATATTCATGTACTTCTAATTATAAGTTCAAGTTCTAAATTCAAGTTCATATATATCTAATTTCTAAACTTAGTTATATATAAACTTCTAATCCAAGAATTAGTTATATTCAAGATCTAAATTCATTTTCATATAATCTCTAAATTTAGTTATATATAAACTTCTAATAAAAAATTATTTATATTCAAGTTCTAATTAATTAAATTCAAGTTCATATAACTTTAAAATTAGTTATGTATAATCTTTTAATCCAAGAATTAGTTATATTCATGTTTCAAGTTCAAATTCAAGTTTATATCTAATCTAAGAAATTAGTTATATATAAGCTTCTAATCCAATAATTAGTTATATATATTCAAGTTCTAATTTAAAAAAAAAAAATCTCATATATTCATGACATTCAAACACTCATCATATATATTCATGACATTTAAACAATCAAACTTCATCAATATCTAACTTCTAAATTCAAATTAACAATTCACTAATTACTAACAATCATCAAATTTAAAAAAATCCCAATTCACAATCAAATTAAATATTTTCAAATTCAAACTAGTACCCAAATCCTAAAAACCCTAATTCATTCACTATCAAACACAATCAATCATTCAATAAAACACAAATCCAATAAACTAATTAACAAAATCAAATATAACTAAAATTGAAAAAATTTAAAACTAATTGGATAAAACCCTAACCTTAAATTAAAGCAGAAAGAGACAATGGAGAGAGGAAGCAACGGCGATGGTGGTGGTTCCAGCAACAGCGATGGTGGTGGTTCCAACAGCGGCGATGTCGGCAAGTAGCGGCGGTGGTGGTGGAATCGTTAGAGAGAAGGAAAAGAGAAAGAAGAGAAGGAAAATGGGGAAAAATGGCGTTTGATATTTCAGATATTTAATGAAAAGCGACGGACAACGTCTCCCCGTCAGTCGCTTTTCTTTTAAAAAGTTGAACATTTTGACCAAAAAGTGACGGACTAAGAGACACTGTCCGTCGCTTTTTAAAAATAGTTGACCATATATTTTGACCAAGAAGCGACGGATATAAAGATGTCGTCCGTCGCTATATTAAAAAAATAATTAATAAAATAAAATAAATCAAAAGTGATGGAGAGCATCGTTAATATTTTAATTTATATATAATTAATTTTAATAAAAGAAATGGACGGCGTCTCTATATATATTAAAATAAATAATTATTAATTATATATATATATTTGGCGCAAAAATCCGTGAAAAAAAGCAACGGACAAACAGATGACGTTCGTCGCTTTTTGTAAAATAATTTAAAAAATAATAATTTTTATTAAAAAATGACGGACAGTGTGGCAAATGGCGTCGCTTTTTAGAGCGACGCCGTTCATCTCTTTTCTGTCCGTCATTATTTAGCAGTTTTTTAGTAGTGGGAGATATTGTAACACCTAGGTCTTAGAAAGAGCTAACTCTAGAAAGAACCAAATTGAAAAGAGCTAAATTGAGAATTTTTTTCAAGTTAGATTTTAATGGTGAGTTTTGGGTCAACTTCAAACGACCATAACTTTCAGCTCAAGATGAGTTAGGTGGCCCATGAGGTATCAAATGAAAGATCTTTTGAATCCTCTTTCCAACGCCACCGAGTTTGCTAAATTCTGCGTTCGGATGAGGGAGGTATGCCCGTTTGAGTACAACCTGTCCAGTTAAGGAAATTTATCCATTTTAAGGAGGGGTATTTTGGTCTTTTTCTTATCCCATTATCCTTAAACATTTTTTTCACCCGTTTAGGGGTGTAAACTGATTGAAATTAATATTAGTCATTCCAAACGAGCTTAGGGTTTTGTGGAGAGAAGTTCAAGAGGAGAAAAGGAAGAACGATCAAGATTCTTACAATCGTTGAGGGGTTTCGCCAAGGTTTTCAATCCTTTCAAGGTATGTAAGTTCTCATATTGTTGGGTTCATTCACCCATATTCCAATCATTTGATTTTTATCCGTAATTTTGTTCTTATGGCTGAATGATTTGAGTTCTTGAGGCTTTGTGCTTCGTTCTTGATAATGAAGTTCTTGTTGAGTTTTTGAGGTGGGAGTTGTGAATGAGTGTTGTTCTTGGTGGGTTTTGGTATATATTTTGTGGTAATTATGTTTGTTTTATGAATCCAAAAGAGTTTGAGGGAAATCGTTCGATTCTAGATGAGTTAGGGCATGAGACTGAACAAGAAAATTCATCAAATTATGGGCAGGGGTTGGAGCGGTGCGCCACCATAGCGCCATAACTACTGCCCAATATTTTGGGACCTTGCGCGGTGCTCGACTCAATGAGCCCCAAACACTGATCAGTAGTTTTGGGGTTGGCGCCCTTCACCACTTAGTGCGCCAAGGTCGCCAGGTCCCCTATCATTCCGACCTTCTTTCTGTGTGAGTTCCCTCGAATAGTACCTATGTTTTCTACTTGATATCCCCACTTAAGATTTTCATTAATCCTTGAGAGATCTTGCATATCCAAGTCATAACTCTTGAATTCATAATTCAAATTCAAGATAAGAGTTAAGAGTAAAGTTTGAGGAAGTTCTTTGAGTCATTTTGAGAAGTCTTTTACAATCTTTTAAAACTTATTTTAAGATTTGAGTACTTGAGTATGAGGATGAGGAGATTTGAGTTTTATTTTTCAAAATGAATATATGGGAACTAAGTATTCCCAAGAGTAAATGTTTTTACATTTAAAATGAGGAGGAAACCTTGATTTCCAAATGAGTTCATGAGAAGTTTTGAGTATAATCTCTTTTAAGAGAACCTTTTGAGTAATAATATCAAAGATTGAGGATGAGGAAATGTTTTTAAGTATACGATCATGAGTTATATTATTGGGAGTAGTATTGAGCACCGATATGGGGACGAGTTTAGACAACTTAAAGTCCTCATAAACAATGTATGCCAACTTGGGTAAAAAGGGTCATATTTTTTAGATGATTCCTTATTGCTTTTAAGACATAGCTTAGTGGATCCACTTAGTTAAAGATGTCTTATACTCTGGCAAGGTATAGGACAGTTCTGGCAGCGTGGGCAAGACGATGTATCATCACATAACTCATAGTGATGGTTGTGAGTTAGAGAATCTCCCAAATATGAGTAAAGAGTTATTATTGTATTTTTAAATACATTGAGTTATTATCTACTATTTTAAAAGCTTTCTTTATAATGGATCTTTATTGTTTCTTTCATATTGAACTGAGTTGAGTATTTCTGAGTTTGAGTATCTTTAAGTATCCTTGAGTTGAGTTGAGTTGAGATGACGTGGGTATGTTCTTCCTTTTTATCAGTTCAAGCTTATGTCTGTGCTTTAGAGTTCCCCTTACATGCTCGTACATTTCATATACTGACGCCATTTGGCCTACATCTTCTATGATGCCGATACATGAGTTCATGGTCATCAACAGGCGCACCATTGATACCACTTGCAGTGTCAAAGTTACTTTGGTGAGCCTCATTTCTTTCAGAGGATTCCCACATTTACCTTTAAGTTTTGTTAGGATGTCATGGGTTTTGTCCTGGCTTCCATTATTGTCATTAGAGGTTTCATAGATAGACAGTAGTAGTTGAGGAGTCTTTTCATTTCCATTGTTTAATGTTTAATACTTGAGTTGCCTCTTTGGCCAGTGAATGTTTTATTTAAAATATTCTGAGTATTAAATCTTTATTTTTGAAGTTCATTTATTGTTTAGTAAGTCTTCCGGTGAGAGTTGAGCCAGGCCAAGGGTTCGCTTGGGGACCAACAATGGTTCTCAAGTGCAGTTACGTCCAAGGTGTAGGCTTGGGGCGTGACACAAAATTTTAAGCATATTCATATTTTCTTCAAAAAAAGATATAAACAAAGTAATTATTGTTATTACATAGGGATATTATACAAACATTATTTATTTACAGGAATTAGAAAAATATAAACATATTGACTAATATGAACAAATAGAAAAGAAAATTATCTAGATTATACCAAGCTCATCACTGATCATTCTTCCTTGAGGTAATACAAAAAAATTAGTTTCATTTATATGCACGGGCTCAACATTATCTTTAGAGATAAAATTTGCTTCTGCGTTATTATCAATCTTATGTATGGACTCAGCATTATCTGCAGAGATAAAGTTTGCTTCTGGATTATTATCACTCCTTTCTAAGGAAGCCTAATAGAGCTTAACCAGACGCTTCGATGATCGACAGGTATGTGACCAGTGCCCTATTCCTCCACATCTATGACATGCACATTCTGAACTTTTCTTTTGCATAACTTCATGTTTTTCACCCTTTTTATACTGCTGATAATTTTTTGTGCAAGATGAGCATCATGATTATAATTCCTTTTATGATCACGGACACTACCATGATTGAGGCTACTATCTCTTTTACACTGGATAGTTTGCCTAATTTACTTCAGGGAGTGGTGTAACACCAACATGCTGAATGTTATGATTTTTTATCAATAGGTCGTTATGTTGTTCAGCAATAAGGAGATGTGAAAGTAATTCAAAATATTTTTAAAATGCATTTCTTGATGTTGCTGCTGCATGAGCCTATTCACGTGAGGAAATGTGGAGTATGTTTTCTTAAGCTTAGCATTTTTAGTGGCATCTTCTTGCATAAATTTAACTGTGATATAATTCTATACATGAAAGAATTATATTCAATTATATTTTTAAAGTCTAGTAACCTCAAATTGAACCAATCATGACGCGTCTGTGGAAAAATGACAACCTTCAGGTGGTCATTTCTCTTTTTCAAATTATTCCACAGTATAATGGGGTCTTTAATGTTGAGGTATTGCATTTTCAACCCCTATTTAAGATGGTAGCGGATAAATATAATAACTTTAGCACCATCTTGGCTAGATGCCTGATTATCATCTTTGATGGTGTCTAATAGACCCATCGCATTCAGGTAGATTTGTCACGACCCAAAAATGGACGTGATGGAACTCATCTTATCCCACCAAGACAAGTCAGCCTAAAACTCAACCTTTACAATAAAATGCGGAAATTTTATAATCAACTCAAAAATACCCCCAAAAAAATCTGGTTGTCACGTGTACAAGACTCTAAAGTATTACAATTGATTCAAAAGAAAAAACACAAGTCTCAAATGACCTTGTTTCTATAATAGAACAAGATCATAAATAAGAGTAAGAAGGTCCACTGAAATGGCAAGCAGCTACCTCACAAACCTCCACAAGAAGCCTCAGACAAGGAGGAGAAAATATCACAAACGTCCGAGCTAGTAACCTACAAAAAAAATGTAGTAGCAAGGGGTGAGTACCAAACCACATGATGCTCAGCAAGTAAACCTTTAAACACAGGCTAAGGGGATAGAATACGAGTACTACTTACACCCCAACCAAACCTCCACAACTACAACCTGCATAAAACCAGCCCAACCTAACAGTTCACAATTTACAAGCGCATATCTCAACAACAACATTCTAACAATCACATATTCTCAACAACAAACTCAATATTCATCAATTACAACCTCCACAACTACAACCTGCTTAAAACCAGCCCAACCTAACGTACAATTCATAATTCACATAGCACACAGCTCAATAACAACACTCTAACAATTACATATCCTCAACAACAAGCTCAATATTCATCAATCAAAGTTCCACAGAAAGGCACTCACAAGATCAGCAAAACACAATATCAAGTTCACTAATGATGAATATGTGCAATGCAACGTAATGCAATGTCAAGTATAGTGATGCATGTTTGACCTAGTGATACACATCCGCTGTCTCTTAGTCCGGGACCCATGGGGGACATATCTGTCCATGCATTCATTGCGGCGCGCGATTCGACCCTCGATAATAGTAACCATCACAGTACGCGATACGTCCCTCGAAATATAGTATCCATTGCAGCGCGCAATACGTCCTTCGAAATGGTACATCCTCTTTAATTTCTTATTCTTTCTCAATTCACATAACACTTGTCACAACCATGTCTCAGAACAATGCAAATGACATGTTCACACAAATAATGAGGAGATGACCATTTTCATAACATTGAGGAGATGACCATTTTCATAACATTGCACAATTCACAACAACACATTCATGATACAACATCAACAATGATTCAACAAGCCTTTCAACCAATTCTCAACACATCACACACAAACAATTAATCACATTGCCTTTTATCACCCCTTTTTCATCATTAGAATTAATCAATGTGGACAAGTCAACCCATCACCAAGTCTCATTACCCCAAACACATATTACAAGGAAATACACGAATTCCATACACTTAACAAGGGTTTAGAAATCCATTTGCCTCAATCAATCAAGAATTCACTCCGGGACTTAAGTCTTCCCTTGCTTCCAACTCAAAGCTCATATTCATATATAATATCACAAATAAGATTTGAACTAACAACACCTATATTACTATGTGTCTAAACCAGACACAAAAACTCATCCTAAATTTCTCTAAACACTACAACCCTAATAACTTTCATATAATATAATGCACCCTATATTTAATTACATGTCTCAATATATCAAACTTGAATTATAATGTGATAATTACAAAATTTTCGAAATCAAAACCAAGTTACGAGATCAATACTTAAACAGTAACTAATATGTGCTCGTGGAATACTTTTAGAAAGAATATTATTAGTGCATCTATTCAATAATATCACATCCCCTAATCACTGGTCATAATTGCCCTATGATATAGTCCCCATTTCTTGTCGGCAGTAACCCATAAAACAATACTTATACATTAATTTGAAACATCAATATTGGAGAAACTTAAAAACCAACTCGTTACACCCGTAGAGCCTCACTATAGTTTAACACAATTTACTTCTATCTAAAACTTACCAATTATTAGCTTATTAGTGGCTATCAATATGTCAAAATATTTCCCACTCAAACTTATCCTTTAAAGACCAAATTCCAATGGAATACATAATTTAAATATTCAATTCCTTTCCTCCCATCAGAACTAACGCCACATACATGATTATTAGTGGACAAAGTTTGTTCACCAATTGGACTACTTGGTTTTTAACTCTTTCACTTGCAAATATATATATATATATATATATATATATATATATATATATATATATATAAATTTATCATAAAAGCTTAGTTAGATTTCTTACCTGAAGGAAGAGGATTCACTGCTCAAGACCTCTTTTTACTTTGTGACTTGATGCCGCACCAACTGTACCGTTCTCTCTCACAGTTTAGGTTTAATTTATTTTACATGGGTCACTAAATGAATTATGGACTTGACCGATTACCCAATAACTAAATAAATTAATTATTTAAAAAATACTCATCAATTAAATAATCGTATTTATCGAATAGTTCAAAATTCTTAAAATCAACATCACCGACTGATCATGAATGACTCGTGGCAACTATCGGAAGGGATAAAATGATAATTTTATAAAAACTTCAAATATGACTTTCCGGTTCATTACAAGATTTTAGCGTGTAGTGCCCATGACAAGTAGACTTTGCCCGATATATCCAAGGTAACAAATTCAAGTTTAGAAATATTAGACATTTTAGGAAAATAAAATTCTTACCTTTCTAACCTATTTAAAGTAGCTTGAGATTGCAGAGTTAGAATATCAAACAAGGTAAAAAGAGAGGGTAAAATCAATTTTCTTTCACTACTAAAAAGAAAAGAACTTTCTATTAATACATGTAATAGCTATTTATAGCCTAGTCTATCTTGCTACACATGTAAATAAAACAAGCTTACCACATGGAATGCATACCATATGACACCTATTAGAAATGAGATAAGATCTCTTACACTTGGAAACAAAACAATACCATTACTTGGAAATGAGTTCTAAATTATTCACATGACACTCATACTATTTTATAATATTTATGAAATTATGACATTATTGAGAGAAGATCAAGATAACAAATTAATTTTATATTCCTAGTATTTTTCATATTAGTTGACCACATTTTTTTTAAACATCCTTTAAGAAATTATAAATAGAAATAATAATTAGTTGCAAGTAATTTTAACTAACTAGTTTTACTAATGTAGATAACTAACATGAATAGACAATATAATATCAAAATGTTAAAAATAGGATGAATTCGAACCTAAATCAATATGAATCATGTTGATAGTTATGTATCAGATACATAACTGTGCCAACTTTCATTATATTTTAGTACGCGATACATACAATACCCATTGTCATGTATTAGATACATAACCATATGGTTCTAACAATAGAAGAAATCATTTGAAAAAATAGGTATCAAATATATATAAACACAAACACTAAGACTTATAAGGTAACCTTGACGCAGTTTGTGTCAAATATGTCCTCTGCCTTCATGGAGAGAAGCTTTTAAGCCGGATCACCAGAAATGAAGGCTGCTATCGAACCATTTCCATCATCAATTTGGAAGGCACACCTACAACCATAATGAGTTAATGCTTGAAATATTATTTGTATATGCTATATTTTACCACAATAAATTTATGTATATGACATAAATGTAATATTGAGGCACTATTACTGTCTTCCTTTGAATCTTTGTGTAATCAAACTGCTTTTTGTCTTTAGTATGTTTTTTCTGTTTGCAGCCCGAATATTCTGGCACGAAAAACTTTTAAAGGTCATCTAATATTGACATTTTGACCTCAATGTAGAAAACTCCAACATGTAGTGTGAGGAAAAAAAATTGTATATCTAACTCTGTTCCACAAGTAAATTGAGAAAGTCTAGATATTTGTGAAACTTACTGAAGTTGCTGATGTAATTTTTGTGTAATACCTCATATTCAAAAAGTTAGAAGAAAAATATTTCAGGTTGCTGAATCTGGTGTCATAACCAACGAAGCTACCAACGGCCCATGGTCTGACACATGGTCCGTAGGTCAGTAGGTCAGCCCGTGATTGGACAATCCAAATTTCCTAAAATAGTCAAGTTCCAGTACTTTTATACGGTTCACCAGGACGGTCCGTTGTCCTATGCATGAGTCGTAAGTAGGTCTCGTAGGTGAGTCCCAGATTTAGAGATATTTTAAAGTCAAAAGTTGAGACCCACGACCGAGATATACGACCCGTAGTTGGACCCACAGACCGTACATGGGTCCATCGTTCGGAGTCCAAAATTCATGGTCTCTGATCTCACCCACGACAAACCAGGACGGTCCGTGGTCTGAACAACAGACCGTAGGTCTGGCCATTGGTGAGGTCAACTGTTATTTTTAAGAAGGGCCTTTGGGTCTTTCCTAATTATTCTAGCCTAATACTATGTCATTTTACCCTCTATTAGAAACCCTATATAAAACTTTTTTACCCCAAAATCTCCAAATTTAATTCATTCTCTCAAATTTCTAAAAGAAGAAAAAGTTCATCCTCCCAAATATTTCTCTCTCTAGAAGCTTGAAGAAGAAGGCTAGGGTTTCAAGTCAAGTCTCCAATTCCTCCATTGATTTCAAGATTTAGGCATCAAGGTGTGATAGTATTCACCTTTGGAGTCCCTTCCTCCATAGGGTCCCTAAATTCTCCTATTTGTACAAGGTAGAACCTCCAATGGAAGTTAGGGTTTTTACTCAATGTCATAGGTTCTTTTCAATTACGATATTATTGATTGATTTATGTCTTTTATGCATGAATTGAAGAAATTTCATGTTTCTAAGTTGAATCCCCATGAACCCATGTGAAATCCATGTTTTCTAGAATTGATCATATGATAAAGCTTTTGAATCATGAAAGATGAGTTTATAAAGATATTCATGTTCTTATGAAATTGATGAAAATGATTAAGTTGCTTTGAGAGTAAAACATCTATGTTGTTGTTGTTATGTTATGAAAGAATTTCTCATATACACATGAAAGCATGATTGTGAAAGGGTTTTCTCACATAAAGGATTCTTAGAGTTGAAAGGTTTTCTCAACTAAACTTTGAATCAAGATCTAAGGAGCTATTCTAATGAAATTTAGCTTGGATTGGTTGCTTAATTATATATTTCCATGGATGATAAAATGACTTTAGCTTGGATGGCTACTTGATGTGCCCTTCCATGGATAATAAGACAAGTTAATAATAATGACTATTCCATGGGATTTATGCTTAGCACCGAGAGGATATTGAGATGGAAGCTCTCCCGTAGCTTGAGGTCATGTTTCTAGTAGCAATATCCTTATTCCATACATATGTGTCCCTGTAGGATGATTGTCTTAGATAGACATCAGCTAGTGGATCCACATAATCTAGAAGTTCATGGTGTTACCTTGGCAAGTAGGACACCCTTTTTTGGTGTGGGGTAGACACCATATTCTATGTTAATAGCTCACATGGTCTTAAATGTCGGTTAAACGTAAATCTACCACAATAATGAACCAAGGTTACTTCTAGAAGTATCTCACAACTGTTTTAAAGACGTTAACTTGCATTGACCATGTTTTATTACTTATGCTTTCTAACCTTTGATCTTATGGTTTAGCTTGGTCATTGTACGTCATGAAAAATCCTTTTAGTATGATTTCATACTTTTACACATTGCTATCATACTTGGTACATTCCATGTACTAACACATGTTTTTTCCTACATTCTTTCATTGATGTAGGGTACGACGCCCTTAATTTGTATTTATGTGGCTAGAGTTCACTGTAGTAGAGTTGAAGATTGGTGAGTCCTCATGTTCTGAGGACTAAGCTTTTATTTCTTATTGTCTTTACTTTTCATTTTTGTATGTGATGTATGGGTTATGTCCAAATCACTCTTGATGTATTAGATGACTTTAAGACTATGTTATACTTCCGCTACGTTTTATAAACTCTTATGTTTTGAAATTGTCTTCTTAAATGTCTTGATTTTCTATTATTTTGTATGATGTATGCTTAGTGGTTTGTATGTGGCCTCATGGTGTTTCATACCCCATGCTACGCCTAGAGTATAATTTAGGTTGTGACAAACTTGGTATTTAGAGCACAAGGTTTAGAAAGGTCCTAGGAAGTCTCATAAGCCACGTTGAGTAGAGTCTTGTTTATGAGTGTGAAACGCACAACATATATGAATGATAGGCTATAAGATGTTTAGGAAACTCCATTTCTTTGATTACTCTAAAGTCGTACGATAGAGTTTAACTCTATAATGTATCTCTCCTAATCCTTATTTGATGCTCTACATGATATGGCGACTTGAAGGGCATATGCTAGAAGGAATACGAGAGAAAATGTGGAACGAGAAGATCCTTCTCAAGCTCCTCAAGTTCTGATCGACCATTTGGCCGAGAAAGTGACTAACGCAAATTTTAGGTCTGATTTTCAAGTGTTGGCTCAAGCAATGATGGCTCAAGCCAATAGGAAGGTTGTGGTTCCCGTGAACCCAAATATGGGTACATCGGCATCTAGAGGGAGGAATTTCACTAGAATGAATCCTCTGGATTTTCATGGTTCTAAGTTTGAGGAAGACCCCCAAGAGTTCATTGATGAAGTGTATAAGGTATTGATGATCATGAGAGTGACGTCGGTGGAAAAGGCAGAATTGGCCGCTTATCAACTTAAGGGTGCTTCTCAAATATGGTTCAACCAATGGAAAGAAAAGAGTGCGGAAGATGTGGGTCCGCTAGATTAGGAAAAGTTCAAAGTTACTTTCCTTGATAAGTTCTTTCCCCTTGAGATGAGGGAGGCAAAGGTACTTGAATTCATCAACCTTCGTCAAGGAAATATGAGTGTGAAGGAATATGCTTTGAAGTTGACACAATTGTCTCGATATGCTCCTACTATGGTTGCCGATCCTAGGGCAAAAATGAGTATATTTGTTTTGGGTGTGTCCGAAATGGTGGTTAAGAAATGTCGTACCACCATGCTTATTAATGATATGGACATTTCTCGTCTCATGGTTCATGCTCAACAAATTGAAAAGGAAAAACTTAAGGAAAGTTCTAGGGAGGCAAAGAGGGCCAAGACCGGTGATGGTAACTTCTCACATTCAAGGTTCGATGGACATGGTCGTTCTAAATTTTGACAAAGGTTTTCCGGTCAAGGTTCTTCCAATGCTCCATCTAAGTTCAACAAAGATAGGGTGTCTAACCCTAAGACTCAAGGAGGAAATGGTGGTGGATCTTCATGTCTATGTCTACTTGTGCTAAGTGTGGGAGGAAGCACGAGGGTAAATGCTTAGCCGCCATGGATGGTTGCTTCGTTTGTGGTAAAAGTGGTCATATAATGAGGGATTTTCCATCACTTATACGGCTATGGGAAGAGAAGGTAAGCAAGCTCTACCTAGTGGTTTTGGTGCAAGTGCTCCAAAATAAAACCGATTATGTTCACTTCAGACTTGTCATGACCAAGCGGGTTCTCCTAATATGCTTAATGGTATGTTGAAAGGCTTCCAACTTGATGTTTATGCTTTACTTGACCCTGGTGCTACCTTGTCTTTTGTGACACCATATGTGGCTATGAGGTTTGATGTTCTTCCAGATGTGTTGTTAGATCCTTTTCATGTCTCTACTCCAGTTGGTGATTCTATTATTGCTAAGAGAGTCTATAGAAAGTGTCCCATCTCGTTGTCCCATAGAGTCATTCATCCTGATCTTTTAGAGCTTAATATGCTAGATTTTGATATTATCCTTGATATGGATTGGTTGCATTCATGTTATGCTTCTATTGATTGTAGAACTCGTGTAGTCAAGTTTTAGTTTCCAAATGAACCCATCCTAGAGTGGAACGGGGGAAATTCTATGCCTAAAAGTCAGCTTGTTTCTTGTCTTAAAGCTAGAAAGATGATCTCTAAGGGTTGCATATACCATCTTGTTCGGGTTACAAATATGGATTCTGAAACCCCTACTCTTGAGTCGGTCTCCATTGTTACGAGTTTCTGGAAGTGTTTCCCAATGATTTACCCGGTGTTCCTTCTGAAAGAGAAATAAACTTTTGTATTGACCTTCTGAGATATGCAACCTATATTTATTCTTCCTTACTGAATGGCTCCGACGAAACTGAAGGAATTAAAGGAGCAATTGAAAGATTTGTTGGATAAGGGTTTCATCTGATCGAGTATCTCTCCATAGGGTGCTCTAATTTTGTTCGTTAGAAAGAAAAATGGTTCACTCCGTATGTGTATTGACTACCAACAATTGAACAAGGTTACCATTAAGAACAAATATCCTCTTCCAAGGATAGATGATTTATTTGATTAACTTTAAGGAGCAACTTACTTTTCTAAGATTGACCTTTGGTCTGGTTATCACCAATTGAGGGTAAAGTAAGATGACATTCCAGAGACGGCTTTTCGAACTTGATATCGCCATTATGAGTTTTTAGTAATGTCATTTGGTTTGATTAATACTCCGACGGAACTTATGGATTTTATGAATAAGGTGTTTAGACAATACCTTGATATGTTTGTGATCGTGTTCATTGATGATTTATTGATCTATTCGAGAAGTGAAGAAGAGCATATCGATCATTTGAGTATTTTGTTGCAAGTCCTCAAGGACCAACGACTCTTTGCAAAGTTTAGCAAATGTGACTTTTGGATAAGTTTCGTGGCTTTTCGTGGTCATATATTTTCTGGTAAGGGTATTAAGGTAGATCTTAAGAAGACATATGCGGTAAAGAGTTGGCCTAGACCTCTATCCCCTTCGGATATTAAAAGTTTCTTGGGTTAAGCCGGTTACTATAAAAGGTTTGTTGAAGGATTTTCTTCGATTGCCTCTCCATTGACGACACTGACCCAAAACAAGGTTAAGTTCATGTGGTCCAAAGCATGTTAAAAGAGTTTCCAAGAATTAAAGGATAGACTTACTTCCGCTCTGGTGTTAACTTTATCAGAAGGACATGATGGATTTGTGGTTTATTGTGATGCCTCAGAAATTGGGTTAGGATATGTCCTTAAGCAAAATGGAAAAGTCATTGCATATGCCTCAAGTCAACTTAAGATTCATGAGAAGAATTATCTTACCCATGATGAACTAGCAGCGGTTGTGTTTGCTCTAAAGATTTGGAGGCATTACTTGTATTGTGTTCATGTAGATGTTTTTACCGACCACCAGAGTTTACAATATATGTTCAAATATAAAGATCTAAATCTTCGTCAAAGGAGGTGGCTTGAGTTATTAAAGGATTATGATATGAGTGTTCTCTATCATCTCGGTAAAGCAAATGTGGTGGCGGATGCTCTTAGTCTATTATCGATGGGTAGTTTTGCACACATTGGAGATGATAAAAAAGAGTTGGTTCGAAATGTTCATAGATTGGCCCGATTGGGTGTTCGGTTAGTTGACTCTACCAAAGATGGTGTTAGGGTTCACAGTGGTTCAAAATCTCTTTTGTGCCAGATGTGAAAGCCAAGTAAGGTCTGGATCCGACTTTGGTTGAGTTGAAAGAAATGGTGCTTAAAAAGTCGGTAGAGGATTTCTCCCAAGGGGGAGATGGTGTGCTTCAATAGCAGGGTCGTTTTGTATCCCCAATGTTGATGACTTGAAAGGGAAAATCTTATCAGATGTCCATAGTTCTCGATATTACATTCACCCGGGAGCCACCAAGATGTATCGTGACTTGCAGGAGGTCTATTAGTGGAATGGGATAAAGAAGGATATTATGGAATTCGTGGCGAAGTGTCCTAATTGTCAACAAATGAAAGTTGAGCATCAAAAGTCAGGAGGTTTATCTCAAGATATTAGCATTCCTACTTGTAAGTGGGAAGACGTGAATATGGACTTCATTATTGGGTTACCTTGCACCCAGCGGCAACATGACTCAATCTGGGTTATTGTGGATCGAATGACGAAATTGACTCATTTTATTCACATCAATTTCTCTTATTCAGTTAAGGACTATGCTATGAAGTACTTGAGAGAAATGGTTAGGTTTCCTAAAGTTCCCTTATCCATTATCTCCAATCATGGTACCCAATTCACTTCTCAGTTTTGAAAATCTTTCCAACAGTGTCTTGGTACTCGTGTTAAGCTTAGTACGGCCTTTCATCCACAAACTGATGGGCAAGCGGAGCGTACAATACAAACTTTGGAAGATACGTTGAAAACATATGTAATTTACTTCAAGGGTAATTGTGATGATCACATGCTTTTGATTGAGTTTGCATACAATAATAAATATCATTCAAGCATTGGTATGACTCCTTCGATGCCCTATCTGGTAGGAGGTGTAGATCTCTCATAGGTTGATTTGAAGTGGGTGAAGTTGCCTTGATTGGTCCTGAATTGATACATGAGGCTATGGAGAAAGTTCGGCTTATTAGAGAAAGGTTGAAAATGGCTCAAAGTCGACAAAAGTCTTATACCAATGTTAGAAAGAGAGATCTTGAGTTTGATGTTCATGATTGGTTCTACTTGAAAATTTCACCTATAAAGGGTGTGATGAGATTCGGGAAGAAAGGAAAGCTTAGTCCCCATTACGTCAACACATATCAGATTTTGAGGCGTATTGACAAAATTGCTTATGAACTCGATTTGCCTAATGACCTGGCATCGGTGCATCCAATTTTCTATGTTTCCTTGTTGAAGAAATGTGTTGGAGACGACATCTATAGTTCCCTTAGAAGGTTTGGGAGTCAAGGAAAATCTTTCTTATGAGGAAATTTTGGTTGAGATTTTAGATTTGCAAATTAAGAAGTTGAGAAACAAAGAAGTTGCTTCCATGAAGGTTCTATGGAGGAATCATTTAGTTGAGGGTGCTACTTGCGAGGCCGAGGCCAATATGATGTCCCGTTATCCTCATCTTTTTTCTTCTATCCCTACTCTAGCTTGAGGTATTTAGTTCTTCATGATTTACTCTTTTGGTGTCATGTGCCTTAGATATTCCCATGATTTCCTCTTTTATGCATGTTTATGAAAAGTTTAAATTTTGAGAAAAATGAGTTAACTGGATTAACATCTTCATGTTTATGTGCATTTAAGTATGAGTTGCATATAGACTTCATGAGATGGTGTTTTGAACATATTTTAGCTTGGAGTTGATATTTCCTCATTGGATATGTGCATTTATATGATTGCATTCATGTTGGGATGTTAGACTAAGTAACCACCCTCCTTATAATGTCTTAAATCTCATTCGAAGATGAATATTCCCAAGAGGGAGATAATGTAACACCTCAGATTCAAAAAGGCAGAAGAAAAAAAATTTAGGCTGCAAGATCTGGTGCCTGAACCAACGGAGCCACCAACGGCACCGTAGTTTGACACACAGTCCATAGGTCGGCCCGTGGTTGGCCAATCCAAATTTCCTAAAATTGTCAAGTTCCAGTACTCTTATACGGTTCACCAGGACAGTCTGTTTCCCTACGCACGAGTCGTAGGTAGGTCTCGTAGGTAAGTCCCAGACTTAGAAAAAAAATTTAGAGTCAAAAGTTGAGACCTACGGCTGAGATATACAACCCATAAGAGGACCCATGGGTCGTACATGGGTCCGTCGTTGGGAGTCCAAAATTCATGGTCTCTGATCTCACCCACGACTAACCAGGACGGTCCGTGGTCTAACCAACGGACCGTAGGTTTGGCTGTTGGTGAGGTCGGTAGTTATTTTTAAGAAGGGATTTGAGGTTTTTTTTTAATTATTCTGGCCCAATACTATGTCGTTTTACCCTCTATTAGAAACCCTAGATAAATGTTTTTACCCCCAAAATCTCCTAATTGAATTCATTCTCTCAAATTCCTAAAAGAAGAACAAGTTCATCCTCCCAAATATTTCTCCCTCTAGAAGCTTGAAGAAGAAGGCTAGGGTTTCAAGTCAAGTCTTCAATTCCACCATTGATTTCAAGTTTTTGGCATCAAGGTATGATAATATTCACCTATGGAGTCCCTTCCTCCATAGGGTCCCTAAATTCCCCTATTTTTCCAAGGTAGAATCTCCAATGGAAGTTAGGGTTTTTACTCAATCTCTGAGTTATTTCCAATTATGCTATTATTGATTGATTTATGTCTTTTTATGAATGAATTTAAGAATTGCATGTTTCTAAGTTTAATTCCCATGAACCCACGTAAAATCCATGTTTTCTAGAATTGATTATATGAATCATGAAAGATGAATTTATGAAGATATGCATATTCTTATGAAATTGATGAAAAATGATTAAATTGCTTTGAGAGTAAAGCATCCATGTTGTTGTGTTTTGAAAGGATCTTTCATATACACATGAAAGAATGATAGTGAAAAAGTTTTCTCACATAAATAATTCTTAGAGTTGAAAGGTTTTCTCAACTAAACTTTGAATCAAGATCTAAGGAGCTATTCTAATGAAACTTAGCTAGGATTGGTTGCTTCTTTGTACCTTTCCATGGATGATAAAATGACTTTAGCTTGGATTGGCTACTTGATGTGCCCTTTCATGGATAACAACAAAAGTTAATAATAATGACTATTTCATGGGATTTACGCTTAGCACCGAGAGGATATTGAGATGAAAGCTCTTCCGTAGCTTGAGGCCGGGTTTCTAGTAGCAATCTCCCTATCCCATACTTATGTGCCCCCATAGGATGATTGTCTTAGATAGACATTAACTAGTGTATCCACATAACCTAGAAGTTCATGGTCTTACCTTGGCAAGTAGGACACCCCTTTTTGGTGTAGGGCAGACACTGGATTCCATGTTAATAGCTCACATGGTCTTAAATGTTGCTTAATGGTAAATCTCCCACAATCATGAACTAAGGTTACTTCTAGAAGTATCTCACAAATGTTTTAAAAATGTTAGCTTGCATTGACCATGTTTTATGACTTATGTTTTCTAACCTTTGATCTTATGGTTTATCTTGGTCATTGCACGTCATGAAAAGTCCTTTTAGCATGTTTTCATACTGTTATACATTGCTATTATACTTGGTACATTCCATGTACTAACGCATACACTTGCCTACATTCTTTCATTAATGTAGGGTCCGACGCCCCTAATTTGCATTTCTGTGGCTAGAGTTCACTATAGCAGTGTTGAAGATTGGTGAGTCCTCATATTCCGAGGACCAACCTTCTATTTCCTATTGTCTTTACTTTTCAGTTTTGTATGTGATGTACGGGTTATGTCCCGATCACTCTTGATGTATTAGATGATTTTGAGACTATGTTAGACTTCCGCTATGTTTTCTAAACTTTAATGTTTTGAAATTATCTTTTTAAATCTGTTGATTTTCTATTATTTTGTATGATGTATTCTAAGTGGCTTGTATGGGGCCTCTCGGGGTTTCACACGTCATGTTATGCCTAGGGTATACTTTGAATCGTGATATTTTTCAACATAAATAAGTTGTCGATGAATAGTATTCACGATAAGAGCAATGGATGTCCCGATAAAGTTTCCTGATGTATGACCGAAAAACACATCTTTGTTTGTTTTTTCCTATTGTCACACCAGAAAAATTATTAAATATGTTATTTATAGCACGCTGAAATCATAAATACAGAGTAAGAAGCAAGTACTAGCTAATTAGCTGTAATGCCCGAGAATAAGTATGATTTATGTGTACTATCAAGTTGAATATGGTTTGCAAGGATAAATTTGTGCACATAGAATGATTCTATAATACTGTATGTTATAGAAAAGTGATATTTAAGTAAAACAATGTAATTCACGCATGTCATGACAAGGAGAAATTTCAATGTTCCTTTCAAGGATTACGGGGAACTCTTTACCCTTTTCCATTTTAGCTTAGTTTCTTCAATTTATCCTTAGTCACTCATAAAGTGAGCAAAAATTGGTTTCTTCTGAAAGCAGGATGAATACAATACCATTTTTTCTTGAATTTATCGTAAGATGGTGAAAAAGAATTTAAAAACGTAAATAACAATGTATAATACGGAAGATTCTACTAACTAATCATCAACAGCAGTAATCTCAAGACATCTATTTTGAATGCGGACTGCATATTTTGAAGGGCCACAACGGAGAACAACTCCAACAATATCTGGTAATAAGTAATAAAGAAATATGAGCTCTTTACATGTGGGTATATAGATTTTCAGCTAACTGATGATTGGTAGGAGGGATATGCCAATTTATGCAGCAGGTCCTGGAGTCAGTAATACTGGCAAAAGTTATGGTATTTAGCAGACAGTGGTTTCTCAAGCTCGTCATTTGGTTTGACATGTTCAACTAAAATTTCTTTATCAATAAAATTTATGTATTAATCTTTCATACGAAGATAGTGAAACTTTCACTCTAGCAATGGAGATTAGATATGTATCCAATAGTATAAGCTTCTCTACAAAATAGTCAATACCATCACCATATGCAGCTGCCCTGATTTGTTGCTCCTGTAAAGTCAGAGAACTTTGTGAGATACATATAAAAATATATTTATGATTAAAGGATGAGATGTGATAATAATAAGTGAGAGTATTTGTTCTTATTCCAAAATTAGATTTTGGAATAAAACTTTATTCTCCAAACTCTGTCACGTTCGACTCAAGTCCATAATTTGGACATTGAAAGTCCAATTGGGAGAGTTAGTTGTCATTACTTCAATATTGAATAATAGTTCCATATGTCTTTATCTTCACAAAAATATGGGACAGAAGAATCAGGAGCCACAAGAGTTAGAGTTCTTTTGAATTTGTAAACTCTAGTTAATGGTAAGGCACAGATGTAAGATTAAGTACCGTGAATTTTTTAATTAGATATATAATTGAAGATAATTCTTATGGAGATTCAGTATAGAAAAATTTCAGTGTTGGCATTTAAAATGTAGAATTTGTATGTGTTTACCGTTAAAGAAAGGGAGAAAGTTCTTTACAATATATCATCAAACACCTTTTGTACAATACAAAGTACATACAATAATAGTACTAACATGCAATTGAAGCTAACAAACTAACAAATCCAAAAATTAAAGCGAGAGAAAAAGTCAAAAAAAAAATTAGTACTGCATTTCTTTATAGAAGTTGAAACATCAAAGAATAAACAACAAAGAAGTGTGAAAGAAACTTTTTTCAAAATCAGTGGAGCTAACAAAAGGGAAGACAAAACTATTTTATTACTATATTTCTTCACAAAAGTAGAATCAAGAAAGAACTGTATAAAAAGTAAATAAAAGGACCTAAAAGTCACAAATCTATGAAAGCAATAAAGGTCAATCCCATGTATTTAGGCTCCCGCTAGTAGTCAAACCACAACAGCCCACACATACACTTTCACCGCCTTTTTTTCGAACTTTTGGGTTGGTTCCCTATTACCAGACTCGGAGGCTTCGCCCTTCCTACCCCGCTTAGAACCCGCCACATTCTTTGCCTTAGGAGCCATCACAACCTATTAAGAAAATAAAACTAGAAAAAAGATTAGAAAAATAAGGGGGGTCGAGTGGGGCAGTGGGGAGGGGGAAGAAGAAAAGGAAAAAATATTGTGGGAGGGAGAGAGATGGTGGTGGATTTGTGGGTGAAAAGGTTTGTATAGTAAGTGAGGGGAAGAATGAGGGTTAATAAGGGATATGGGAAAATGTTTGGTGGGAGTTTAATGGAGGAAATTGGAGTGTTTAATTGAGGAAGGAGAAGAGGTTAGGGAAGAAGAACAAGAAGAGAGAATGGGGGGTTTTTGGGGCAGTGTAGTCATAGGAGTAGGAGAGAATGAGGGAAAAAAAATTAATTGTAGGGATTGAAGGAAGTGGGTCAGGTTGAAATCCGGGTCGAAACCCAAAAATAAAAAAAATGGGTACCTGCGCGATGGAGATGCGGTGCCCCTAGAAAACTTGGTTGATCTCTCCTCCTTGGTGCGACGCGCCAAGAAGCGCCAACCTGGTGTGCCATGTGATGGCCACTGCGCTTCACACACGCTTTGAACTCATGGCACATGGCGCGCTCAAGCTTCAAATATATATATATATATATATATATATATTCACTATTACAAGGTAAGTTACAAATAATGAAAAATACTATCTAGCTAAAACTAACCTATATTTTAAAAAATTTAACTAAGCTACTAAAAATTTTAAAAATTCAAAGAAGAACAACCTATCTATTACTTATTGTTCATGGGTTGCCTTCCATGTAGCGCTTGATTTAACGTCGTGGCACGACGCAACTTGGATCATTCATCATTTAGCTCAAGAGCTTCCTGATCACGATTCGAATCCTCACCGAAATAGTGTTTCACCCTTTGCCCATTGACCAAGAACGTAAGGCCAGTCTTACCTTGAAGTTCAACAACCCCATGTTGTGTCATTCTGACCACTTCAAAAGGACCACTCCACTTCGACCTTAGTTTTTTGGGGAATAACCTTAGTCTAGAGTTAAAGAGTTGTACCTTATCTCCCAGATTGAAGGTACGAGCTACTATGTGCTTGTCATTCCACCTCTTTGTCTTTTCTTTGTATAGCTTAGCATTCTCATACGCGTGAAGCCTAAACTCCTCAAGTTCATGCAGCTGATTCACTCTCTTTTTACTGGCTAGCTCGGGGTCTAAGTTTAGCTTCTTGATTACCCAATATGCTTGATGTTCTAATTCCGCCGGAAGGTGACATGCTTTCCCAAATACAATGTGATAGGGAGAAGTCCCTATTGGTGTATTATATGTAGTCCTATATTCCTACAATGCATCATCTAATTTCTCAGACCAATCTTTCCTTTGCGCATTTACCGTTTTCTGCAAAAATTGCTTTACCTCACTATTTGAAACCTCCACTTGGCCACTCGTTTGAGGATGGTAAGTTGTAGCAACCTTATGATGAATACCATACTTAGCAAGAAGATTCTTAACAAGATGGTTAATGAAATGCTTACCTCCATCACTTATAATTGCCCTTGGAGTGCCAAAGCAAGTGAAGATGTGATTCTTTATGAACTTTATCACCACCCTTGAATCATTGGAAGGAAGAGCGACCGCCTCAACCCATTTACTAACATAATCCACAACCACAAGAATGTATTGGTTTCCACTAGATGGTGGGAATGGACCCATGAAGTCAATACCCCACATATCCAAGATTTCCACCTCCAAAATGTTACTTAGTGGCATCTCATGTCTTCTTGAAATAGTACCCAACCTTTGGCATTTATCACAACCCTTCACAAAAGCAATAGAACCTTCAAATAACGAGGGCCAAAAGAAACTAGATTGTAGTACCTTATGAGCAGTGCGCTCTCCTCTATCGTGACCTTCATATGGGCTAGCATGACAACTTTCAAGCACTTTGTGAACCTCAGATTTCGGAATGCACCTTCTCACTACCCGGTCTACACCTTGCTTGAACAAGAATGGTTCTTCCTAGATATAGAACTTGGCATCATGATTGAGTTTTTTCTTTTGTTGGGTGGTTGCACCCGGAGGATAATCGCCACTTACTATCAAATTCACAATGTCTGCATACCATGGCACTTGAGAGATATCTAATGCCATCAATTGTTCATCCGGAAACTCTTCCCGGATTTGCTCACCTTCATTCACATGTGAAAAATGCTCCAACCTAGATAAGTGATCTGTTATTTGATTCTCAGTACCTTTCCTATCTTTGATCTCAAGGTCAAATTCTTGAAGAAGCAATATCCATCTAATCAACCTTGGTTTAGCGTCCTTCTTGTTGAATAGGTACCTAATAGTTGCATGGTCAGTAAAAACAATCACTTTAGTACCTACCAAATACGATCTGAACTTGTCGAAGGCGAACACTAGAGCAGATCTCCTTCTACCATCCGTAATTAGCTTGTGTAGAGTCAAGGGTCTTGCTGGCATAATAGATCGAGTGGAGCACTTTATTCTTTCTTTGTCCCAATACCGCACCCATTACTACGTCGCTTGCATCACACATGAGTTCAAATGGTAATCCCCAATCAGGAGTAATTAAGATGGGAGCCTCAATTAAGTTTCTCTTCAGCATCTCAAAAGCTTTCAAACACATCTCATCAAAGTCAAATTTCACTTCTTTCTCCAAAAGACTGCACATAGGTCTAGCAATCTTGGAAAAATCCTTTATGAATCGCCTGTAAAAACCTGTATGACCAAGAAAACTACGCACACCTTTTATAGAAATGGGAGGGAGCAATTTCTCAATAACTTCTACCTTAGCCTTATTAACCTCCAAACCAGATTTAGACACCTTGTGTCCCAACACTATCCCTCTCTTACCAAAAAATGACATTTTTCCCAATTTAGAACTAAGTTAGTGTCTTCATATCTAGCAAGTACTTTATCAAGATTTTGGAGACATACCTCAAAAAACTTTCCAAAGAAGGAAAAATCATCCATGAACACCTCAACAAAGTCTTCCACCATATCATGAAAAATGGCCATCATACACCTTTGAAAAGTCGCCTGTGCATTGCAAAGTCCAAATGGCATGTGCTTGAAAGCATATGTGCCATAAGGACAAGTAATCGTGGTCCTTTCTTGATCCTCGGATGCAATCAAGATCTGGTTGTAACCGAAATATCCATCTAAGAAACAATAGTACTCCTGCCCTGCTATTCGATCAAGCATTTGATCAATGAAGGGAACAGGGTAGTGATCTTTTCGAGTAGCATCATTTAGTTTTTGGTAATCCATGAAAATTCTCCACCCGGTCACTGTTCGAGTAGGAATCAACTATTCTTTTCGTTCCTTACCACAGTCATACCTCCTTTCTTGGGAACACATTGTACCAAACTTACCCACTTACTATCGTGAGATTGGGTACACAATTCCAAAGATCTAGCCACTTTATGACTTCTATTCTTACCACTTCTTTCATCACAGATTCACGACGTTGATGTTGTGCTTTGGGTTTGTGATCCTCTTCCATGTAAATTCTGTGCATGCATAACGCCAGACTAATCCTATGAATATCAACCATCTTCCATCCAATTGCTTTCCTCCTCCACTTTAAGATCCTCAATGCCGCATCAACTCAGAATCGCATAATCTTGTAGAAGTATAACAGTGCAAAGTTTCATTAGTACCTAAATAAGCATACCTTAGGTGAGCCGCAGTTTTTATTTCCAACTTAGGGCTTCTCTATTGATTGCTTTGGTAGGGGCCCAACTCGCGATCTAGTGACTCCACTGAGTCCTACAAGTGTCTACTAGTGCTAGATTTAAGCATGATTCAATCTTTTGAGCTTCGATTCTCTCTATCTCATAACCCACTAACACTCTTTCTAAAGGATCTTGGGCACAACTACTTGTGATTCTACTAAATGTGCCCTCATAGTTAGTTGACCAAAACTACATAAATCAATGCCCTACCTGCGGCCAAGAAAGTTTGTCCCAAAATGAATGGAACTTCATAATCGGGTTCAAAACCTATGACCACAAAATCTACCGGAAAAATCAATGAACCTACTTGCACTAACACATCTTCTACTACCCCCTCTGGCCTAGCAATGGATCTATCAGTAAGTTGGAAAATAACAGTGGTTTGTTTTGGACTACCCAACCCAAGCTTTTGATACAAAGATAAGTGGCATCAAATTTATACTTGCCCCCAAATCACACAACCCTTGGCCATGAACACTTTGCCCAATTGTAATACATGCAAGAAAACTACCTGCATCTTTTCACTTTTTAGGCAGTTTGTTTTGGATCCTTGAGCTGCACTCCTCAGTAAGTGCTACAGTTTCATATTCCGTGAGCCTCCTCTTGCTATCCATAATGTCCTTCATGGATTTAGCATACTTTGAGATACCCTGCAAAATGTCAACCAAAGGTAGATTAATGTGAACTTGTTTAAGGAGAGAGAGAAACTTACCAAAACATTCATCTTCATTCTACTTTTTCAGCCTTTGTGGAAATGGAGGTGGTAATTTCTTTTGAGGAACAGGTACCTCAATATTGGAGTTTTTTACTACCTCTTCCATCTTCTTTTCTTTCTTACTTACCTCAATATCTCTCTTCTTTAGAGTTAGTTCCTCTAATTGTAATCCACTTCTAGTACTTACCGCATGCAATTGCTTTGGATTGGGCTCAGTATCACTGGGCAGCCCACCTTGGGGACGCAAGTTCAAAGAATTAGTCACTTGCGCAACTTGTTTCTCTAAACTCATTTGGGACATCTAGATGTTTCTGATGGTTTCATCCTGCTTATCTATTCTAGCATTTAATTTGGTCCCTATTTCAGTCATGAGCTTTTGGAGTAGCTCTTCATTGGTCATCCCCTTCTTTTGGTGCACTAGGATTTACACCTTGGTTAGGATTTTAGTATTGTTTCCCAGCCCCTTGAGCACGGTGGTATTGGTTAGCCCCTTGCGCCTGATTTTGGTTTTGGTTCCCACCTCATGAGAAGTTGGGATGATTTCTCCAACTAGGGTTGTAAGTATTGCCATAATTTTGTTGAACTCCATCCCTTTGCGCATTTCCCACATAATTTATGGAATTTGGATTTGCCTCATATTACTCAGTTTCATAAGTTCCACTACCACATACCTCACACTAATTGGCTGCCTGTTGTACAACGTTTATCGGTGCCTGATTTAGAGCCATCTATTTAAAATGTAGGGCCATGTTATGTTGCATTGCATCTAATTTGGCATTTATGGCAGTAGCTTGGTCTATATCTAAAATCCCTGCAGCCTTTTGGGTTGTGGTTCTGGACATTTCCCCCTCATACCCTTGGCTCCCTTTAGAAAGTTTATCGAGTAAGTCGAAGAACTCTTCACTTGTTCTAGATAGGTCCTGTCCACCTACTTCACTATTAAGAAGAGCACGAGCATTATAGTCTAAACCCTCAAAGAAAGTGTGAGCAAGTACCTCATTCGTTTGCATGTGGTATGGGCAAGCATTCAACATTTGTTTGAAACGCGCTATGCTTGGTACATGTCCTCCCCTTGCTTTTGAAAAAAGTTTATTATCTCACCCCTCAGCTTAGTAGTTTTCTTGGATGGGAAGAATCGACTCAGGAACTTCTTTGCCAGACAATCCCAAGTAGTTATGGAGTTTGGTGGTTCAAAATCTAACCAACGCCTTGTGGCTCATAATAATGAGTATGGTAACAATGTCAGCCTCACATAGTCTGATTAGACTCTAATTGGGATTTATGTATCAGTAATATCTACGAAGTTCCTAAGATAGATTTGAGGGTCCTCATGGGGGAGACCAGTAAATTGCCCATTAGAATGGAGGATCTGTACCATGCTCTACTTTAGTTCAAATCTACCTCCCGCCCGTGGATGTTTCCTAATACTAGATGCCAAATTAGCTGTGAATGGGACTGCCACATCACGTACAAGCCTTGTTGGGATGACAGGAACGACAGGGGTGCTTCTTGGTTATTCGGGTTCCCTCTGTTATTCACATTTTCTGGGTTATTCAAGTTGTCTTGATTATTCTCATCAACGCGTCCTGAAAGACCTAAACCCAATTATCCTTGTCTTTGCTCCATACGATTCCTCTTTTTGCGCTCTAGAGCCTGCTCGGGTTCGTTGTATGGTTCGACAAGTTCTCTTTTCCTAGCCAGACTTGGAAGTCAAGTGCCTGCAATAAACAAGCTAAGATCAAGTAATTAATATCTAAATAATCTAATTGTAGAATAAAGAAGATTGAATATAAATCAATTTCTAAGTCCCCAGAAGCGGCGCTAAAAACTTGTTGCTCCCCAATATACACGCAAGTGTACGTGGTCGCGCAAGTAATATAGATTCTTTAAGAAACGAGTTATCATTCCCAAGGGACTTATGATCAATTTATATTCACTTAATTCTAAAACTAAAAGTAAAAAGTAACATTTTCAAGAGTTGATGATTTATTGTTTATCTACTAATAATTATGCACTAATTGAAAGTAACTAATTGTGAACGACTTTGATATAATGTTTCAAGCAAGTTAAAAGCAATTTCGGGGCTGCAACATATAATGAATATCATGTATCATATTATTGGCTTAGAACTAATTTCAGTTGTCAAGTTACTGGTTTATAAGGTTGATGATATGATCGGGATTATACGCCTCTCGTCGCTTACCCCAGTTAGCTATCTAACTACATCGTTGAGCGGGGATAAATAGACTAACTGGCGAGCATTTATATTTCATCATATTTTGTAACCAAGCAAGGTGTTCGTCTGGGCGTCACTCTTGAACACTAATCACCTCAATTTAATGGGTGGACCGAGCTCTCTATATTCTCTGGTCTATCTAACCTCTCATCTTTCGATTTTAAGATTAGACAATAGATTTATCTTATGGTGCGCAAGCATAAAATACGAAAATAGGAATATAGAAGTAACTTGTATTGACAACCAAAAATTAATTCAGCGACCTCAAATAATCAACAATCAATTCGTAGTCAGAGCCCTGTAACTAGGGCGTTTAACTACTCATGCTATTAGAAAACAAGAAAATACAATAGATCATGCAATTTCCGGAAAAGAGAAGAGTTAAAGGATTAAAACCTATTACAAACTTGAATTCTTGCTCTTGCACACTAAATCAAAAGTTGAACCCTAATTATGGAGCCCTAAGGATCTATTTATAATAGTAGGAAAAGTTGGGAACAAATCCTACTCAAATTAGAACCCTATTTAATGTTTAAAACTTGGAAAAGTCGGAAAAGAGGGACTTGTCGCGCTCCATCGCACCGCAAGCCTCGTAACTTTGTATTGTGGCGCGGCGCTGCCTTGCAAAGCGCCAAGCAATGCTGCAATTCCTCGTTGGCGTGGCGCTACCGAGAATCCTCGCAACTTTCTACAGTGGGCGCGTCACAAGACGCTGTGCCCAGTGTGCTTCCACACTTAGCCAATTCCTCGCATGCCTTTGCAACCCTTTCCCATTTCAACTCCAATCTTCGAGAGTTCCGAAACTTCTAATCACATGTTTTAGTACACAATAATCGCAACTATAACATAATCAAGCTAATAGACTCAAGATCATTCTTTAAATTAAGCAATTCATGGGCAAATATTGATAACTTAGGCATATAAATATGCCTAAGATCAATGAGTTGTATATAAAACCGATGGAGATTAGTAAGAGTTGAGAGAATGAGTGATGGTTCCACTTTTGATTTGAGTATATGTAAAGGCAACAACTAAAACTTAAACCTTCCACGTGCTCAACAACCAATAAAATAGGGCCAGAAAGAGCCCCACATTAGAGGGATCAGTTGTACCTTCTTTATATAAAGGTACAAACACCTAATGCTAAAAGGTACAAACACTTGTGGGTTGTTTGGTAGAGTGTATTAGGAAAAATAATGCATGTATTAGGCTTGTGTATTACTAGTACCTTGTTTGATACTTTTTTCAACCTATGTATAACTAATGTTTGCATTAGTTATACACTCTATCGTGATAGGTGTGCATTGCTAATACCATAGATTTCTAGGTATTAGGAATGCAATGGTCTTAATGCATGCATTAATATGATAAAAGACCCAATTACCCCTCAAAAATCTTTTTTACATCTTTTCCACCATAAAAGTCAAGGGTATCTTTGTAAATAATTTTTTTAATGCACTACATACTATTTTAATGCATCAAACCAAACAATGCATTAAAATAATCTATGTATAATTAATGCAACCATTACTAATACACTCTATTTAGCATTATTCTTATATACTCTATCAAACGACCCCTTAATGTCATGATAGTCTCAGTATTAGTTAGACTATTACAAGTCATTACAGACACTTGTTTAGTAGTAATGTGTCCTTCCATATCTTCACCTATATAAGTCATTATGAAGAGTGCATGTCTATATAAGTGTTTATGGATGCTTTTTGTTTTTGAATTTCATGAAAATTGTGTTAAATCATATGTAATTATTTATGAAGATTATTGATGCTCTTTCCACTATATTTTCTTGTTGGAGAATATTTGATGGATATAAGTATTTATGAAAATATGACATTGTTGAGAGAAGAACAAGAGAACAAATTAGTTTTACTCTAATATATCTCATATTAGTTGTCCATTTTTTTTTTAAACGTCCTTTAAAAAATTATAAATAAAAATAAAAATTAATTGACAAGTAATTTTAACTAACTATTTTTAGTAATATAAATAGAACAAATAATATCAAAATGTTAGAAATAAGATGAATTCGAGAAGAAATATTAAATTTCACACCTGTGAAACAAAATTTAAAATAAGAAAAACAAAATTTAAAATAATTATAAAGAAAAGATCTAAAGTGACACCTCAAGTCATTCTAATTTTAAAAATATACCTTAACTATTCGACGTCAGATCACCCCATAAAAATATTAAATATCTTCAGAAATAAATTATTTTGACCAATTTTCTCTCTGTTTATGAACACGCTGATGATAACACATGACGGTATCATTTGCTTCTAAAAACAACTAAAAGAGTGACGTTTCAGTTGTTTTCGCTATTACTTAATTAATTCATTTTTAAATATGCCATCTTCCCAAAATTTTCAAGAAAGCCTTTGGTTGAAGGTTAGAAAAAAAAAAAAATCAGCACCCTCTCTAAAGAAATCAGCTAAAAAAGATGAGAATTTAATTTAATTTCAGACAAAAAAATTCATTAGAAGTCGTTTAGTAACAAAGTTGGAGAAGCAGTAATGGGAGAAGAAGAACCAATTGGGTAGCTATGGTGACAAGAAAAAGTTGTTCCCACGTAGGGAGAATGGGAAAGAGCCGCCATTGTTGTATATAACAGGAGCAATAGCTAGAGATTTTCGAGTCAATTTAATCGATCTAAGGAGTAAAATTGTGAAGTGGGTTGATGAATTTGAGTAAGAATTTTGATGGGTTATTGAATAAAGATTGGAACTTTGAACAAGAATTTTGTGGGTTTTTCTATTTTTAATTATTACCAAGAATTTTTGTTTTTGAAATGATGCGGATTGGTTAACCTCTTTTAAATTGAATTAATTAATTATAAGGTGAGAAGTACACGCTTGTTCATAGATGTGAAAATGGATCAAATGCTTTATTTATAAAGGTATTTAATATTTTATGAGGTAATAGGAATTCGTGATAGTTAAGATATCCTTTTAAAAATTCTAACAACTTCAAAGGCTACTTTATTTCTTTTATTATAATTATAAGTATAACTTACATAAATTCCACAATGTAAAGATTAAATTACATCTTATCCCTACTTTGTCTAATTAAAATAATCCCTTAAAATTTGTACCTTCCTGATACATAAGTCACCATCCTGATACATTAATTCTAATACTGCTACGCTAAAAATGAATAAAATTTGAAAAGCTAACCAAATCCCATAAATTACGCTTTACGCTTCTTCTTACTCTCAATCATACAAAGGAAAATCCAAACGTAAAAATTCAAAATTTCAAATTGCTCCCCCCTGTTCAGTGAAGAATCCTTTCAGATTTGATTCAAAAACTTATGTTGAAGTTTTGGGTTAGCGAGGTGAGTTATGAAGGATACAAAAGTGATGAAATTGTTGTTGGACAAACGATTTTCTTTTGAATCTTCAAGTTCATCAAGATCCTTTCAATTTTGATTCAAGTTGTTTGATTTGCTATGTATACCCTCTGTTTTTTAATTTTTGAATTTGTATGGATATATAAGTCATGATACCTTACTGATTACAAATTGATACATTACTAGTTTGATGTTTATGTAATGTGTTTTTAGATCCCAAAATTCTTCTTTCCATTCTTCCAAAAAAAATTCTCAATTTTTGAATCAAACTTGTCGGCAAATTGTACTGATACAACATGAACATTCGATCTTGTTGAGACATTTTAACTGAGAAAGTGAGGTGAGGTATAAACGATACAAAAGTTATGGAATTGTTGTTGGTCAAAATATTGGTTTAGAATCTCAAATCAGTCATTGCAACTGAATTAGAGATCAATGAGTTGAGAAAAAATATGGAGATTTGATACATCATTGAGATGAAGAAACAAGAGTTTGGATTTTCAATGTATTCGTTATGCATTGATATAACAAACAAAAAGGCTGAAGAGATGCATAGCTTCAATGGATCATTCATACTTTTTATAATGTTGTATAATCGTTTTTTGAATTTTATTTCCGAGATGGATAATTGTGTATTTGTTTATACATGATTTAATATATGTATTAATGTGCTTCATATTTATCAGACGATACATAGCTGCAAGATCTTCACATTTTGCCTCAAACTAAACAAACTTTTGATAATAACATTTATGTATCACCATTTATGAATTTGATACATACTTGTGTGACACTTTAATGTATCATATAAGTTAATAAGTATCAGATGCATTATCGCGTGTCAAGATCGTTATTATGTAGTCATGACATGCCGTTATGTATCAATTTCATAATCATTTTCTTAGATGTCTATCTATAATAGAAAAAGACAGTATCAACAGATTCAGATATGAATTTTTTACCACATATGTTTAGCTATGAAAATAGTAAGGTTTATGTATCACACATATGATTTGGTACTGTGTACGGATACATATCCTTCTAAATTTGAATAAGGTAGAAGATACATATCCACACCTAGATACATGATAAATGATACATTTGGTAGAAGTTTTGTATCAAGTATCAAAACTAATTAAGGTTATATATCAAAACCAATATTTGAACATGATACACTGTGCATGATAAAATTGTAATGTATAGTAGTGTTGAAACAAAGGCATTATACATTAGTTAAGAAACAAAATTAACTAGATACATTAAAAATCTAGTTAATGTATCCCAAACTATAGTTGTAAGATAATTTAGTAATTTGAACACGATATATTGTACATGATAAAATTGTAATGTATCATAATGTTGAAATGAAGACATTATGCATTAATTTAAGAAACAAAAACAACAAGATACATTAAAAATCTAAACCCATATATATCATAAAAGATAAACAAGAAGAATAAAAAATCAACAATTTGATCTGCTTCACTTCTCTATCTCAACATTCACTTTAGAACTTTAGAATACGCATGTACATCTTTCTTCTCCTTATCCTTCTCAAAGATTCACTCTTGTATCTTTTTTCATCTAACAATGGCGTCATCCATGGATCTCGATCTAAAGTCCTTACGAGAGCCACGAGATCGGCTTTTTCCTCCTTTTTGAGTGTTTTCCCACAATGCATTTAGAAGTCAAAGATGCTTCCTTCTTCGACTAATGAGATAAGCCCAATATTGAAATATGAACCTTCATCCATATGTATCAATGATTTTTGAAGCTGAAAACTACATTTTTAAAAAAGTGAAGTTATGGAGAGAGATCTACCTCTTGAATACATGAAATCATTAATTGGAAAGAGAAAAGATTTGAAATTCAAAAATGAATTAATGGGGTAACTGTGGAGAGATTTATGACGTGAAAAATGGAGAAAAATTGAGGGAATTATGTATCCTGCAGTTATGTGTTGCTCTAAAATATAAGAGATTTTTAAAATTTTTAAAATTGATATTATATAATGAAAATTATGAAAAAAGAAGAAGGTGTGTATATGAGTAATTTATCCTAATTATAATAGGAAATAGTAGAAAAAATGAACCAAAAAGAAAATTAGTTAATATTTAAGACATATATGAATTTTGGCCCATTATGGGTTAAAATATTCTTATTGGCAAACTACCAGATATCTTCATTCAAATAGTCTGCAAAATATTCTCTTCGTCCCAATTTAGTGTCATATTTCGAATTTCAAATTCAAACTAATTTATTTTTAATTGTAAAATTTTTATATATTTTTAAGATTTTAATCAATTATCGCGACTTGTGGTATTTTTACGTAATTTATAAATATATAAATTTTACTTTAGAATTTTGAAGATTCTACGAAAGAAAATTTCACAAACTTATATTATTCGATTCTAAAAAAAACGCCTCACATAAATCGTGACAAGAGAATACTTTCTACCTAACACATACTCCCTCCGCCCATTTGAAGTGACATCCTTTCCTTTTTAGTCTGTCTAAAAAAGAATATCATTTTACTATAATTAAAAACAATTTAACTTTAAAATTCCCTTTTTACCCTTGATGAAATGCTCACAATCACACAAATATTATAGAATTATTTTAGACTAAAAATTTTAATTTTCTTAAAACACCATGTCAAGTCAAATAGTACCACATAAAATAATAAAATTTCTGATCCTACTACAAATATGTATTGAGGAGGACAAAGGTGTAATTTTAGTTGTATAAAGTCAATCATAGCCTACAAAGAAGTGGGTGCTAGGAGATTTCCATTAGTGTGGAAAATAATAAAAAGAAGTAAGAAGTGGATGGTCCCCATGTTATTTCCTGACCTGTTGGGTAGGGCATTCATTCCGGAGGAGGGAAACTAAAAAGCTTAAATACCTATTCTTTCTCCTCTTATTTTCCACAAATACATACATCACAGAGAAAGGAGAGGATAAAGAAAATCTCATTTTGGCAACTAAAGTTGTCCCAGGTACCTTTTTATATTCTCATTTTCGATTTTTGTTGCTTCTTTTCATTTTCAAAATTCATGAATCTCGTGCTTATAATGTGACGTACTTATTGATGTTAGAGTTATTGACGGAGATGAAAGCTTCTATGTGCATTTTTGTATTCAATAGCTATGGATCTATGGTGTTGAGTGCTTCTTATATCCATGCTTTATCATCATTTTTATAAACATACCTGTACCCTCTAGGCTCAAATATGTAAGACAAATATAGTGATTTCAATGTGGATGGAACAAGATATAGTGAATCACCTGTTTACGGTGCGCGGATCCAGAATTTTGCTTAAGGGGTTTTGAGAATAGTGTCTCGGATTTGAACTTGGAAATTTTTGAACCCCTCGACCACTTAGCCAACCTCTGATCGATGTTCAAAATCAATATAGATATAAAAATTCATAAAAATACCTTTTATGTATACAATGTAATTTTTTGTCGAGCCTGTTTGATTATGTTTATATGATTTGAGATCTGCTTATTGCAGAATTGGTGAATATTGTTTTGAGCATGAGTTGGAACTTTTTTGCCCTGTTTTAGCTTGTGCAAAGCTGCAAGTGGAGGGAATGTTGAGTATGTGAACAAGTGGTCCAGATTTTGCTTAAGTTTTTTTTTTTTTTTTTTATTCCTACTCTATTTTTGCTATTACATGCATCTTGAAGCACATAACTGCCTGAGTGATACAGATCCAATCACGGGTTAGCGGTTTTGCCACTCAATTAAAATTTATTCATTCAAATTATTAAATTTTATTTTGTATCAATAAAATTATTCAATTTAAGTTTTTGTATTAATTAAATCACTCAACTAAATATATCATTAAAAAAAAATATGACATGACAAATAAAATTTAAGTTTTATAGTTGGGAGTTCTTATTACTAGTAGTTTTGTAGAGCTCAGGTTTTTAAAATTCAATTGTTTTGAAGTTAAATAAAGTTTATCACTCTATTTTTCAATAAATTGTGTGCTACTATAATTATTGAGTTTAAGGCTTATGTATATATAGTTGTGCCTCATAAAAACATAATGGTATTAAGAAGTAATAGAAGCAAATATTTATTATTGGAGATTGAAGATTAATTAGTCGGGAGGACATGGCTTTGTGCATAGCATTTGGAGTCACTATACACTCCAAATTCAAAGCCCTCATTTCTACAGGCAGTTGTACACTTTGCCGTTCTACACGGTCTCTTGAATGTGTGGCTTGATTCTTGACAAATATTTGTTTCTGAATCTGGTTGCTAGTAATAAAATAATATTAAATATAGTGTAGCGATATTATAATAATTCTTTTAATCTATTATTTGGTTTGATATATTATGATATTATGGTCCTTAATCATGCTTATTCATACATATTTAATAAGCCTTGTATTGCTTTTCTATGTGTAGTTAATATTGATATTTTGTAATATATGTATGCTTAAATCAATGTATATATTTATTCGTGAAAGAACAGGACAGTTATTGAAAAGTCATTTATTCATAAAAGGATATTAGTTATACATAAGCTAAAAATTCTACCAAACAAAAAATTAAATAATATTGTGATTAATCTATACCTGTTAAATGCTCTGTTAGGTTAGTCTAATTGGAGCAAGTCTCTGTTTTATTTGTTTAGCAATTAGGCCATCTCAGATCTTGTTCAGTCACGTGATGGCAGTAGTACTGTGTAGATCTAGTTAACTGAGAGGCACTTGTTATTGTTAAGTGCAAATTGTAGTGTTATGTGAACATGGGCAATATTATACTTTTATGTATTATTAATAAATATAATAATACTTTATTCGCCTCAATTTATATGACATTTTGTTCGAGATTCAAACAAGTTTATCTTTAACTGTATATTTTTCATATATTTTTTAAATATTTTGAATCACAATTATCATGACTTATAATACTTTTACGTAGTTTATAAATATATAAATTTCATTTCAAAAGAATCAAGATTTACGACAAATTTTGATCAAATTTAAACGCTTGACATTCAAAATGAAAAGAATACGTAAATTGAGACAAAAAGAGTATATATTAGTGGACATATATGCGTATTGAATTTCTTGAATTAAATAAGGCACTTGTATTAAAAATTTGCTGATTCTGCTTTGCCTCGTGTATTCTCCCCAGATTATGTGGTCCATCACTCTTTTAATTTTCTGTCTTAGCTTATTCTACCTAGATTATGTGGTCCATCACACTACTTAATCTTTCATTTTCACTCTTGCTTAAGCTTTGTTAATTGCCATCCACGTAGGTTCTTTATAATATAATTAATACCTTTCTAAGTACATTAAGGGGTTTGTTTGGTAGAGTGTATTAAAAGAACAAATATATGTATTAACTTTATGTATTAGTAGTACCTTGTCTGATACATTTTTTCAACATATGCATTAGTTATACATTCAATTGTGTATTAAGGAGTGTATTACTACTAATACATGAACATCTATAGTATTAGTAATGCAAAAGGATTTAATACATGCATTAACATAGTTAAAGACTTTATTGTCCCTCAAAATCTTTTTACATCTTTTCTATTATATTTGTGGAGGGTATCTTTGTAAAGTAATACTTTTTTTAAAAAAAAATATGCAATATATGCTATTTTTAATATATCAAATAAGAAATAATGCAAGCATTACTACTACATTCTATTTAGTATTATTCTTATACACACTACCAAATGATCCCTTCAGTATTGTTAGATTTTTTTCAAAGTTCAAAATAAGTTGTTTTTTAAAATTTAAGAAAATTGTTGAGACTTTTTTTTTTGACAAAGGTAAGAGACTTTTTTTTTTCTTTTCATATTTAACTTTTTAAAAAAATAAGGTTCTTAACTACTTTATATTTTTTAAGATAAAAGTTTAAAATAATCAAAGAATAATATAAAAAATCTTGATTTTTGTCAAAAATTTTTTTCAAATAATATCTCATACATATAGACTAGTGGAAGCAGTTGAGAGGTGGGCTAGCTGCTGACTCTTCTACTTAGTTAATATTAATAAATAGAAAATGGTAAAAAGAATATTTACTTTTTACTTTAGAAAATTGTTCATATCTGTCTTTCTTTCTTTCGTACATAATTTTTGCAATGTTTACCTTTGTTATTATACTTTTGGATCATATTTGACCTATCATATAGTTAGTATTTTGTTCAAATATATCCTTTAACAAGACTCTTAGATTTAATTTTCTTATTTTTTCTTTAGATATTTATTCACACGAAATTATTGAGATTATTTACTTTAATGATCTAGAAAAGTAGTTAAACTTCAACTATATAGAAAAAGTCCATATTAATATTTGCCTAATATTCTGAAGTGTCTATTAAAAATAAATAATAAAAATATTATAAGAACTACCTTTTATTAAAATAATAAAATGCTACTACTAGATGAAATAGTAAAAAAATCAATAACCTAAATATTCTTTAGCACAATTAATCATATGGTTCAACCATATTTTAATTTAATAAAAATGAGGCTCTTATTTAAGTATATATTCTTCAAGAAAACTAGAAGCGTATTAAATTTGAATTTGTTTTCTCTAGAGTTGAAGTTTAACTATTTTAAAAGACTATTAAAGTAAGTCATCTGTGATTTTAATGTGGAAAAAATGATGAAAAATAAGAACTATAATAGAAATATTTCTTTAGCACGATTTATTGACTCAACCATATATTTTAATTTAATTAAATGTGGCTCTTATAAAATTTTTTATTATTTATTTTTAGTATATACTTTAATAAATTTAGATAATTATTAAATCTGAATTTTTTTCTCTAGAGTGTAAGTTTAATTACTTTAGAAGGCCATTAAGTAGAATAAATATGTGATGAAAGGAAAATAAGAAAATTATATCTAAGAGTGTAAAGTTATCCATTTATTTTAAGGAAAAATTTAAATTGACTTGCATTTTGAGAAAGTGGTTAAATTACTCTCGCTTCTTTTAAAAATTTACCCTTATCTCCGTTAGGACAAGTGGGCATATACTTAATAAATAACTACGACGAACCAAATCGTTGTCAGGGAGAGTGGTAAGTACTCCTTAATTTTTAGTTTCGGGTTTGAGTCCTTTAGATATCGCTCATGATAG